>CM040836.1:34598706-34623706 GCA_022828995.1 Vimba vimba | reverse complement strand
GTGTTTCTGACGTCACAAACTACCTTGTAACCAATCAGATCAACGTGTGATCGTCAACCAGTGGATCTCTGAGCTGAGTGAGTGAGTGGAGGCGGGGCTCATTTGCATATTCATAGAGCTGCGCATACTAAATGAGGCAAGGGTGTCGAGTTACAGTCAAGATATTTTAAGGCATCAAAAAAGAAAGAAAATCAAAGATGAGTTTTAAGTAAGACAATTATTGACTTACAGGGAGACTTTAAGATTGAACATTAAGATTAGACTAGTCTGATTTACAGGTTAACTATCACACAACATTTGTTTATGCAGCATTACTATAAATGTGTGTATAAAAAAACTATATGACTAAACAACTAAAAATATGATCCTAAAACAACACTAACTATGTACCTGCAGCTTTAATAATGTTCCAGTGTCATTTATGGGTAGAAATAAATATGCATCTTGTGAGAAAACAGATATAAATCAGCCTGAACGTCATGTATCTTTATCAACATCTGTATCCCAGAGGTGACAGACTGAGCCTCAGTCTCACACACACTGATCACAGATGAAATCAGCATTAATGACAGATTATAGTGCGTCTCACACTTCTGATCTGAGATGAACAGGAAGAGGGAACGTGATATCACATCATATCTCTACCATGGTATTAGTGGTGTGCGGTGTGTGTGAGTGTGTGAGTTTCCCAGCAGACTGAGAGCCGTTGAGTGGATCTGTCAGTGAGACGACAGGACAATAGAAACTCACAGCTGCAGGAGATCCAGAAAACACACAAGCTCTGTCCCAAATCACACACTACACACACGATGGACTCTATACCGTCTAGTGTAGACATTTTATATGGTTATTTTGTCATTCAACATTGGAGCCTGATGATAGCCCTTGCTCTTTGGCTACACTCTAAAAAAACAACCCAATTTGGGCTATTTTTAACCCAAGGGCTGGGCAAATATAGGACAGAACACATGTTGGGTTAATTTTACCCAGCAGATTGGGTTGTTTATTTAACCCAGCGTAATGGGTTGATTCCTTTTTACTATAATGCTAGCTTATTTTTTAAATAGCATGAATTAATGATTACGAATTAATTTAAATCCTCTAAACTTTAAAAAAAAAAAAAAAAAAACTCCACAGAGCCACTGGTTTGCATGGTAATTCCTTTATTTTTTATCCTATTTTACAGTAGAGCATATTTGATATCATTTTAAATACACATTGCCTACATTTAACCCTCTATTGCATGATATATTACTTAGACATGGTAAAAAATGTTTTGCATGTTTTTATTACTTAACATGAGCTAAATAACAGATATAAAAAAAATCAAAAAAAAAGTTTAAAGGGCCATATGGCAACAATATGCAATCGTGGAAAGTACCATAAAATAAAAAAAAAATAAAAAAAAACTAATTTTATTTAAATCAAGACTCAACAAATCCATCTCATACTTAGTGAAATGTTTAAACAAACATTTATACAGTAAAAACATTATATAATTTCAACAGTTATCTGAAATGTCTGGTAATAATAACCAGGAACCTGGAACCTGTCTCACTGAAATACACTATTCATTCGTTTAATTTCATTCAGTCATTTTTTTTGCTGTTTCATTTCATTTAATTCTCTTCATGACTTGTGAAAGTCAGTGAAGCAGAGGAAAACTAAACACTTGGAGCACTTGCTTCTCACAATGCCCTTGCATCCTGGCATTTTGCATCTGCCCTTCTCAGATGCATGCAAGGGCCAGTGGTCTGTGCGGTCTCTGCGGACAGGATCTGGCGGGACAAAGCTTTGGGGCCCTCTTTTATTTTTCCCCACCACAACAGCTTGTGAAGGTCTAATGTTTTTACCTTTAAAATATAAGCAAAAGTTGTAAACATAGTCTCAGAGTAGTTTCATGCTATGTAAGTCAATGGGACTCCATTAGGTTGAATGCACCAGGACGTTTCCATATTTGCATATAGTTGCCATATGGCAACAAATGTATTTTAGCATATTACAAAAAACTTATAAAATCAAAACTGAATTTAATGTTAAAAAATTAAAGTTTACTTACCCCAGATACTGATTTAATTTTTTTATTTGATGAAAATTTTCCAAAATTCTGAATAAAAGGCTATCTTCAGGAGCCCCAGACAGTGATGTTTGCATGTCAATGTCCATGAGCAAAAAGGACTGGCAAACAGGATATCCTGGTCATGTGACCTCATAAATTGTATTTTCTTAAAAGTTAAAGCCCCCTTTTCACAACTAACTGTAAAAACATAGATTTTATATCACAGCTTTTAAAAAAAATTAAGATAAAGTAATTGTTGCCATATGGCAACGCTATGCAATAGAGGGTTAAGCTCATTTAACAAATATTAGAAGTAAAAATTAAACATTTAGTAATTCAATAATCAACCAGTCTCTGTTACCGAAGATATGCACCATTTGTACGGAGCTGCACTGCTCTCTCCTGAAGAGGGTGATAAATAACTCAAACACTGGGTTGTTACGTCTGACCCAGGATCTGGGTTACACTAGAAAACTACCCAAACACTGAAAAAAATGACTCCACAAAATTACCCAAAAGGCTCAACCCAGGATTTGGGTAGAAAAAATAACCCAAGATTTTTTAGAGTGTACATAAAGAAAGATGCGAACATTAAGTGTCCAATGTTCCACACTTAGTTTTTTCGGTTAATTAAGTGCATCAATCGGATATTTAAAGTGCACTTTTGTATGTTTGGAATATTCAGTGTGAGCATTTATACTATAAAATGGCATAGAATAGTGCATAAATTGGGACGCACCAACAGAAACACGGTCATGTCAGGACTGTAGCGCACTTTCACATTAGTGTTTCCCAGAATGCATCTGACGGCACTAAACTGTCATAAAGAGCAACAGTCTGGACATAAAAATCCTGTTCATTTTCTCCACAGGCGAAGTGACTCACGCAAACCTTTAAAGACCATCATACTGCATTATTTCAAGTTATTTCTGAAGTTTAACAGCAGGTAAAAAGTGGCATTATCAATATATGTCATATATAAATCCACAACACCAGCTTTGACAGTTCTCTGTTTAATTATTGAAAAAATACTTCGTTTTTTTCCATTTACTGAAAAGTAGAGTTTTTGGAGGTACAAGGTATATATAAATATGTTGTACTATACATGATCAACAACTTTAATGCAACAGTTTTATATTTCTTCATTGATTTTAATTTGATGTAATTTTTTTCAATGCTTCATGTGATTGTAGTTTGTTTCCTTATTGAAGCCATTGTGTTCACAGTGTTTGTTCAATTTTCAAATGCTTTGTTTTGTTGTTGCTTCAAATGAAATTTTGTAATGCTGGGATTCACCTTATATCTGGTTGCTTTAGCTCGTGGATTATAATGCTTTAACAGACGTTGGAAAAATTCCAATGGGAGAAATATCTGGAACCAAAGTTCAGTTGCACTCTGTGAGCATAGATATTGTTTCTAGCTTGAAAGTAGTGGATTTAGTTATGGATTCAAGTGTCTCATCCAATCAGATTTTGGAGCCAGAGTAATCTGTTCATTACATCCAGCGTATAATGAGTGTGATGCATTTCTCTTTAAACTGAACAACACATGTGCAGATATTATTGTATATCATGACCACAAAAACAACTTCCTAATTCTGCTGGAGTCTGACAAACAAGTGTGTGTGTGTGTGTGTATTTATGTTCTCTGTCCAGTTGCTCATGTTGACCTCTGACTCTCATGACTCCCAGAACATCTCACATGCCTCGCGACGCTCTCATACTGGAGCAGATCAAGCTCAGCACATTTCACAGCTTTAGCATCGAACCTGAGTTTAATCTTCAGTGTCAGGGGTTTGTTCAAACACTAAACACTACGAGCACTAGAACTAGTGATGGGTGACCTTACAAACAGCACTGACTCTCTCTCTCTGTCTCTCTCTCTCTCTCTCTCTCTCTCTCGGGCTTCCGGTTTCCGTTGGTGTGAGTGAGTGAGTGGTTGATTGAGTGAGTGGATGTGGATGGAGAGCTAGTGTGTATGCTTTTTTTTGGGATATTGCTGTGGTGATCTTTTTCCCCTCACGTGTATAATAAAGGTAAGACTTCATTTACTTTTTGAATTGGGCGGAAAATAGTTGTAAAAACAATTGGTTGAATTTTCGCGGGTATGGCGTCCTTGGTGACGCCGCCGCTGTCCATTGGACACGGGGTTCGGTTTGTCACTGATCCCGGTGTTACGATGGAAGAGGCTCTGCTTGCAGTTGGCGAACAGGTTGGTTTTGATAATATATCTCACGCGTCTCGAATGAACAAAGCTGCAGTTGTTTTTTTGAAAGACGAACGCTTGGTTCATAATTTGATTGAAAGCGGGGTATTTATCAATGATTTATTTGTTCAAGTTTCGCCGTTATCAGTGCCGTCGACTAGAGTAGTTGTCTCAGGTGTACCGCCTTTCATTCCGAACGAGCTGATTGAGCAAGAATTGCGTAGGTTTGGAAAATTTGCAAGCGGTTTAAGAACGGTGACGCTAGGGTGTAAAGATGCGCGTTTAAAACATGTTATCTCACTTCGTAGGCAAGTGTTCATGTTCCTAGATTCTCCAACACAGTCTCTGGATGTATCTTTTAAGATAAAGTATGGAGGAGGTTATTATACTGTGTATGCAAATTCAGGGAGCATGAAATGCTTTGAATGTGGTGATGTGGGACATAAGCGTCTTGCTTGTCCGCATAGAGTACAAGCTGAACGCGCAGATAATAATATTGAACAAACGCATGAAGTTGATCAGCAAGTTGTTTCACCCTCTACTAGTAGTATGTCTACTGCTCAGGGAGATCGAATGCATAGTGTAATTAATGAGAATATTGAGGCAAATCGAGATGATAAGGGAGATGATGTATCTTTGGAGCAATCAATTTCTGGTAAGAGCGCTGTGGTAATTTCAAAAAATGGAGAAATTACAGGGGAACAAGTCAGTGAAATTGAAGCCACGGGTGAAAGTGTGCCTATTGAAGAGATTGCTCTTGCTGCATCTTTGTTGAACGTTGAGAGTCAGGTGGAAAGTGATGCAGAAGAGATGGAACAGGAGGAGTCAGAGGGCGAAGGATTTGATGGGTCAAGTAGAGCGAAAGATTTGTACTCCTTGGAGGAAATTAATAATTTCCTGGATAAAACGTTTGGACAGTCAGTCAAGGTTGATGAGCATTTTGATGACACAGAAAAATTCATAAGGTCTGTGGCAATATTACAAAAGATGGTTGGTTTTGAGTTGTTGGATGAACGGAAACGTTATAGGTTGAGGAAACATGTCACGGGACTTAAAAAGTTTTCGAAGTCAAACAAAACTAGAAAAGGTAAAAAAAGCTCTAGTAAAAAGTAAGTGATGTCAGCCTTGTTCATGTTGCACTTTTTGCATAGTTTTTTTCTCTGTCTGTCCCTCTTTTTCTTTTTTTCTATGGGGAGTTTAAGAGTGGGCTCTTTAAACATAAATGGTGGGAGAGATAGACAGAAGCGAGAAATGGTTAAGGAGGTACAAAAAATAAACAAATTAGACGTAATCTTTTTACAAGAAACCCATAGTATAACGAAAGATGAAGTTGATTGGGGATTGTCTTGGGGTGGTCAAATTTTTTTAAATCATGGGAGTAATGTGAGTGGAGGGGTAGCAATACTTTTCTCTAGTAACTCAAAAATTCATGTTTTAAGTTCCTGTGATTTAGTTAGAGGTCGAGGGCAAATGGTTAGAGCCAACATAGAGGGTTCAATCTATTGTTTTATTAATATTTATGCCCCTAATATTGGGACTGAAAGAATAGATTTTTTTAATAATATAAAGAAAGCCCTTGAGTTAAATGATTTTGACTATCTAATTCTAGGTGGGGATTGGAACTGTACTGTTGATTTTAATAATGATAGGCTTAGTGAGGAGCCACATTTACAGTCTAGCAGGAATTTAAAAAGTTTATTGGTTCAGTTTGACCTAATAGATGCATGGAGAATTAAGTTTCCCAATGAAAGGCAATATACATGGGTCAAAATCTCAGAGGGAAGAGTGAGTGCAGCAAGGTTGGATAGATTTTATTTGTCACAAGGACTTCGATCAAAATTAACCGATAGCGTAATTAGACCAGTTGGGTTTTCTGATCATCACCTTATTACTGTGACTTTTTTTTTGAAACAAGAGCTTAGTAGATCTCAATGGCTTTTTAATAATAAATTGCTTCAAGATGAAACTTTTTGTAGGAATTTCAAAATTCTTTGGCAGAAGTGGAAAGAAAAGAAAAATTATTTTGAGTCTTTAAATAAGTGGTGGGAAGTTGGAAAGGCCCAAATTCGAATTTTTTGTCAACAATATACTTCTTTTTCTTCTGTTGTGTTAAAACAGGCCATAAAGGAGGTTGAGGAGACCATAAGAAAGATCGAAAATGGCCTTTTAAATGGTGGGGAGGCTGAAAGCAATGACACGTTGAAAGCTAAAAGAGTGGAGCTGAGTTCCTTGCTGCAAGAGAAAGTTAAAGGGGCCCTTGTGAGGTCAAGATACATTCAATTAAAAGACATGGATGCCTCAAGCACTTTTTTCTTTGATTTGGAAAAAAGCAGTGTGAAAGATCAGCGTATGACATGTCTGAGATGTCCAGATGGGCATGTAACAACAGATGGAGGTGAAATGAGAAGATGCGCCACTGTGTTTTATACAGAGTTGTATGGCAAAGAGCATTGTGATGAAGAATGTGTACATGAACTCTTAGAAGGTCTGCCTAAGCTTAGCAGAACTGAACAAACTGAGCTGGATAAAGGAATAAGCTTGGAGGAACTTACCATAGCTGTTAATCAGCTGACCTCAGGGCGCTCACCGGGAATAGACGGACTCAGCATAGACTTTTTTCAGCACTTCTGGGGGACTATAGGATCTGATGTTCATGAGGTCCTGATGAGCTCTTTCGAACAAAGCTTGCTTCCAACATCTTGTAGAAGAGCCGTTTTAACATTACTTCCTAAAAAAGGAGATTTATCTCACCTAAAGAACTGGAGGCCTGTTGCGCTGTTGTGTACTGAATACAAAGTACTTTCTAGAGCTCTGTCCAATAGGCTGAAGCCTTATATTGGCTTACTTGTGCATATGGATCAGACCTATTGTATCCCAGATCGGACTATAATGGACAATTTATTTTTAATAAGAGATGTATTGGATGTGTGCAAGGTGTATGATCAAAATGTTGGACTTTTATCCCTGGATCAAGAGAAAGCTTTTGACAGGATTGATCACAGGTTTTTGTTTTCTGTTTTAAAAGCTTTTGGTTTCGGAGAGAGATTTATAGGCTGGATAAGTCTCCTTTATAACGGAGCATCATGTATGGTCAAAGTGGGGAGGGGACTTAGTAGACCAATACCAGTGGAAAGAGGAATAAGGCAAGGTTGTCCTATTTCAGGACAACTGTATTCACTGGCTATTGAACCCCTTTTATGTTTGTTAAGGAATAACTTGAATGGACTGAGGTTACCAAACTGTGAGTTCAACTCCCCTTTAGTGGTGTCAGCATATGCTGATGACATTAATATATTTATAAAAAATGATGATGATATATGTACAATAGTAAAAGCTTTGGAGTGTTATGAGAAGGCTTCCTCGTCAAAAGTCAACTGGGATAAAAGTGAAGCTTTACAAGTGGGAAAGTGGGAAGATGAAAAACTACCTTGTTTACCTGGAGGTTTAAAGTGGGGGAAAAATGGATTAAAAGTGTTGGGTATTTTTTTTGGCACACAGCAATATCAAGAAAAGAACTGGGAGGGAATAATGGAGAAGGTGTGTGCAAAAATGTCCAGGTGGAAGTGGTTACTGCCACAGATGTCATACAGAGGACGTGTTTTAGTAACAAATAACTTGATTGCATCCATGTTATGGCATAAATTCATGGTGTTAAATCCACCTAAAGCACTGATTGAAAGCTTACAGAGGAAAATTGTAGATTTTTTTTGGTCAGGCTGTCATTGGGTCAGAGCTGCAGCCCTTTATCTTCCTCTTTGTGAGGGGGGTCAGGGACTTGTTGACTTATCTTCACGGATCGCGACCTTTAGATTAAAGTCAGCACAGAGATATTTATATGGGAATGGGTTGAGGTGGCATGGAACTGCAAAGTTGCTTCTACAGAAGGCAGGGAGGTTGGGATACAGTAAGCAATTTTTTCTGATAAAAACTGAAGAAGTAGATTTTGGAGATTTAACATCTTTCTATGAATCAGTTTTACATGCTTGGCAGATTTTGAAGTTCTCAAGAGATTTAACTGCGATGCCTGGAATGTGGCTCTTTGAAGAGCCTCTTTTTTTAATGATTTTATTTGCGTAAAGTCATTAAAGTCTGCCAGTCTACGTTTAGCACTGAGAGAGGCAGGATGCACAAAGCTAGGTCATCTCTTTAGAGCCATGCGCTCATCCCTGGTTGAACTGGGTCAGTTGGCCAATATAAGATCTGAGAGATTGATTAAAAAAATAGTGGACGAGGTCTGTGAGTCATTGCCACAGTCACTGAAAGCTTTTGCCAGTGATAGTGATGTGTTGGGTCAGTGGGAGGATGGGTGTGAATATGGTTTCCCCAACCTTGATGTAGCTCTAACAGTGGAAGAGGGGCTTGGCATAGAGAATAGTTTTCTGTCTTTTTCAAATGTACAGCTGGGGTCATTTGAGGAGCTGGGCAAGGAAAGAATGTATATTCTGTGTGTGAAAATGCTCCATATGAGATCTTTGGAGGGAATGAAACCATCAAGGTGGTTTGATTTTTTTGGGTCAGATCAGTCTGTGACAGGCTGTTGGAGATCTCTGTATAAGTTACCAATCGATAAACGAACAGGAGATCTCCAATGGAGGATAATACATGGGGCCATAGCCACCAACAAACATGTGGCACATCTAGATCCCAGTCAAGGGGTGGAATGTCCCTTTTGCACCCACGATGAAACTTTGGTTCATTTGTTTTGTGGATGTTGTAGGTTAGGAGAGTTGTTTCATTTATTAGAGCAGTGGTGTTTGAGTTGGGGAGAATCTTTTTCTTTTCCTTTGTTTATTTTTGGACCAAGGTATTCGGTAAAGAAAAAACAAACACATGTTTTGATGAATTATGTGTTTGGAGTGGCTAAACTTTCCATATGGCTTTCAAGGAAACATATGATTCAGAAAGAAGGGTCAAAAGAAGCAATTGGGGTGTTTTTAGGATTATTAGCAGCTCGCCTTAGAATTGATTATGCTTATTATAAATTGACAAACAATGTACAGTCTTTTGCTGAAAAATGGTCTGTTGCAAATGTTCTTTGTGATGTTGATGATGATGGAGAGATGGTTTTATCTTTTTAAAATTACAAAGTGTGTGTAGGATTAATGTAATAATGTTGAATTGAATGTTAAATTATGAATTAAATGATATTTTTCAATCTCAATCTCTCTCTCTCTCTCTCTCTCTCTCTCTGTCTCTCTCTCTCTCTCTCTCTCTCTGTCTCTCTCTCTCTCTCTCTCTCTCTCTCTCTCTCTCTCTCTCTCTCTCTCTCTCTCTGTCTCTCTGTCTCTCTCTCTCTCTTTGAGGAGAGGTTTGGGCGTCTGAGGGTTCCCACGTGGAGAGGGTTACTTATTGGTCTTTTTCTGTCTAATACTATATTTTACTTTCTTTTTTTCGGTTTCTATAATAATAAATAAAAAAATTATTTCAACTTGCGTGAGATACTTGTGGAGTTTTGTTTGGGATCAGGATGGCGTCCCTCTTCGTAGGGGTAGCGCCACCTGTTTCCCTCCGTCACGCGTCAGGTGTGTTCCTGTGACGGATGTGCTAATGGCTGTTGGAGAGGAGATCCGGCACGACAATATTGCATCGGCTTCTCGTATGAATAAAGCTGTGGTCGTTTTTGTGAAGGAAGAGGTTCAAGTTAGCCGCCTGATAACTAATGTGGAGAGTTCGTTGTTGTTTCACCGCTGGTTGCGCCAACTATGAAGGTAACCGTATCTAACGTTCCTCCATTTATTCTGAATGATGAAATTGAGCGAGGGATTTCACGTTACGGACTTTTCCCTCCACAGACGCATGTCGGTAAATTAGGGAATGAACTTGCGCTCCCGGGGGCGGATCAGGGAAAAGAGGAGGCGTGTTCCGGCACAAACGTTCCCTGGTGCTATTTTGCAGGTTTAGAAAACAATTCCTCCACAGGCCAGGAGAAACCCAGTCTAAAGTCAGCGGCGCGTTATTCAGAGTCTATTTTAAGGGCGCATGCTTGGCCATAATGTAGCGTGTGCACAACACACACACACTTTGCTTCTCTCATCTACACACAGACGCAGCAGTTGCCTTGTCACTTCTCTGTGTTTTACGGCCCTGATGAGAACGTCGGTCTCCTCGGCTGTGAACCGCTCCTGGCGAATCCGCCGTTATAATAGCAATCCGCCATGGAACAAGCGCGCCTGCTCTTAAAGGGAATGTGAGATGACGCTCTGATTGGTTTATTTCACGTTACGCCCAAACCACACCTATGAGTAATGAAGCGACTTCAGACCAACACATTTTAGATTTACGTCGGGAGCAAGAGTCATTTATCCCGCCGGAATAATAGCAACAGCGCCGAGATCCGCCCACAGAGTTACTTGCATTTAACGTTTGATACTTGCGTTTCAGATCGTTAAAATAGGGCCCCTAATGTCTTTCAGAAGACAGGTGTTCATGTTTTTGAATGAACCAAATTTAGATGTGTCTTTTGGAGTGTTGTATGAAGGAAAGGCCTATATGATTTATGCTAACACAGGAAGAGTGAGATAAGAGACTAGCATGCCCACATAAAGCTGGGAGTAGCGGGACTAGCGTGGCGAGCGCTGCGGTGACGGCGGAGGCCTCAGAGGATGCGCTCGAGTTGTGGAGGAGCGCGACGCTCAAGTTGTTGAACAGGCTGAAAGCGTTACTGATAACAGTCGAAATGAGAAAGTGGTTGCAGAAACAGAATCAAGTGGAAATTGTGAAATGAACGATGATGTGATTGACCAGATTTATAGTGAAGTGGCAAGTGCTAATGCTGATGCATCAAAGGACGAAAAAAGTTGTGAGACAGAGATAAGAGATGATGATACGCTCTCCGAGGTTTCTGATTCAGTCGTTCACAAGAGATTAATGACTTCCTAGATTCGACATTTGGCAAGACTGTTGATGTGACAGATTTTTTTCCGGATGCTGAGAAAGGTATTGCGACAGTGTTGTTGTTGCCTATGAGGCTTTGGATAAGAAGAAAAGATTTCGATTGAAGAACTGCGAAAAGATAAATTTGTTTCTCAGAGACATCAAGATGAATGAATCTCACGCGGTGGCTTTTATACTTTGCTGTGATTTTCTGTCTTTCCCCACTCTATTCTTCTCTTCTTACATGGATCATCTGAGGGTGGGTTCTCTAAATACTAATGGGGGAAGAGACAGGGGTAAATTAGTAGAATTTCTTAAAATTAAAAAGGTTCATGTTTCTTTTTTACAAGAAACACATCTGAATAAGGATAATGAAACTGAATGGGGTGTGTGGTGGGATGACTGTACATTTTACAATATTGCCAAAGCTTGTAGAAGACATCAAAATAATACAGTATTACAACATAACTTAAATCTAAATGTACTACTTAAATTAATTGTACAAATTAACAGTGTAACAAATTATAATATCTGTAAACGTTTTACACCATAGTGTTTTAACATATATATAAATTATAGTATCGGAACATTTTATACCACAGTGTTTTAACATGACGTTTAATAGTGCGGGAGTGGCTATTCTATTTTCTGCAAACATGAATGTTAACATTTTAAATGTGGATCAGATCGTTGAAGGTAGATTATTGCTAATAGAAATTGAGTATGAGGGAAATAAGTTTGTGTTTGTTAATGTTTATATACCCAATAGATAATTTTTTTGAAATTAAGAATGCCATCCAGACTTTAACATGGCTATTAACATATTAACATGCCTAAGACTTCTGCACAGTACTGTACATGGTTAAAAGTGTGTGACAATAGATTTTGGGGGGCAAGACTGGATAGGTTTTATATAAAAGAAATGTGGGATAATAGAGTAATTGATGCTTGTATTTTTCCAAACGGGTTTTCAGACCATATGATCACTTTGGTTTTAAATGTAAAGAAGACATTGAGATCTAATTATTACTGGCATTTGAATGTTAAATTATTACATGATGTTTTTGTTGCCTGTGAGAGTTTTAAAGTGTTTTGGAGTGAATGGAAGTTGAAGAAGCTTTTGTTTGAGAATTTTTGTCAATGTTGGGATGTGGGAAAGGCGAATATAAGATTATTTTGTCAGAATTATGCTTTTCATACATCAACTGTGGTCAAAACAACTGTAAAAACTCTACAAAAGGACATTGAGATGTTGGAATTAACCTTGTAACTAATAATGAAGGTGTACATTGATATGGATGCTCCAAGTGCTTTCTTTTTTAATCTTGAAAAAAAAAATGGGAAACACTTTATAATAACGTTCAGTTGTAAGTCATTTACAAGTGGTTGGTTAATGATGAACTAATCATTTACAGAACATTCATAAATGATTAGCAAGTGATATACTAACATTTTATGTATGTTTTGTAAATTCCGTTACAAGTCATTTACAAGCGATTAGTAAATTATTAACTAATTATTTACGAAAAATGACTATGCGTTCATAAATTAATAAGTGATATGTTCATTATTTTATGTATGTTTTGTAGATTCAGTTATAAGTCATTTACATTTGATTAGTTAATGATTAACTAATAATTTACAAAACATGACTATGCGTTTCATAAATGACTAAATCATCTGCAAAGAGGAGACATTTAATCTCTGATTGAGTCAGGGTTGGGCCGGGGCAGAGGAATTATTTAAGGCTTTGGCTAATTCGTTTATATAAATGTTAAATAGAGAGGGGCTCAATGCCCCCCCCCTCCCTCTCTCTTTCTCTCTCTCTCTCTCTCTCCGTCTCTCTCCCTCCACCCTCTCTCTCTCTCTGTTTCTCTCTCTCTCTCTCCCTGCCCCTCTCTCTCTCTCCCACCCCCCCTCCCACCCCCTCTCTTTCTCTCTCCCCCCTCTCTCTTTCTCTCTCTCTCTCTCTCCGTCTCTCTCCCCCCACCCTCTCTCTCTCTCTGTTTCTCTCTCTCTCTCTCCCTGCCCCTCTCTCTCTCCCACCCCCCCTCCCACCCCCTCTCTTTCTCTCTCCCCCTCTCTCTTTCTCTCTCCCTTCTCCCTCTCTCTGTTTCTCTCTCTCCCTCTCTCTCTCTCTCTCTCTCTGCCCCTCTCTCTCTCTCCCACCCCCACCCCCTCTCTTTCTCTCTCCCTTTCTCCCTCTCTCAATTCAATTCAATTCAATTCAAATGAGCTTTATTGGCATGACTGTGTAAAATAGCACAATATTGCCAAAGCAATAGACATATACAAACATATACGTACAGGTTGATACATAAAATTTAACAATAAAAAATAAATAAAACAATTAAAAATATATTTCAATATTATGCATAAATATATCACAATGAAAAAAAAAATAAAAAAAAAATAAAATAAAATAAATAAGTCCAGAGAGCAGTTTAAGGGAAGAGGTTCAGCCCTTGTCCCTCATATGATGGCAGGAAGACACATACTGCGCTGCCAGGAGAACACACTCTTCTTTCTCTCCCAGAATATAAGACAGTTTGTCTATGAGGCTCGCTTGTTGGAATTGGGGTAAAATCTGTGCTATTAGTGTAAAATAAGTGTCTCTGATGTGTTTGTACTTGCTGCACTGGGTGAGGAAGTGCAGCTCGTCCTCCACGACTCCATCAGTGCAGTGTGAACACAGTCTGAGCTCTCTGGCTCTCTCTCTCTCTCTCTCTCTGTCTGTCTCAGTGCAGCTCGTCCTCCTCGACTCCATCAGTGCAGTGTGAACACAGTCTGAGCTCTCTGGCTCTCTCTCTCTCTCTCTCTCTGTCTGTCTCAGTGCAGCTCGTCCTCCACGACTCCATCAGTGCAGTGTGAACACAGTCTGAGCTCTCTGGCTCTCTCTCTCTCTCTCTCTCTGTCTGTCTCAGTGCAGCTCGTCCTCCTCGACTCCATCAGTGCAGTGTGAACACAATCTGAGCTCTCTGGCTCTCCAGCTCGGCTTGTGTCGGCCCGTCTCCACACACAGACTGTGGTCACTAATGCGATACCTCGTCAGGAGCTTTCTCTGACCATAATTACTGATATCGGTCAGGTATGGGGCCAATTTATAATCAGACTTTATTTTGTGGAAGTATTTTAATTTATTTACTTGTGTGACCTTTATCTGCCAATCTTGTATGTATTCTTCTTTGGTTATGTTCCCTATTTCTTTTACTTTTGCGTGTCTCTCTCTCTGTTTCTCTCTCTCCCTCCTCTCTCTCTCTCCCACCCCCCCCTCCCACCCCCCTCTCTCCCACCCCCTCTCTTTCTCTCTCCCTCTCTCCCTCTCTCTCTCTGTTTCTCTCTCTCTCTCCCCCTCTCCCTCTCTCTCCCACCCCCCTCTCTCTCTCTGTTTCTCTCTGTCTCTCTCTCCCTCTCTCTCTCTGTTTCTCTCTGTCTCTCTCTCCCTCTCTCTCTCTGTTTCTCTCTGTCTCTCTCTCCCTCTCTCTCTCTGTCTCTCTCTCCCACCCCCTCTCTCTCTCTCTCCCCCTCTCCCTCTCTCTCTCTCTCTCCCTCTCTCTCCTCTCTCTCTCTCTCTCTCCCTCTCTCTCTCTGTTTCTCTCTGTCTCTCTCTCCCTCTCTCTCTCTGTCTCTCTCTCCCACCCCCTCTCTCTCTCTCTCCCCCTCTCCCTCTCTCTCTCTCTCTCCCTCTCTCTCTCTCTCTCTCTCTCTCTCTCTCTCTCCCTCTCTCTCTCTCTCTCTCTCTCTCTCTCTCTCCCTCTCTCTCTCTGTTTCTCTTGGCTGTCGGCCGAACCCAGGCTTTTACTGTTCAGCGTTTGATTGTTTTTCTAGCGTTTTCTCTCTCTGGCTCTTGCATGTGTTTCAGGCTCGACTCAGGGAAAGATTCGTGCTGAGAGAGACACAGCTGCCACCTCTGAACCGTGGACTGATTTTATTCTGTTTTCATTTATTCTGAGCTATTATTGCTCCTTTTATATCTGTGGGTTCAGGGAGTCTATCTGGCCTTAATTCTGGGGTTTTAGGTTCGCTGTCGTACCTTCGTGTTTCAGCAATGAAACGCTCTTGCACTTGCACAATCTTGCACTTGTACAGGTCGACACTAAACCCCGATGTCCTGGCGGCTGAAGACAGAGAGAGAATGAGAAGTGTCGACTGTGTTTCTCCAGGTTCACGAGTGTTTCTGTGCTGTTCACCACCTGACGCCACACTGCCAACCGGTTTGGTTTGGGGTGAACGACCGTGATGTGTAGATTGTAAAACCCCAGTCTGCAGGCGGTTCAGCGCGAGGTCACGGCCAAACACACACACTCACGGCCCGCAACTCACACACTCACGGACAAACACACTGCCGAGCACCTGAGCCGATGCGTGTCCAAGTCCAAGTCCTGGAGAAATGCCTTCTTCCTCAAACACTGAGACCACAGTCCCTGTGTCTGATGCTAAACTGTCATTCTCTGAGCGAAAAGATCATTATATCTCTCTAATATCATTCTCCGAGACAACAGTGAGATCAAACGGAGACTTGGGTTGAGTTCACCTGCTTCTCAGATGTTTTCTCTAGAGTTTTTAAGCAAAGGCCGGATTTACATTGCATGGTTCAAGTGATGTTTTGTGGCAAAGATCAGATATGACCCACAAAACAAGCACATGATTTCTGATATTCTCAGATGGGTTTCAAGGAAATAAATCTGATATGAATCAGACATGTGCATTTGCGTCTGCCACGTAAGAGGACGGATTGGATATTCCCCTGTCAATGCGAGTCGCACGTCATTGAAAAAGTGAATGACGTCAATGGCTCTTTTCAATGGCACAATGGAGGACGAAGACTCAACCCAATGTTTTGGTGACTTTTAAAGATGAGTAAAAGCTTGTATTATCATTACAAATCACACCGTTTTTACTTCCTTTTCGGCCTAAGCTTCTACCTTGGGTTCTTTCACCAAGTGTATAGTGTAAATGCAAATGGGGGTCACTTTTAAAAGAAGATGTAAAATGGGATGTAGTCAATAAATCATAATTGGGCATCAAGACCTGCAGAATAAATGCGGAAAAGTCTCAATCTGAGCTCATATTTGATCCTAAAGTCTGTAATCAAAATACAGATCTCAAAATGAACGCATGAACCATTTCTCATCAAACTGAGATCAAATGATCTTAAATTATATCTCTATAGTTAAACTGTCTGACAACTCATTAGTGTGGGTCTTTATTTCTCCGCAGGAATTTTAGGAAAAACATCTGAGACAGTTGATAAATACAGGTAAAAGAAGTGTTATAAACAAGACTCACACAAGGTTTAGAAGAGATCTCAACAATGTCTCAAACTTTGCTCAAATCTGTCTGTAATCAAATCACAAAGATCTCAATGAGATCAAATCAATATCTTAATTTTAATTTCATATACGCTTTACAAACTCTGCATTTCTCCTCAGGGATTTGAAGAGTTTCAGAAGAGATCTCAACAATGTCACAATCATAACTCAGAGATATTAAAATGAACATGAAACATTTTAGGAGAAACATCCGAGACAAAGTTGATAAACACAGGAGAAATGGAGAATTTCAATCCGAATTTAAACATTTCTAATCAAATGATCTGAGCCGTTCCACATTGATTTTACAGCTTCTGGAAGAGACACTTTTGGGTTTGTTTGTTTATTTGAGGAGAAACATCCGAGACAAAGTTGATTCTCGTTGATAACCGAGACTCTGCTGAGATTTATAAGAGAAACGTCTCGTTTCTTCTGGGATAATGTGTGTTTTGAACTAACTGACCTGATCAAATTTATCTTGTTTTTATCACATCCACAGACTATTTACTCAGTAACAGTTAAAATGATTGATTTGGAATGAAGTGCAATATCCTTGTGGAATTATTAACAAATACACACGTCCACACGCTTGACAAAACATCTCTGCCCCGTCTCGATTTACACAATCCCTCAGGCGAGAATCGCTGAGAGAACCGTGAACCCCTGATGGACAAACAATAAATGTGTCCCATGTGGCGTCCAACCAGATCACGTTTCTCACTGCTGTTTGTGATCTGCGCTGGAGTAATTATCCTCATCTACAAAATAAAGTCTAAGCAAGCTAACGCAAGCTAAATAAAAGCTTCCCGTGAAGAGAAAGTCAGCGGAGGTTGTGGGACCGTGTCAGTCGTTTAGTGTTTGGTGGACACTAATGATTAACCCAAACCTCTGGACACCAGCCAACTGCATTCATGCTGACTTTACCCCCCGGCGTCAGGAAAATCACCGTCATACGCCTTTGTTCCAGAGTTTTAGAGAACAGTGAAGCTCTGTTCCACCGAGACCGAGTTTCTTCAGATTGTTGGTTTTTCTATTTCACCAAAAAAGCACATTAGCAGACTCGAAATGATTCATGTTCATGACAAGCAGTGCAGAAAACTCAAAAACAGCTTGACTACAGAAGAGATCTGCTGTGCTCGTGCATCGAGACATTATTTACTTTGACTGATAATTTGATGGCAATCTTTTGGCGGGTTTCACCGACGGTAAACAAACCCTCAATGCATCATTTATAAAGTATGATGAGTTTATAATCCAGGTGAGAGCATACTTTCTCTACACAATCATTATTTAAAAAGTAGATTAAAACCCACTACAAACAAAGACACTGTTTCATCGTCATTATTTATGATTTTGTTTGTGATTTAGGTTGAAATATGATGGTCTAAACTTTAACAATCAGCACACATCTTGTGTGCTAGGAATATTGCTGGCTTTAATGACCAATTTCTTGTGATTCGTCCTTATTTGTAAGTCGTTTTGGATAAAAGCTATCTAATAATATGGATCTAATAATATATATATATATATATATAATTGTATTTAATAGTATTTAAAAGTTTGGGGTCAGTATAATTTTAATATTTTTATTTAACAAGGACACATTAAATTTAAAAAACACATAAAAAAGTGATAGTAAAGACATTTATAATGTTACAAAAGATTCTATTTCAAATAAATGTTGTTCTTTTCAACTTTCTATTCATCAAGGAATGGAGTAATGATGCTGAAAATTCAGCTTTGATCACAGGAATAAATTACACTTTACTATATATTCACATAGAAAACAGATGATTTACATTATAATAATATTTCACAATTTTTACTGTATTTTTGATCAAATAAATGCAGCCTTGGTGAGCAGAAGAGACTCTTTCAGATTATTAAATAATCTTACCGAAGATTATTGGGAAGGTATACTGTACATGTGTGTGTGTGTGTGTGTGTGTGTATATATATATAGCAGATGGCAAATCTAATCCAAATATCACTGTCCTTTATTTCAGAGGTTGTTTTCTGAACTCAGATGTGCTTTGAACTTTGAACTCTCTGAACTTTTGTTTGCAACAAAATGTGCCCACAAAACTCGCAGACATGATTTGCTACTGATGACATATAATTTCCCTTTTATAGTATAATGTGTTTAAAATTGCTGCTTGAAATGCCTTCAGCGAGCATCTTGCAGCAGATGAACTGGGGTTTGGCCCAAGCAGACGAAGCAGGTATGAACAACATTAGTGTTTCACTTCTTAACTTTCTATGATGCCAAGCATGATGGTCAGAAGAAACACTGATGCACGTCATGTCTTGAAGCTTCTCAACCCATCAGATGTCGTGAACGAGAGCCCGAGTCTTTGTTGAACAGGTCAGTAAAGTCAACGAGAGCTAATCTCTGCCATCTGACTAGTTCAGGCCTCGAGGGAAGATGCCAGCGCTGCAGGACAGATAATATAAGTTATTGTTTGAAACTGTGACGGCATGGACGAGCTTATCGCAGGTCTGCTAATCCCGTCAAAGCCTGAGAATTATGACAGGTCAGTGGTTGCCAAAACAATAGCCTTACGTCTGGCTTTCCTGCCGGCCAAATACGATTATTTACAACGAGTCTTATCTCTTGTTTTGGATAAGCGTTTGCAGCGCTTGCAACTCCAGCTCTTCGCTCACAACAAGACTTTAATGTTTTTAAGAGAAAAATATGACAGCTCAGCTAAGAATATATGTGTGTTTTGGCTTTGGTGTATTAGACTAAAAATGTATAAAGTGTAATAAGTTAAATAAGGGTAGAAGGTAAAAATATTGGGCGCTTATTCAGTAGAAATAGCAAAGATAATCAGCATTGCACTGCAAAACCAGAAACATACTATATGTTCAACACTTTATTTAGAATAGCTTCATTGATCTTACACTAAAAAGTCACAAAGCAAAAGCAGAGAGCACTGAACTACATAATGCATGAAAACAAAAGCACTTCTGGCACTATACAGCTCAACGACAGGATATTATAGTGAAATACAAACCTACAATCAAGTATGAATAAGCTCCTGAATTGCAGCGAGTGATCAGAACAAACTGAGTCTCATTTGACCTTGCTGGGTAACAATTATACTTTAGGACTAACATACTCAAATGAAAATGTGGTTTCTTGGCCGATGCATTGCAAATGTATCCAATGAATATGAGAATGAACCTCATTGGCTCTTGCTGAAGCTCAAACGTGATGCGTAACACGAGAATGAACCTCATTGGTTCTTGCTGAAGCTCAAACGTGCTGCGTAACACGAGAATGAACCTCATTGGCTCTTGCAGAAGCTCAAACGTGCTGCGTAACACGAGAATGAACCTCATTGGCTCTTGCAGAAGCTCAAACGTGCTGCGTAACACGAGAATGAACCTCATTGGCTCTTGCTGAAGCTCAAACGTGATGCGTAACACGAGAATGAACCTCATTGGCTCTTGCTGAAGCTCAAACGTGCTGCGTAACACGAGAATGAACCTCATTGGCTCTTGCTGAAGCTCAAACGTGCTGCGTAACACGAGAATGAACCTCATTGGCTCTTGCTGAAGCTCAAACGTGCTGCGTAACACGAGAATGATCCTCATTGGCTCTTGCAGAAGCTCAAACGTGCTGCGTAACACGAGAATGAACCTCATTGGCTCTTGCTGAAGCTCAAACGTGCTGCGTAACACGAGAATGAACCTCATTTGCTCTTGCTGAAGCTCAAACGTGCTGCGTAACACGAGAATGAACCTCATTGGCTCTTGAGAAGCTCAAACGTGCTGCGTAACACGAGAATGATCCTCATTGGCTCTTGCAGAAGCTCAAACGTGCTGCGTAACACGAGAATGATCCTCATTGGCTCTTGCAGAAGCTCAAACGTGCTGCGTAACACGAGAATGAACCTCATTGGTTCTTGCTGAAGCTCAAACGTGCTGCGTAACATGAGAATGAACCTCATTTGCTCTTGCTGAAGCTCAAACGTGCTGCGTAACACGAGAATGAACCTCATTGGCTCTTGCTGAAGCTCAAACGTGCTGCGTAACACGAGAATGAACCTCATTGGCTCTTGCAGAAGCTCAAACGTGCTGCGTAACACGAGAATGAACCTCATTGGCTCTTGCAGAAGCTCAAACGTGCTGCGTAACACGAGAATGATCCTCATTGGCTCTTGCAGAAGCTCAAACGTGCTGCGTAACACGAGAATGAACCTCATTGGCTCTTGCAGAAGCTCAAACGTGCTGCGTAACACGAGAATGAACCTCATTGGTTCTTGCTGAAGCTCAAACGTGCTGCGTAACACGAGAATGAACCTCATTGGCTCTTGAGAAGCTCAAACGTGCTGCGTAACACGAGAATGAACCTCATTGGCTCTTGAGAAGCTCAAACGTGCTGCGTAACACGAGAATGAACCTCATTGGCTCTTGCAGAAGCTCAAACGTGCTGCGTAACACGAGAATGAACCTCATTGGTTCTTGCTGAAGCTCAAACGTGCTGCGTAACACGAGAATGAACCTCATTTGCTCTTGCTGAAGCTCAAACGTGCTGCGTAACACGAGAATGAACCTCATTGGCTCTTGAGAAGCTCAAACGTGCTGCGTAACACGAGAATGAACCTCATTGGCTCTTGCAGAAGCTCAAACGTGCTGCGTAACACGAGAATGAACCTCATTGGCTCTTGCTGAAGCTCAAACGTGCTGCGTAACACGAGAATGAACCTCATTGGCTCTTGCAGAAGCTCAAACGTGCTGCGTAACACGAGAATGAACCTCATTGGTTCTTGCACGTCAAGCGAACATGCTTCCGTTTACCACAACTGATGTGTGAGTTGATGAATGTTTATATGTGAATAAAAGCCTAAATTCAATCTGTTCATCATATAAAGCGATCGAGTCTCTCCAGAAAATTTTGACTAAACAGCTCAATTCATATGGATTAGTTTTTACGATCTCTTTATGAACTTTTTGAAGCACCAAAGTTTCAGTTGCGTAGACAGAAATCTCTCAGATTTCATCAAAAAGATCTTTATTTGTGTTCCGGAGATGAACGAAAGTCTACGGGTTTGGAACGTCATGAGAGTGAGTAATCAATGACAGAATTTTCGGTAAAACTCTAGAATACTGTTCCATCCCTTAATGAATAACTACACAGGAACCAATGAGTAACGCACTATTAACACTCTAGTAGCTACTATTAACTAATAAGAAACTCTGGATAGTGAATTAGTAAGTAATAGCGCTCAGTTGAATGTGGTACGTCACTATTAGCTAATCAGTAACTACTACTTTTTTCATTCCTCCCAGAGAACTACTAAGAACTACTGTATACAGGTTCATAATTAATGTGAATAATGCATAATGTATAATAAGGTAATGGTAAGCCACTAGTAATGACTCAAGTGTTACTACATCCTTCTAAAGGAACTACTTATAATTTGGTTCAATATTCTAAAGAGAAAAGTATGATAACTCCCTAATATTGACTGAAGTCACTGTAAGTTTTGAGGTTTTTGAAAGGTTTTGGATAGTAATGACTCAAGTGTTACTACATCTTTCTAAAGAAATTACTGATTATTTAGATCAGTATTCTAAAGTGAAGATCATGGAAACACACTAGTAATGACTAAAGTGTTACCAAATTCATCGGAAGTAATTACTATTCAAAATCCTTTAGAATACTGATCCAAATACTTCTGAAGGATTTGGTAATACTTGAGCCATTACTAGTGGGTTAATATTACCTTAATATTATACATTATGTATTATTAATATTAATTATGAATACAGTAGTTCTTTGGGAGGTATGAAAAAGTTATTACTTAACCTTAAACTATTACTTCCTAACTTGTTAATCAGAGTTTCTTGTTAGTTAATAGTAGTTAATAAGGAAAATGAATAAAATATTAAATTTTAATAAAACTTTACACATTTGTTCCTGTGTAGTTATTCATTAAGGATGGAACAGTATTCTAAAGTGTTACTGAATCTTCATTTTAGGCTGAACTAACCCTTTAACTGAATAAATGCTTCATACGGAGGTCGTCTGGAGTTCTGTTGAACCTTGCAGGTTGTGTGTGTTTATCATGTGTTTCTCAGAAAGTGTTTTCACGGAAGTCGAGTCTTTCAGTCCTCGATCTAAACCCTGATGAGCAGTTCTGTGGAAAGCCACCAGCGTCTGCATCAGAAGACCTCAGCGGTTCAACACGACCACATCTACTCTTCTGAGGCCTTCGCTGAGGTTAAGACATGCAAGAACGACATCTGCTTTATCACTAGATCAGCTTCACACCGAAAGCACTGAACACAGAGAGACGGAGTTCACAGACAAGCTGCTTTGATGCATGTATTATCTACAGTCAAACCAAAAATGATTCAGACACCAGATATCATCTTTGATATTGTTTTATTAGTGTGTGCAGGACACTATAGTTCATTTATGTGAGTGAGGAGAGCACAATAAAGTAAACTGTGACACATTATACCCAATAATTCCTCATACAGTGACTACCAGTGACATTTGGGAGCAAAAATGATTCAGACACTTTGAGCTGATCATGTTCTGCTGAAGTGTGTTTTCTTTAATTGCTAATGCTCTTTTTACACACAGACTGAACAAAATGAAGCATTGCTTGGTGATTGGTTGAGCTAAACTGGTATTATCTAATTGTGTAGTTAAATTTAACAGCTGACAGATATTCAACATAATTCATGTGTGAGACAGTCTAACAGAAGGACGGACAAAACCAGTCAAATATCAATGAGTTCTGCTCATATTTTATTACCATTTTCTAAACTATAGCGAATAAACTGATGATGTGAGAAATGTTGAAGGAGTCTGAATAAATGTTGGTTTGACTGTGTGTGCATTGAACAACTACAAATATATTTTAAAGCTGAACATTTTTAAGTGCAACAAGCATCGCCAAACAGAATTGCGAAACTAATGATTGTTTCCAAACATGTTTCCAAACTCTCGTCTGCACCTCGTCTGTTATTAGTCAGAGGAACAGAAACTCACTCTATTGGTCGGGTCAGAATTTGACTTGTTGTGTTGCTCAAACATGGAGAACGTTTTTAATCCTGCATGTAAATCAAAGTTTTGCTTCTTATTTTGATGGGATTACAGTATGTCTGAAGCAATGTCATCACAGCACAGCATGCATGTGCAAAAACAGTCAATAAGTCAGAAAAACATCCAATAGTGAGTCGAGAGATTTGCCAACCTGTCAAACACACAATCACCACAGCGACTATCACATGAGAACGCCTGCTGTGTAAATGAGACAGAATCAGCCGGAGGAGTTTATGCTGAACTCTTCAACTCTCATCGGCTCCGGTTACAGATTCATTATAAACCTGCTCGAATTACACCCAGAATAAAAGATCTCAGTGTGACACGAGTTCTGCTAGTTTTCACTCACCGCACCGTACAGACCTTCTGACTTCTGAGCAAAGGATTTCAACATCTCTCGCTTTGTCTTGCGTTACAACAAGTGGATAAAGGCGTCTGCTAGATGCATTAAAGTAAAATATCAAAGTATAAATCCAGTGCATGCTTTTCTATCACAGTGTTATGATTGTTGATATTCAAAAGGTTCAATATTTGTTGTTTAGGGTTTTTTTAAATAAATTGCATTACAACATAATCTTAATCATTTTTATTTATTGAATAAATGTTTAGTAGTTTTCAGTAGGTTGTGGCAGTGCATTACAACATACACACACACACACACAAAAAAAAAAATATATATAGTAAGTTTCACAAATATTTACAAATAAATTTCAAGTAACACATCGAATTAAACATGAAACTGTGGAACGAATGGAATAGTATTTTCTTGTAAATGTACTCCAATAATCTGTTTTATTTACAACTTCTTTTTTATTTTTCAAGTAAATAACAGCTTATATCCCACAGGGCTGTTGAATGCTTGAATCTGATTGGTTGATGAACGTTTTAAGGTGTGCAGTTATTTTCATGGAAACTCACGGATAAAGTAGTTCCAGCAGGTCTCGACCGCATTACAGATTCATATCACTTTTCTCCAAATGATTTCAGTTTTTCCAAAGGTCTTTACAGCCGACAACAGCAAAAGAACCAAAGCCCACAACAACACTGACCGAGCAAATAAATATAGTAAACAATACGATAAAAACCACAAATTATTTCCATGTTTTCTGCAACGAAATTACGTTTTATTATATACAGAAAGCACATACTCTCTTTCTCCCGCTCAAACACACACACACTCGCACAGAAACGTGTTGTCAGCGCTGCTCTGATGATTTTATCAGTAAAATAGTTTAGCATCCTAAAAGCTACACGATATTTCTCACTAGCAAGGGAATAACGGCGCTGTTCTTGAAGCAGATCAACTTACAGTTTCACTATTAGTAGAGAAGCTGATGCTGAACACGGCTGAGAGACACACAGATTCAGGTAATTCACACACGCTTAATCTCACTCTCTAATAACTGCATTAATAACTGCATTAATAACTGCATTAGTCAGCTTTCAGTGGCTAAAATTATGTTTTGGAATCAGCAGTGGAAGTGT
>CM040836.1:34561206-34593706 GCA_022828995.1 Vimba vimba | reverse complement strand
GCTAATGGAAAGAAAACAAATTGATGAAAAGATTTAAAGGGGGGGGGGGGCTGTTAGGGTTTTGGCAAAGTCAGGATGTTTTAGTCCAAATACGAAAACATCAACTAGTGTTTTTGAGGAAAAGAAAATTGTCTCTGGGTCAAAGTGACTGGAAGCCAAAGGGTTAAATAACATGTAGATTATCACAGTGGCAGTGAAGGGTTAACTGTGGAGGCAGGCTGGGGTTTTGATTGGCTCCTGAGACGTAAACAAGACCGGCACTTGTCGTGACCCCGCGCCTGACCTCAGAGATAGACTGGAGTTAATGCCGTCTCTGAAACACTGAGGCCATTGTTTGAGAGACTCGCTGAAAACTGCTGATCCAAGCAGAGCCGGAGGCCTTCAATCCCACAATCCCCCTCTCCCGAGTCAACTTCACATCTCACATACGTACTGCTCTTAACCCTCAGAAAAAAATCAAAAAACAATGCCTTTAGACAAAATCTAAAAAATAATGTTTTTTTTTTTTTTTTTTTTAATATATATTTTTTATTGAAGGAAGAACAAAGTGATGTATCACATACATAAAGAGTTTAACAATACTCCTTGTTTTTTTGTTTTTGTTTTTTTTTTACAATTTTTTCCCTTCCCACAGCCCACCCACCCACTGAACAGAGAGAAATAAATAAATAAAATAATATAATAATACAACATATAAACAATATAAAAAAAAAAAAAAAAAAAAAAAAGGAAATTCTAAGTTCTTATATTACAAACAGTGAGAAAATAATTGAAAAATAATGTTTTTTGTTGAGTATCATTTATGATACATCAGGCTTTGAGGAATATGGAGGAAAAAACTGAGCAAAAATATGCAATTTGCTGCAGATGCTGATATTTATATGAGATGCTTGTAATGTAAATCAATGAGATCTTTATTACAGTATAGCAGATACTTGCATAAAATGCATATAAATATCAATATCTGCCAATAATGTCTTAGTAAGATGATATTTAAAAGCTTAGTGTTATGATCAAAGCATATAATGCAATGCAATACAATGATGATTGAGAGACGAAGAAATAAACCTTCCTCAAAAGCCTGATGATCATATTTAATACTCGTGATTTTTATGATAAATGAATAATGGATGATCAAGTAAACCGAAGTTGCTTGAAATATTACTAAAGTTATTATTACATATATATGCTAAAGTAGGCTTTATAGGGTTAAAACACCTTACAAGCGTCGTGTAGTGCTGATAGTGATTTATCACTTCATAAAAAACAAACATTTTCACCATGTTTCAGGAGTAAATGTTGAATAAATCAGGCGGATGATGCATGTAAAGCCTGATGCGTGTAAAGCCTGATGCGTGTAAAGCGTGATGCGTGTAAAGCCTGATGCGTGTAAAGCGTGATGCGTGTAAAGCCTGATGCGTGTAAAGCCTGATGCGTGTAAAGCGTGATGCGTGTAAAGCCTGATGCGTGTAAAGCCTGATGCGTGTAAAGCGTGATGCGTGTAAAGCCTGATGCGTGTAAAGCCTGATGCGTGTAAAGCCTGATGCGTGTAAAGCCTGATGCGTGTAAAGCGTGATGCGTGTAAAGCCTGATGCGTGTAAAGCGTGATGCGTGTAAAGCCTGATGCGTGTAAAGCCTGATGCGTGTAAAGCCTGATGCGTGTAAACCGTGATGCGTGTAAAGCCTGATGCGTGTAAAGCGTGATGCGTGTAAAGCCTGATGCGTGTAAAGCCTGATGCGTGTAAAGCCTGATGCGTGTAAAGCCTGATGCGTGTAAAGCCTGATGCGTGTAAAGCGTGATGCGCGTAAAGCGTGATGCGTGTAAAGCCTGATGCGTGTAAAGCCTGATGCGTGTAAAGCCTGATGCGTGTAAAGCCTGATGCGTGTAAAGCGTGATGCGTGTAAAGCCTGATGCGTGTAAAGCCTGATGCGTGTAAAGCCTGATGCGTGTAAACCGTGATGCGTGTAAAGCCTGATGCGTGTAAAGCGTGATGCGTGTAAAGCCTGATGCGTGTAAAGCCTGATGCGTGTAAAGCCTGATGCGTGTAAAGCGTGATGCGCGTAAAGCCTGATGCGTGTAAAGCCTGATGCGTGTAAAGCCTGATGCGTGTAAAGCGTGATGCGTGTAAAGCGTGATGCGTGTAAAGCCTGATGCGTGTAAAGCCTGATGCGTGTAAAGCCTGATGCGTGTAAAGCCTGATGCGTGTAAAGCGTGATGCGTGTAAAGCGTGATGCGTGTAAAGCCTGATGCGTGTAAAGCCTGATGCGTGTAAAGCCTGATGCGCGTAAAGCCTGATGCGTGTAAAGCCTGATGCGTGTAAAGCGTGATGCGCGTAAAGCGTGATGCGCGTAAAGCGTGATGCGTGTAAAGCCTGATGCGTGTAAAGCCTGATGCGTGTAAAGCCTGATGCGTGTAAAGCCTGATGCGTGTAAAGCCTGATGCGTGTAAAGCGTGATGCGCGTAAAGCGTGATGCGCGTAAAGCCTGATGCGCGTAAAGCCTGATGCGCGTAAAGCCTGATGCGCGTAAAGCCTGATGCGCGTAAAGCCTGATGCGCGTAAAGCCTGATGCGCGTAAAGCCTGATGCGCGTAAAGCCTGATGCGCGTAAAGCCTGATGCGCGTAAAGCCTGATGCGCGTAAAGCGTGATGCGCGTAAAGCGTGATGCGCGTAAAGCCTGATGCGCGTAAAGCCTGATGCGCGTAAAGCCTGATGCGCGTAAAGCCTGATGCGTGTAAAGCCTGATGCGTGTAAAGCCTGATGCGCGTAAAGCCTGATGCGCGTAAAGCGTGATGCGTGTAAAGCGTGATGCGCGTAAAGCCTGATGCGCGTAAAGCCTGATGCGCGTAAAGCCTGATGCGCGTAAAGCCTGATGCGCGTAAAGCCTGATGCGCGTAAAGCCTGATGCGCGTAAAGCCTGATGCGCGTAAAGCCTGATGCGCGTAAAGCCTGATGCGCGTAAAGCCTGATGCGCGTAAAGCCTGATGCGCGTAAAGCCTGATGCGCGTAAAGCCTGATGCGCGTAAAGCCTGATGCGCGTAAAGCCTGATGCGCGTAAAGCGTGATGCGCGTAAAGCCTGATGCGCGTAAAGCCTGATGCGCGTAAAGCCTGATGCGCGTAAAGCCTGATGCGCGTAAAGCCTGATGCGCGTAAAGCCTGATGCGCGTAAAGCCTGATGCGCGTAAAGCCTGATGCGCGTAAAGCCTGATGCGCGTAAAGCCTGATGCGCGTAAAGCCTGATGCGCGTAAAGCCTGATGCGCGTAAAGCCTGATGCGCGTAAAGCCTGATGCGCGTAAAGCCTGATGCGCGTAAAGCCTGATGCGTGTAAAGCCTGATGCGTGTAAAGCGTGATGCGTGTAAAGCGTGATGCGTGTAAAGCCTGATGCGTGTAAAGCCTGATGCGTGTAAAGCCTGATGCGCGTAAAGCCTGATGCGTGTAAAGCCTGATGCGTGTAAAGCGTGATGCGCGTAAAGCGTGATGCGCGTAAAGCCTGATGCGCGTAAAGCCTGATGCGCGTAAAGCCTGATGCGCGTAAAGCCTGATGCGTGTAAAGCCTGATGCGTGTAAAGCCTGATGCGTGTAAAGCCTGATGCGTGTAAAGCCTGATGCGCGTAAAGCCTGATGCGCGTAAAGCCTGATGCGTGTAAAGCCTGATGCGTGTAAAGCCTGATGTGTGTAAAGCCTGATGCGTGTAAAGCCTGATGCGTGTAAAGCCTGATGTGTGTAAAGCCTGATGCGTGTAAAGCCTGATGTGTGTAAAGCCTGATGCGTGTAAAGCCTGATGTGTGTAAAGCCTGATGCGTGTAAAGCCTGATGCGTGTAAAGCCTGATGCGTGTAAAGCCTGATGTGTGTAAAGCCTGATGCGTGTAAAGCCTGATGTGTGTAAAGCCTGATGTGTGTAAAGCCTGATGTGTGTAAAGCCTGATGCGCGTAAAGCCTGATGTGTGTAAAGCCTGATGCGTGTAAAGCCTGATGTGTGTAAAGCCTGATGCGTGTAAAGCCTGATGCGTGTAAAGCCTGATGCGTGTAAAGCCTGATGTGTGTAAAGCTGCTGAAGTGGACATTTCTGACTCAAACTCGCCACAGATTGAAATCTACAGACGCTAATAGATCAGGATCAGTGCAGGGAAAAGCAGTGGTTTTCACCTTTCAGTTTCAGAAGGTCATCTGTGTTTTAATCTCAATGCTCGTCTGAAATAAATCTTCTGACAGGAACATTAGAAACGCGTCTCTCCCGCAGCGACTGCAGCAAAGTGACCTTTCTGAAAACTGACATTACTTCAGGAGGAATCCTGTGTGTGTGTGTGCAGGAGCTCAGGTCGTGTGAGTGTGTGTGACAGGAGCTCAGGTCGTGTGTGTGTGTGTGTGTGTGTGTGTGCAGGAGCTCAAGTCGTGTGTGTGTGTGTGTGTGTGTGTGTGCAGGAGCTCAAGTCGTGTGAGTGTGTGTGTGTGTGTGTGTGTGTGTGTGTGTGTGTGTGACGGCGCTCAGGTCGTGTGAGTGTGTGTGACGGCGCTCAGGTTGTGTGTGTGACGGCGCTCAGGTCGTGTGAGTGTGTGTGACGGCGCTTAGGTTGTGAGTGTGTGTGACGGCGCTCAGGTCGTGTGAGTGTGTGTGACGGCGCTCAGGTCGTGTGAGTGTGTGTGACGGCGCTCAGGTTGTGAGTGTGTGTGACGGCGCTCAGGTTGTGTGTGTGTGTGACGGCGCTCAGGTCGTGTGAGTGTGTGTGACGGCGCTTAGGTTGTGAGTGTGTGTGACGGCGCTCAGGTCGTGTGAGTGTGTGTGACGGCGCTCAGGTTGTGAGTGTGTGTGACGGCGCTCAGGTCGTGTGAGTGTGTGTGACTGCGCTCAGGTTGTGAGTGTGTGTGACGGCGCTCAGGTCGTGTGTGTGACGGCGCTCAGGTTGTGAGTGTGTGTGTGACGGCGCTCAGGTCGTGTGAGTGTGTGTGACGGCGCTCAGGTCGTGTGAGTGTGTGTGACGGCGCTCAGGTTGTGTGTGTGTGTGACGGCGCTCAGGTCGTGTGAGTATGTGTGACGGCGCTCAGGTTGTGAGTGTGTGTGACGGCGCTCAGGTTGTGTGTGTGTGTGACAGCGCTCAGGTCGTGTGAGTGTGTGTGACGGCGCTCAGGTCGTGTGAGTGTGTGTGACGGCGCTCAGGTTGTGAGTGTGTGTGACGGCGCTCAGGTTGTGTGTGTGTGTGACGGCGCTCAGGTCGTGTGAGTGTGTGTGACTGCGCTCAGGTTGTGAGTGTGTGTGACGGCGCTCAGGTCGTGTGAGTGTGTGTGACGGCGCTCAGGTTGTGAGTGTGTGTGTGACGGCGCTCAGGTCGTGTGAGTGTGTGTGACGGCGCTCAGGTCGTGTGTGTGTGTGTGACTGCGCTCAGGTTGTGAGTGTGTGTGACGGCGCTCAGGTCGTGTGAGTGTGTGTGACGGCGCTCAGGTTGTGAGTGTGTGTGTGACGGCGCTCAGGTCGTGTGAGTGTGTGACGGCGCTCAGGTCGTGTGAGTGTGTGTGACAGCGCTCAGGTCGTGTGTGTGTGTGTGTGACGGCGCTCAGGTCGTGTGAGTGTGTGTGACGGCGCTCAGGTTGTGAGTGTGTGTGACGGCGCTCAGGTCGTGTGAGTGTGTGTGACGGCGCTCAGGTTGTGAGTGTGTGTGACGGCGCTCAGGTCGTGTGAGTGTGTGTGACGGCGCTCAGGTCATGTGAGTGTGTGTGACGGCGCTCAGGTCGTGTGTGTGTGTGTGACGGCGCTCAGGTCGTGTGAGTGTGTGTGTGACGGCGCTCAGGTCGTGTGAGTGTGTGTGTGACGGCGCTCAGGTCATGTGAGTGTGTGTGACGGCGCTCAGGTCGTGTGAGTGTGTGTGACGGCGCTCAGGTCATGTGAGTGTGTGTGACGGCGCTCAGGTCGTGTGTGTGTGTGTGACGGCGCTCATTAGAGCAGAGACTGGATTAATGAGAGGAGAACAGCAGGGAAACAGTTCCTCTCTCTCCAGCTCATTACGCTTCTGCAACACTGACGCCAGTCACAGACTCAGGCTGGTGGAGAGAGACTGTAATCACCAGCTTACACTCGTTTAACTGCGGTAAGAGAAGTACAGAAGCACAAACACAAGCAGCCAAGTGGAACATGACACACTGTTGTTATACTGTTAATACACACTAAATACAAAACTATTAAAAAAATATTTTCAGTGATTGAAATAAAGCTGAAATAAAATATTAGATGAAAGACTTGAGCTTATTTTTATTTTTTTTGCCAAGTAATTGCTTTTGCAAAGCTTTGGCAACTACTTGAAATAAGTTTTAAGTACTAAAATTACTAAAACTGAAAAATAAATAAATAGAAATCTTAATAATAATAAAAAATACAAAAAATGACAAATGCACATAATATTACTAAAACTGAAATTAAATATTAAAAGAAAAAATGACAAAAGCACATAATACAATTAATAAAAATAAATAAAAGCTATATATAAATATAAATAAATAAATAAAAAGGACAAAAGCACATTAAAATGAAAATGAAAACAACTCATAGCAAAATAAATTAATGAAAATAAATTAAAGCTAAATATAGAAATATATAAACCCCCAAAAATAAAAAGGACAAAATCACATTAAAAATGACTAAACATAAATTAAAGCTAAATAGAAATATATTAAAAAAACAAAAATTAAACTGAAAAAATCTCAGAACAAAATAAATTACTGAAAATAAATTAAAGCAGAAATATAGAAACCCAGGAAAAAGGGGAAAAGCTCATAACAAAATTACTTAAAACTAATTAAAGCTATATATATATAGCTTTACTTCATTTTAAGTAATTTTGTTATGAGCTTTTGTTATTTTTGTTTTATATATATATATATATACAGTACCAGTCAAAAGTTTGGAAACAGTACTATTTTTAAGAAGTCTCTTATGCTCATCAAGCCTGCAGTAAAAAAAAAAAAAAAAAAAAAAAGTAATATTATGAAATATTATTACAATTTAAAATAATGGTTCTCTTTTTTAATATACTTCAAAATGTAATTTATTTTTGTGATGCAAAGCTGAATTTTCATCAGCAAGTACTCCAGTCTTTGGTGTCTTATGATCCTTCAGAAATCATTCTAATATGATGATTTATGATCAATGTTGGAAACAGTTGTGCTGCTTAATATTTTTTTTATAACCTGAAATACTTTTTTCAGGATTATTTGATGAATAAAAAGTTAAAAAGAACTGTATTTATTTAGAATAGAAATCTTTTGTAACAATATACACTACCGTTCAAAAGTTTGGGAACAATAACTATTTTTTTTAAGAAATTAGTACTTTAATTCAACAAGGATGTGTTAAATTGATAAAAGGTGATGGTAACGATTTATAGTGTTAGAAATGTTTTTATTATGAATAAATGCTGTTTTTAATGAATAAATGCTGTTAACGTTTTACTCATCAATGAATCCTGAAAAAAGTATTCCAAAAAAATAAATTAAACAGCACAACTGTTTCCATCATTGATAATAACTGAGTATCAAATCATCATATTAGAATGATTTCTGAAGGATCATAAGACACCAAAGACTGGAGTACTTGCTGATGAAAATTCAGCTTTGCATCACAAAAATAAATTACATTTTAAAATATATTAAAAAAGAGAACCATTATTTTAAATTGTAATAATATTTCATAATATTACTGTTTTTTTTATTTTTTTAACTGCAGGCTTGATGAGCATAAGAGACTTCTTTCAAAAACATTAAAAATAGTACTGTTTCCAAACTTTTGACTGGTACTGTATATATATATATATATATATATATACACACATACATACATACATATATATATTTCTATTTAGCTTTCATTTATTTTTAGTAATTTTTTTATGCACTTTATGCAAATAAATTAAAAACTAATGAAAATCTATACTAGTATGAATAATACTAAAACAACATTGACCTAAAAGTTCAGAACTGTATATATATATATATATATTGATAATTTCAGAAAAATAAAAAAGCAAAAAGCACATTTTTAAAAACAGCAAAAACATGGAGGATCTCAAATAGGGTCACATTTTACATAATAAATTTAGATTAAATACAGTAATTAAATGAACAATTAAACAGTACCACATACATCGACACTAAAGAGCTGAGCTCAAGTAAGTACTGCTGGTAATAATGATGATTCAGAAACATTCAGACTTTAATATGATTTTATTGAAAAAGTGTACCAATGAAACAACCAAAAAAAAAAAAAAAACTTCAGAAAAGTATTTTGTAGAGCAAAGCTCTTATGTACAGCATATTGCACTACAGTATATAACAAAACCTAGAACTTCCATACTGTATTAAAAACAGAAAGAAAACCACCGTGAGGAGTGCAGAGAGTACAGTCCCAATGTTTACACACATGCTACATCTTCGCTGGGTCTCATTTCTCGGTGTACAGTGAGTGTGTGTGAGCCTCGAACGAACGAAAGATACACGTCACTTACAATAAATGGCTTTCTGAACGGGTTCATTTCAACGTAAATCATCAGCTGTAGATTCAATGAAGACTAACAAGGAATGTTTTAAGATTAAAAGAGCCCTTGATGTGGAACATTTCAAAACATCTGCCTTCAAAAAGCCACCAATTCAGTGAGAACATCCGTTTTAGAAACCAAAACCAATGAGCCCCAACAATAGCAGTCGATATCAACTGACAAAACAACACAGATGGAGTGAAATACAGTCAAAGACACTGTTGGCTTCATCATGGGTCGGTGATTTCAGACTAATACAGGCTTGTTAAAAACATCCAAGACAAAAAAAAAATATTCCTGACATCTCAAGAACTTGAGACGAGCGACTATAACACTGGGATTCGAGAACCCTCGAGATTCAACCAAACACAAAGTACTTTCCAGTGCATGTAAAAAGAGAGAAACAGAGATGATGAAGCACTTCGTTAACACAGGAACAACTACAGCTGTGTCCGTCTTCAAAAACCTCCAGTTGTAATGGGATTCTGATTGATTTCCGCAGATCTTTAGGATACTGGGACGATTGAACAAGGTTTTAGACCCTCAGAAGCAAATTCATCATCAGTTTTTCCTCATTCATTTCATGAAAAGATTGAGTGAAGCTCACGAGAGACGCATAACAAACATGTCCAGGTCATACTTCACCCCGAAATCAGAAGAACAGCGGGTGTTTTGTCAGAACTAGGTCTCAAACTGTGCTCACGATTCGATCAAAAGTCAAATATCTCAGTATAAACTCCCATGAAACCATCCGAGCTGCTCATTTCAAAGCTTTATACTCTTACTTTAAGACTCGTTTGGGTCCGAAAACACGCTTTCTGGAAATTTAAGTGGTTTTTAAGTCAAAACAAGTTAAAGTTAAAGCTCAATGTTTGCAGCGCTAAATTTGATCTAATGTTCTGTCCGCTTTAAACCACACACACACACACAGATAAAGTAGTGCAGAATGGCCACCTTTATATGAATTATAACATTTATTTGAATGTATTAGGCTATCGAGAGAGTCTGTCCAGTGTCTCTTTAGTAAAGAAGTTGTAAGATGAATTGCTTCAAAAACAGCAACGTTAGAGAAGAGAAGTTCATTTATTAATAAAAGTCACGGGCAACATTATAAAGAAGTTTCTGTGCTTGTGAATGTTTCTGTGTGAGCGGTGTGTGTGTGTGTGTGTGTGTGTGTTCGTGCTTCAATGAAAGCAGCGCATTAATATAGAACAGTGATTAAACTGACCGGAACTACTTGCGCATTAAAGGGTTTTATTGCACACCTTCCAGCCAATCAGAATCGAGTATTCAGACAGACCATGCATGGTATAAAATATATTATGATTAATCAATATAATTTATTTAAATTGAACCTTTTCTGGTCGATTTTGGACAGAAAAAAAATATACAACCTGGACATGTTTCCGTGAGCTTCACCTGATTTTACATAATATAACATAATATACAAAATAATCTCTCCAGATTCTTCTGATTTCACTCGTGCTCAGTTCATCTGATGGCACTTTGTTGATGTGAACAAACAGAACAACAGTGACCAGATCTTTGGAGATTAAAATCATCCTAAATCTCCTTCAGCAACACAACAGAACGCGAGAAATGCACAACAAAAACGTTAGTATCAAGGGATATAAAGAAAGGAATTGCACAGTGAAATGTATACAGTAGCAACGAGTCGTTATACACACATTAAAAAAAAGGAATAAAATAAATAAGAACAAAATAAATAAGAAGTGGAGGAGTGCACATACGGGAGAGGCGGACGAGTGGCTCTGGCTCAGCGTTCACGATCTGCAGGAAACTCACGTTCACCTCGAGCAACATCAGGAGAAACACACTGTACCTGTAATCTACTAATGTACCAGATCACAACCAGCACAGGCCAATCTCAGGCATATTACACCTCAACATCAGAAGAAACTACACTCGGAAAAATGCTGGGTTGTTTCAACCCAAATGTGGGTCAAATATGGACAAAGCCAAACGTTGGGTTAAAAATGTAAATAAAAAACTTAACCCAACGGTTGAGTTTGTCCAAAACCCATCATTTTTTAGAGTGTACATGCCTTCAGTAAAGAAGCCATTTTTTATTACTTTGCATTGACTTTGTTATTGAAATGAATTGAAAAAAATTTTTTTTTTTTGAGCAGCTTTACAGCAAAACTTGAATGTGCATCATTGATTTTCCTGTTTATTACTGAAAGCACTATAGAAATAAATAGACTTGGCAATTGTTCTGTATTCAATTCAATAGTGTATTTTGGTGATGAAAATCAGCCAGAATTTTAAGCATTAATTAAATTAAATAATCAATTTATTCTTCTCCATGTACATTAGGAAACAAATATTAAAAGCATAAAATAAACCTCATCAATTAAAAGGCGGTAGAGAAATTGCAACCATGATGTATACTTACAACTATACTACACATGAAGTATTATTTTAGTATCTTTGAGATATTTGTAGTATTTATTAATATTTTGAATCTGTTTTTATTTTTAGCAATTTTGTTGTTGTCATTTTTAATAGTCGTTTAATATTTTTGTGCATAAAGTTAAACTAAATTAAAATGTGAAATGTTGCTTTGAGAACTGGCTGAAATAAAATAATTAGCATTTTGTATTTTATTTTATTTCAAGTAATGAAACTAAATGCAAAATGATTCTTGCTTCTTTCTTTTGATTATTGGGGTGAAAATATGAGCTGAATGTTACTGGATTTCAATATTTGACACGGCTCTGATAAATGATGAGGACTTTTGTCTTCAAAAATGATATATATATAAAAAAAGTGTATGCTTTCCTTCATTTAATCATTCTGCCAACATCTCTTGATTTTAAATGAACGAACCGCATGTTGGCGGGAAAAATTTCACAAAATGTGTGTCACTCCTTCAAGATGAAAAAAATAAAAATAAAATACAGGACAGACAAATCAGAGAAACAGCATTGAATGCATCAGTGTCTTCAAACATAATAATTACAGTCTTCAGAAGAAGGTCTTCCTCACGTCTTTTACAAATAAAGTAGTGGTTCTATTTAAAAAAAAAAGAAAAAAAAGAAAGAAATTTACACCACCAAAACTGTACAGATCACCTGACAGATATAAAAGTAGAAATAAAACAGGGAAATCGAAAGCGCCAAGTGTCCTGAGAGGAGAAGTAATGCAGTCGCTTCTCAGATTCACACAGTATTGCTCGCAGGCCACGACACCACTGGCCAGGATGAAGAGAACCACAGTTTAAGATGATATATCAACACAAAATGACATGTGAAGAGAGCCGACGACGACTACAATAAGGCTGAGGCTGATATGTTTGCTGTATGTTAGTGTAAACACAGTCTAGGTCGTTCTGTTCATGTCGTAGGCACAGAAATCTTCTTCCATACGTGAAACAGGTTTGTATCTATTGGCCATTTTAAATTGAGCGGATTGAAGTACCTGAGTGAGTTGGAGATGTTAAGTCAACACTTTTGCTAAACGTTTATACAATAAGGTCCCATTAGTGCATCAACTAACAATGAGCAATACATTTGCAACACTATTTATTAATCTTTGTTAACGTTGGGCAATAATAAATCACTATTCATAGTTAGTTAATGGTGCATTAAAAAATACAACAGAAACCTTTGATTTTATTAATGTATTATTCTAATACGCTTTAGAAGTTTTTATTATTGTTAGTTTGTATTAAATAATGCTGAAAACTTATTGTAAAGTGTTCCCGTTTATTATAATATTTACCAAATTGGAATTTTTAAGGCCTGATAAAACCATATTGGTAACACTTTACAACAAGGTCTCATTAGTTAACGTTAGTTAATACATTAACTACAGATAATCAATAAGTTATGACAATATGTTTTTACTTTGCTTAAACTCATCAAAATAAGTTAAGCAATTTTCAACTTTTTGTCATAAGTTATACAAGATTCAGCTCATTTTTTAAAGTCAGTTTAATGTAATTTAAGTTGAAATGACTTAAACATTAATTTAAGGCATTTTTACAGTGTAACAATTAACAATATACACTGTACAAAAATGTTTATTCAACTTAAAAAAGTAAGTGTTCGTGCTGCCTTAAAATTTTAAGTTTAGTCAACTTAAAATGTGAAGTTGTACTAAGTGACAACTTGGATATTTGAGTTGACTGAACTTAAAATTTTAAGGCAGCACGAACACTTACTTTTTTAAGTCGAAACATTTTTTTTACAGTGTATTCTTACGCCATTTATTAACCTTTGTTAATGTTCATATTAGTTCACAGTGCATTAACTAACAAACAACTTGCGATCTTTAGTAAATGTTGAGATTGAAACTATTAATCATTTTTAGTTAACAGTTAACAAATGAAACCTTATTGTAAAGCGTTACTACAATATTCTTGAACAGTTTTCACCCGAAATCATGCGTAGATGATGAAACACGATATTTTCCCAATCCATATTACTGGATTGCGATGTTAGATGCTGTTGATTGTTGACTAGCCTGATGCCAAGAACTGAATGAAATGAAATCAAAAAGAAAATAACAGCAGTACATCAACTCATCATTGACTTCATCAAACCCTCTTCGGTTGCTTGACAAACACAAGGACGTCTAGATCATATTCCTAATTATTTAAAAAAACAAATTCAATAAACAAATAAAAAAATCAATTCAACAATGATGTAATAAAAAGTAAATAGAACATCAAAACACCAAGAAATTTGAGGTGCAAAAAGCTTTTTTTTTCTTCTTCGGAGAAACGGCCTCTTTGGAGATTCGTAAGTGACGTCCTGGGAGATTTCTGAAGGAAAAGTATCCGGATCTTCACTCGTTCGCTTCGGCGGTGGCGTGGGACGGTAAGGCGTTCCCAAGACTCGTGGAGCTCATTCAAATACACGTACGGAAGTGCAAAGAAACTTAAACACGAACAGCATACTGTACAAAATACCTCAACATGTTTATGAAAATATTCCTGTTAGAATCTCAAGAACATCATGGCATCTTCGTCGGGGGAAAAGAGGTTGCCATAAAAAAGCGTCCCCCGTCCTGCGGAGGCTCTTCCTTTCAGTCTTCGTTTTTCCCCCTCAAAACCCGTGTTAGATACCAGACAGTGCCGCTAACCGTCCCGCTCCGGGATGTGGACTGGGACACGGATGGCAGTTTGTGTTTCACCTGCGATTCGCCCTCCCGTCCTGAGCGTCGGCGTCTCTCCCGAACAGGAGTGTGTAAAACGCGTTCGCCACACGCCGCCACAGGGGCTCCTGGTTCCTTTGGTTTCTGTGACGCTGCCAAACACAAATAAAATGAACAAAATAAATCACACACGTCGAAGCAGAGCAATAATGAGGAGGAATGGAAAATTAAAAGATTAGTTCACTTCGGAATAAACATTTCCTGAAAATTTACTTCATCCAAAGATGTTCATGTGTTTCTTTCTTCAGTGGAAAAGAAATGCAGGTTTCTGAGGAAAACACTCCAGGATGTTTCTCCATATAGTGTCTTCAATGGGGTCCAACGGGTCGAAGGTCCAGATGTGAGTTTCAGTGCAGCTTCAGAGTCTCGACACGATCCAGCCGAGGAATAAGAGTCTGATCTAGACAAACCAGCGGACATTTATAACTAAATAAACATTTATATACTTTTAACCACTAATGCTGGTCTTGCACTCGCTGTGATGCGACACGCATTACGCAATCAGGTTGAAAGGTCAAGCGTGACGTAGGCGTAAGAACCGACCCAGTGTTTACAAAGCGAACGTGCAAAGACTAAGACAAACACCATTTACTAAATAAATGAAAGGTAAAACAATGTCGGATGATTTTGAAGTTGGAGGAGAAAATGAGATGGATAAAATCCTACATTTTCCGCATGACCTTTCAACCTGATTACGTAATGCGTGAAGTCGTGGACGTACAAGACCAGCATTAGTGGTTAAAAGTATATAAATGTTTATTTTGTTCTGAAATGTCCGCTGGTTTGTCTAGATCAGACTCTTATTCCTCGGCTGGATCGTGTCGAGACTCTGAAGCTGCACTGAAACTCACATCTGGACCTTCGACCCGTTGGACCCCATTGAAGACACTATATGGAGAAACATCCTGAAGTGTTTTCCTCAAAAACCTTCATTTCTTTTCCACTGAAGAAAGAAACACATGAACATCTTGGATGACGAGTGGGAGAGTAAATTATCAGGAAATATTAAAGTGGTTTTAAACCATTCAAGCGCAAAAAGATGCAATTCGGCACAAATACTGAATTGAGTTCTCTTTCTTGCGCTTGAATGGACAAATACACACAACATTATGTCAAAATATCCTTGCAAACACCTTCAGTTATGTCTAAAGTGAACGCAAAATACGTGTAACAGTCTATTGGATTGGTGCATTCGGTCTTAAAGTGACAGCAGCCTAATAAACCTGCGGCTCTGTGTCACTAATGTGAATCAAAGAACATCACTCACTAATCTTGACTGAATAACTTTTGTAACTTTAATAGGGATCAATCTGTATTTTATTTATAAAAAGAAAACTATGCAGTTTTATTTTACATTTGATTTTATTTCTTTTATAATTTTAATAAGTTGTACTTATTTGTTCTATAGCTAATTTGCTTATTTGTTTTTATTGTATTACTGACTGTATACTTGTCGTTAATAATGTTTGGAATGTAAATTAGTCAGTCTATTTTATTAGTTAGTTATTCTTTAGGCTGCTGATTTTTTTCCAGCTTCAACACAATGTTTTGCAAAAAGACAATAAATATGTTTGATATCAGTGTTTTTTTTTTTTTTTTTACTATATTAGAATGAAAACCGGGAATTAAAAAGAACTGGAATTAATAAGCAGAATTGGAATGTTCTTTACAACATATATTTGGAATGCATTTAAAATATATTTTAGTCAGAATTTATTTGAACCCTATTGCTGTATGAGACAATACATTGAAATAATATCATTCATATCACATCTCATGACACTGACGTAACAGTAGTGAACAGCTGAGTGTGAGGACGGCGCAGTGATGTAAGAGGGGAGCAAACACGGAGAAATCCAGACAACGGGAAACACTGGCAATATTTGCACAACAAACGCTGTCTGTTCACCTTCACACACGTTACATTACACCAAACACATGTTCACACAGTCTAACACTGCAATATAAACACTAGAAATTAGAATAAAGTTGAGCTGTGGTGAGTTAATATGCCAATGGCTAGTAAGTTTGTTAGGAACTGGAACATAATAAGGTTTACAGTGAATTAGAAAGCAGATAGTCCAGCGTTCATGATGTTTCTTCACGTTTTTGAGAAAGACGCCACTTCAAATTGAGTGACAAACTGTATCTACTCGCTGGAGGTGTTTGGCCAATCACAAAGCACTGGGTCAGCTGGCCAATCACAAAGCACTGGGTCAGCTGGCCAATCACAATGCACTGGGTCAGCTGGCCAATCACAATGCACTGGTTCAGCTGGCCAATCACAATGCACTGGGTCAGCTGGCCAATCACAGCACTCAGAGCTTTTCTGAGGGCGGGGCTTTGTAGAAATCAGAGCGTTTCAGACAGACTGGGAATAGAGGAGCTGCAATAATGTACAGTATGTGAAAAATAATGTGTTTTTTGAGCGTTAAAGCATGTTAACTTGTTTTATTACACCAAATTAACAAAATAATGAACTCATTATAATGAGCATCATATGACCCCTTCAAAAATACTATTTCAGTCTTTCTACTTCAAAATTATATCTTTGTAAAACTGCTAAATAGTTCTATTTTCACGGACAAAAAATGAAACACAAAATAATGCAAAATATAGTAAAGGACAATAATACTAAAAATCCTATTCAAGTAAAAACAGCTAAATCATTATTTTTTTTATTGACAAAATAATAATAATAATAATAATAATAATAATAATGAAAATGCAGATTCAAGCACACCGAGTCACATTTATGGCTTTTAATTCTTCCCGATCCAGCCGACATTGGCAGGTGTACTATATGAGAACTACAACCACAAATGCACTACATTTCTCATGACGTCATCAGACACACACGTGATCCGCGCAGCGTCTCGTAATAAAGCTGATAGATGGGCGACTCTCACGCTCTCCAGTCGTTATCCTGGCACTGAGGAGAATTGGATTTGGGAAGATTAAGTGGATAATACTACCACTGTCATTGAGGAGGGAAGATAAGATAATTTCACTAAATAGGATTACGCTGCTCTTGAGGCAGGGTGGAGATGCGCACACACACACACACACACACACACACACACACACACACACACACACACACACACACACACACACACACACACACACACACACACACACACAGTATTTCAGCTTGCTCAGCTCTCTCGAGAGACGAAACCCAGTCCAACTCTGATAACACATCTGTTGCTTTCACAGACAAGTCATAAAGTACGAGCCGAAGTCTTCCCTGTAACTCACTGCTCTAAAGCTGTCACACACATTAGAAATAACAACACTCCCATGCACTTTCAGTGTGTAAAATACATTTTAACACACACTACCAGTCAAAGAAACTGCCAGAGGAAAAAACCCTGCATGCAATGTGACTGCAATTACTTTATTATCTATTTAACAGTGTTTTCTCATGCACTCTTAATAGTTTATTTATAAACGCATCTCTTTAACCAGTTACAATCACGACCTTCTTCACTCTCGCAGACCCTCAGCTAAAATTAAATACTTGTACACAAGGTTAGCGGCCATTCAGAACTTCTACTAGCCAATAAAGAAAAGAAAGAAAGAAAGAAAGAAAGAAAGAAAGAAAGAAAGAAAGAAAGAAAGAAAGAAAGAAAGAAAGAAAGAAAAAGAAAGAAAGAAAGAAAGAAAGAAAGAAAGAAAGAAAGAAAGAAAGAAAGAAAGAAAGAAAGAAAGAAAGAAAGAAAGAAAGAAAGAAACCAGATTAATTACGTCACAACCTCAACATTTGAAGTGGATGAAAACCTTTTTCAAAGTTATACATGAATTTTGAACAACACCCGTTTATGAAGTTTTTTGATCCACTTCTAATGTTGACTGCTGTATTATAAAATTAGATTTCATACATTCGTTTCTTATTTTAACAAAATCCTGTCATCCAGCATCTCCTCTCTTCCTCTTTCATCCTTTTCACCAAAAATGTATTTTAGATGGACAGATCAATACAGTACAAAGAACATTAAAAAAATATAGGATGCTGGAAGATAATGTCTTTTCTGTTCACCGAATGCTTATTAATCTTCGCTTTTGCTTCAATGCAAATGAACAAGCGCCATTATTTGTTGTGTAGTGACGTGTGTGTGTGTTCAAGTAAGCCAGATATGAGCAGATTCTGCGCAATACGCTGTATTTAATATATCACGATGACTCACGAGTATTTGCACTAAATCTGTGCAGATTTGACTTACACGAACTTCCCCAGCAAAGCGAGTAAACATCATAAATAACGCCAAACTGGCTCGTGATTTGACCAAATTTGGCGGGTGTTCATTTCAAATCCTGCTTGTACAGCCAGTAAGGTGTTGTTGAATCATTGTCGTAACGAGTGAGTCATTGAATCGTTCAATCAAACGATTTGTTCAAAATGGCTGATTCATTCAGGGACTAAAGCAAGTGACTCTCTTTATGCGTGAGTCGTTGAATCATTCATTAGACTGATTTGCTCAATGAAACATCACTGTGTTGCTCTGAGACACACAATGGCTCTACTGTGGATTTGTTTGGAACTATTTTTGTTGGCAAAATAGAGCAATTACAGTCTAAAATGTAAGACACCTAAAATTCAGCTTGATCATCCGCATTTACAGAATACGACTCAGACTCGAACTGATAGTTCGATAGTAACGCCGACGACATTATTAACTGAGCATTTACAAAATCCTTGGAAACTGATTATGGTAAAGGCCGTTACATTTCTGATACAGGCTGGAGGTGTTTGGCCAATCACAACGCACTGAGTCAGCTGGCCAATCACAGCACTCAGAGCTTTTCTGAGGGCGGGGCTTTGTAGAAATCAGAGCGTTTCAGACAGACTGGGAATAGAGGTGCTGCAATAATGTACAGTATGTGAAAAATAATGTGTTTTTTGAGCATGTTAACCTATTCTATTACACCAAATAAACAAAATAATGAACTCATTATAATGAGCATCATATGACCCCTTTAAAAAAATACTATTTCAGTCTTTCTACTTCAAAATTATATCTTTGTAATTGTTCGTGAAATTAGCAATTTCTGAGTGAAAACTGTTTTACAGCAATACTGTATTCAGATCAGGGTTAACTAAAACTAAAACCATTTAAAAAATTACTAAAATAAACTGAAGCTGACATAAAAATAATTATTTTTTAATGACAAAACACAACAAAATTACTAAAAATGTAACTAAAATATAAAAATAAAAAATGATTCAAAACATTAATAAAACTATAATAGTATCGCAATACTAAAACAACACCGATTCAGTTTATAAACCAAAAAATTAATGTTTATACACTAAATGTTTTCAATGCAAGTAAATTTCTCAAATAATTACAAAGAAATGGCAAGTGACACATTGAATTAAAGATGAAATATTGAAGTAGAAAGAATGGGAGTGTGTTTACGGTGAAGTCAGGGATACGAGTGTCTCTCAGACTGTAGTTCTGTTGGCTGCACATTGCAGAACGTTGCATAAGCCCGAGACGCGTCTCGCTTCGCCCTCACACACCAATTTACAACCCGGCGAAGACGCAGAAACCAGCGGAAGGTCGTCAGGAGCTTCACAGAAAACACACTGACTCCCGCAGCTCGAGGATATTCAGGCAGAAGAAAAACAACATCTCGACCTTAAAAGTAATAAGGAAAAGCCAGCAGTGAAATGCAGGTTTAATGACTAACCATTAGGACTCAATAAACTTCCCTAATCTAATCAGATTCAGTTTTCTAGGGCACGCATCGCCATCACTAATGCTCATCTTAGGGTTTGCTCAAATCTAATCACTAATATTTCTGAATGCAACCGGATATAAAGAGCATTTTAATAATACAAATAATGCAAAATACAGTGCAACTGTCGCTATGCAAGTAAAAACTGTACTTTTTTTAAAAATAAGTAATAAGTAATATTTTTAGCTTTGAATTCTTCTCATTTCAGATGCATAAAATATATAGTGTAAAAATGGGCTTTATAGAGTAAATATGAAAATGATCTTCATTAAGATGAGGATTAAAAAAACAGATAGTTGTATTCCAATCCTTGCGTGTTTTCAGAAAGTGGCACAAACTATTATTAAAAAAAGAGCTCATTAATTCTTTATTAATGAACATTCTCTAGTTCTTTAGAAAACCATCATGTTCTTGTACTTTACAGTAGAAATAAATGTAGATCTAAAGAACACTGGCAATCAACAACTCAAAAACATATACAGCCACAAATTATTAATTTCTGAACCAAAAAATTAGTGAAGATCAAGCAGAACCCTTCAGTGCGAACGCGCGCGTGTGTGTGTGTGTGCGTGTGTGTGGCGCTCGCTCTCACAGACAACTCTCAGAACTGAGTCAGCGGCTAAATTTAGCCTGAGATAAAGAAAAGAGGAGTTTAATCAGACACACACACACGGTTATAGTGTCGTCACTCCAGTGAGTTTATCAGCTCTGCGTGCCGTTGGCCAATCAGCAGCTGAAACCCCCAGAGAACAGGCTTATCTGTGGACAGGGTGACACACACACACACACACACACACACACACACACACACACACACACACACACACACACACACACACACACACACACACACACACACACACAGTGGCTGAAGTCTGCTCCACCTCAGTCGAGGATAACAGTAATAACTCAGCCTGAGGACTCTGTTAAGAGGGATTGTAGTAAAAGTAAATCAGTGCATGAGCATTAATATGAAGATTATGAGTGAAGTCATGCTGAGGTTCGGAGTAAAATCAACCCATGGTCCTTTGCACTATGACCTCGAGCCAAACACCCCCCAGAAGCCTTTTTCCCTCGGTTGAACATTATTAAAGTTAGAGCTTATTTAGAGATATCAGCCGATGGTTTAGTGCAGGCGCTAATGGATCCAAGGCTGTATCTGGTAAATTACTCCACTAATAATGCCCAGAATGGACTCAACTTCTACAGTCGTACAAATGGGTTCTGTACTCATAAAACGAGGCATTGGAAAGTTTGTAATTCCATCAGGAGTTTATTTAAATAACACTTGCCTGACGGCTAATGCTACCGCTAACCCGGACGTCGACGTCACTTCCGTTATTTGGGAAAAGCCTGTAAAAGTCCTGTGCAAAACTCACAAATGTAAGGGAAAAGCTAGTGAATTTAACACTCCACAGACATTTATTGATAACTGGATGATATTCAAAATACCTTTTAAGTGTTGATCCGACTTACCCAACTTATTTTGTACTTATATACAATTTTATGCAAATATATATATATATATATACACACAAAATAAGTAAACATAATAGTTTTATAGCTATAATTTGTATTTCTCCCAAGGATAAAGGGCGTAATTAAAATGAAACTCCGAGAGAACAGTGTTTGCATATCCATCATATCTAACCGTTTTACACCAACAAAACGCAGACACTGAAGTTTCTGAATAAAGAGTTTATGATTTTCCTGTTGCAGTTTCTGTGAAAAGCGTTTCTGTGAGTGAGAGACGGACGAGCGTCTCACAGGAAAACACTTATCGAAACACATCCCCTTTTCTCCGGGGCATTTCTGGTAAACACACGTATATCTGTGCAGCGCTGCATAAACACACACACCTTCATGAGCCGACATTCACGTGTTTTTATCTTTCGTGACAATGAGGAGGAAGTGATGTTTAACACACACACACACACACACAGACACACAGACACACAGACACACATACACACACACACACACACACACACCCACACACACACACACACACACACACACACACACACACACACACACACACACACACACACACACACACGAGAACCTGTTGCAATCATTGAAAACGTTTTACACTGTCATAATCAAATAGTCTAATGAGCCTTACAAATATTGTTGACGAATTGCTTTTGTTCCTCTTTTGGATAAAAGCGTCTGCTATCTGCATATACTGTACACTACCAGTCAACAGTTTTAGATCAGTAAGATTTTTAATGTTTTTAAAAGAAGTCTCCTCTGCCCACCAAGGCATTTATTTGATTAAAAAAAAAAAAGAAGAAGTAATATTGTGAAATATTATGACAATAAAAATAATTCTCTTTTAAAATTCTATTTTAATATATTTAAAAAAAATTGTATTCCTGTGATCAAAGCTGAATTTACAGCATCATTACTCCAGATAAATGCTGTTCTTTGGAACTTTCTATTCATCAAAGAATCTTGAAATAAACATGTAAAAACTGTTTTCATCATTGATAATAATCATAAATGTTTCTTGATCATCAAATCCTCATATTAGAGTGATTTCTGAAGGATCATGTGACACTGAAGACTGGAGTAATGATGCTGAAAATACAGCTTTGATCACAGGAATAAATTACACTTTACTATATATTCACATAGAAAACAGATGATTTACATTATAATAATATTTCACCATATTATTATTATTATTATTTTTTTTAATCAAATAAATGAGCTCATGTTAATAATGTGTGTGTGTGTGTGAGTGTGAGTGTGTGTGTGTGTGTGTGTGTGTGTGTGTGTCGGGCCCCCGAGGGCCTCAGAGCTGTGGAGAGAGAGCAGTCGTTAATCTGTCAGCAGAGACTCGTCATCACACGCCTCAGGATCTTACAAATCATCCAAACCAGTGACAGCGATGAAAGTGTGACTGTGTGTGTGTGTGTGTCTGTCTGTATTTATGTGTGTGTGTGTGTGTGTGTGTGTGTGTGTGTGTGAGAGAGTGTGAGTGAGAGTGTGTGTGTGTGTGTGAGTGTCAGTGTAAGAGTGTGTGTGTGAGTGTGAGTGAGAGAGTGTGTGTGTGTGTGAGTGTGTGTGTGAGCGCGCGTGTGTGTGTCTGTCTGTATGCATGTGAGTGTGTGTGTGATAGTGTGTGTGAGTGCATGTGCATGTTTGTGTGAGAGTGTGCGTGCGTGTGTGTGTGTGTGTGTGTGTGTGTGTGTGTGTGTACGTGTTTGTGTGTCTGTCTTGTGTGTGTGTGTGTGTGTGTGTGTGTGTGTGTGTGTGTGTGTGTGTGTGTGTGTGTGTGTGTGTGTGTGTGTGTGTGTGTGTGTGTGTGTGTGTGTGTGTGTGTGTGTGTGTGGACTGTTCAAAAGTTTGGAGTCAGTACGATTTATTTATGTTTTTGAAGTCTCTTCTGCTCACCAAGGCTGCGCCAACACTGTTATTTCAACACTGAAATATTATTACGTCAAAATATCTGTTCTCTATTTAAAGATATTTTAAACTGTAATTTATTCCTGTGATGTAATGCTGAATTTTCAGCATTAATGTTCCAAAAACACATTATTTTGCCATTGTTGCGGCTCCTCTCTTGCCAGTCTGTCAGTAACGCTCTGTTTACTTCCTGTCTCTATGAAGCCCCTCCCTCTGAAAAGCACACTGTGCTCTGATTGGTCGGCTGGAGCAGTGTGTTGTGATTGGTCGAGCGCTTCGAGTGTGTTTGGGAAATGCCCCGCCCCTTTCCATAACCGCCAGTTTAACACACTACTAACTAACTCAACCAGGCCCCGCCCCTTTATTCTGCGCATGAATTATTATAATGAGGAATATTGTGACGTGTTCGTTCCCGGAAGAAACTCAAGATACAATGAGTTCAGAAACACTGACACTAATATAGAGAAGAACTGGAGCTTTTTCATGATCACACTGCAACATTACACACTAAAGAGAGTAAAAAGGTGTAACAGGACTCCTGTACGAGTGACACTGAGTCTGGATGAGAAAGAAGTGTAGAGCTTTTCATCAGCGCTCAGAGCTGGAACGTTCAGGCATGTTCGACTGACACACACACGCACACACACACACAATTAGTTTCATCTAATTAAAAAACTGACTACTTAACCCAATATGTGTGTGTGCTTTGCTTATGTTGTTCCAGCATGTTATCATCAAACTCTACTGGAGTCAATAGTGTGATTGCGTCTGTGTAAAACGTTTTAAATCCACGACTGACGAGGTTTCATTGCTTTAGACCTCGAGGAGGATCGCTAGGGAGCAGAACTGTGTGTAACGTTTTCAACACATCAAGCAGCTCCACTGAATCACACAGCTTGAAAATAACACAATTAGCAACATGAAAACCTAAAGTAACCATGAACATCTGTGACAGCGCCAACTTTACAGGCTGAACGTGAAGCAAGAAGAACAGAAAGACGAAGAAAGAATAAGAGAAAATGAGTAAACGGAGGCGGAGCCAGAAGCCAGTGGTGTTTACCTGCGCTGATACTGAAGATGAGATTATGCAATCGATCCACGCGGATCCAAGAGTAGCAGCACACACACACACACACACACACACACCGCCAGGAGACTTACACACTCACAACACACTAACGTCATCAACATCTGGATAAACAACACCAAACTCACACACGCTTTCTAGATGACATGTTCAAAATCACCAGATCTGGTCAAAACATAAACAGTCAACAGTGTTATTTTAGTATCATTGATACTATTATAGTTTTTATTAATTATTTTAATTAGTTTTCAGAATTGTAATATTTGGGTGAACTGTCCCTTTAAATGCCGGAGCTTCACTGTGTTTGAATCCGCTGGTTTTGTATGAGTGTGTGTGTGTGAGTATGAAGCCAGTTCTCCTCAAGTGTGTAGAGAAATAAACACAATACTGATGGTCTTCATCTTATGTATTTCAAACTACAAACTATCTAGCAACAAACACCTAGACCTCATTTCCCACAATGCAACACATCCTTCCCGGTGCACAAGCAAACAAACAAAAGCAGTTTCTCCAGTAGGAGAAAGAGAAGCGCTGCATCTGCTCATGTGATGTGGGGCAGAAATACTGCAGTGTCTTATTATCACAGCTGGAAGCAGACTGACTATCAGCGCGCTGTGTGTGTGTGTGTGTGTGTGTTTCACCCCCGCAGCTTCACAAGCCTCTTATTTGCCCGTCTCCTGCGGGTTCGTCTCGCTGGAGTCTCCCTGACCACCACTGCTCCCCGGGCTCCCGAACCACATGTTTACCTAGTTAGCCCACTTCTGTTTAAGACTTCTCTCTCTGTGTGTGTGTGTGTGTGTGTGTGTGTGTGTCTACTTAACTATACTTTGTGGACAAATTTGTACCCATAAGTGACCAAAACCTGACAAAAATCTACAAAAACCTCCCTTTAGGGACGTCCTCATCTGTAAATCTGGTATAAAGAAAAGTAATTAAAGGTTTTTTTTAATGTAAAACAGCAGAAAGTTCTGTGTGTGAGAGAGCGAGTGTGTGTGTAAGTGTGTGCGTGTATGAGTGTGTGTGTGTGTGTGTGCATGTGTGTGTGTGTGTGTGAGTGAGTATGTAAGTGTGTGCATGTATGAGTGTGTGTGTGTGAGAGAGAGAAAGTATGTAAGTGTGTGCATGTGTGCATGTATGAGTGAGTGTGCATGTGTGTGTGTGTGTGTGTGTGTGTGTGTGAGAGAGAAAGTATGTGTGTGTGTGTGTGTGTGTGAGAAAGAGCGCGAGTGTGTGTGTAAGTGTGTGCATGTATGAGTGTGTGTGTGTGAGAAAGAGCGCGAGTGTGTGTGTAAGTGTGTGCATGTATGAGTGAGTGAGTGTGTGTGTGTGTGTGTGTGTGTGTGTGTGTGTGTGTGTAAGTGTGTGCATGTATGAGTGTGTGTGTGTGTGTGTGTGTGTGTGTGTGTGTGTGTGTGTGAGAAAGAGCGCGAGTGTGTGTGTAAGTGTGTGCATGTATGAGTGTGTGTGTGTGAGAAAGAGCGCGAGTGTGTGTGTAAGTGTGTGCATGTATGAGTGAGTGAGTGTGTGTGTGTGTGTGTGTGTGTGTGTGTGTGTGTGTAAGTGTGTGCATGTATGAGTGTGTGTGTGTGTGTGTGTGTGTGTGTGTGTGTGTGTGTGTGTGTGTGTGTGTGTGAGAGAGCGAGTGTGTGTGTAAGTGTGTGCATGTATGAGTGTGTGTGTGTGTGTGTGTGTGTGTGTATGAGTGAGACGTAGAAACTGGGAAAGAGACGCATCAGAATGATTATAGATAAGGGATGTTTTCTGAAAGTTATTGGTTGGACAAATCCCGACTTAGCTTCTGGACACGAGCACCTCATCATCATGAAATCAGAAGTAGTTCAAGCGCTCCTTGTGTTGCTTTTGTTTCTCCTACAACAGGTTCACATGCAGCCAAGGTCAAACACACTCATTTTCTCACAACATCCTCAGTATCCTCTCAGTGTCTGAAACGCTTTCATCAAGGATTAGGAAATGTTACAGTTAACATAACAAGGACTAGCATTTCAAATTAAAAATCTAAATATAAAATGAAAAACAAAGTCAAAATAATAATAACAGTGTCTCCATGACACTATGACACACACACACACACACACACACTGCAGTGTTGCGGGCCCTCAGTGGAGGAAGCGAGTGCAGTAAACAGGACGAGAGGGGTCGCCCGAGTTAACTCGTGTCTTTAGGGTCACACAACTACAGTCAGGAAACACTCCGGCCAAAACAAACACGGCACAGGGAAAATGCTTTGTGTAAACGAGCAGTGGAGCGAGACGTAATCTCACGCGAGCCGCCCTACTGTACGCTCCCATTGTGCTTTGGGCTGGAGCTTGACCTCATAATCTGATGCAGACTCACCATCATGTGCTCCTGGTAGAACTGATCTCCGATCAGCTGGAGCTTCTGTCCGATGCGCGTCTCGACTCTGAGCGGGTCCATCGGCTCGTTCTCCCGTCGCAGCGCGTCTGTGGGCTGAGAGCGACCGGGCGGCGCGAGCAGAAGCAATTCTGCGTTACCTGATCACACAAACACAGAATAACACAACATGAGTCTGGGTGACATGAGCCACAAATCAGCATTAAACCAAAATGGACGGAAAAAAAAAAATAAAATCCTGGAATATTGCATAAATGATTATTCATCGTTAATTAAAATTCATCGTAATCTTGAATCAGAATATCTTGCAGCATCTCTTCTCTGATAATGTGGGCGGGGCAACCTGTCACTCACATGAGATCAGCCAATAGCAAACCACAACTGTTCATTCATCCAATCAATTCCCCACAGACACAATCAAGCCCCGCCCACATTTGTTATTGTTCCAGAAGCGTTTCTCTCGGATATACGACACAATAGAGGAGAAAAGATGAGCGCAACTTCACTTTCATGCTGATTTTAATTGTGAATTGTGTCATTTCTGAGCCTCTAGTGGCACCAAGTGGAATTGCAGAAATGATGGCTGTTTTCAAACAGGTTTTCCAAACACTCAAACCAACAGATCAATGTTATGAAAGCGTCACAGTTGATACAGTAACATTTCGGCAACTTAAAATATACTTTGAAAGTCCCTCTGTGGTGAAAATCATGCTTTTAATGTTGTTTATGTGTCTATGTGGTGTTTTTAATGTGCTTTAAGACAAACCATGTCTAAATTCATAAGTCGACACCATGTGTCTCAAAAACACGCTTTGAAATCGCTGGTGTTTCTGACGTCACAAACTACCTTGTAACCAATCAGATCAACGTGTGATCGTCAACCAGTGGATCTCTGAGCTGAGTGAGTGAGTGGAGGCGGGGCTCATTTGCATATTCATAGAACTGCGCATACTAAATGAGGCAAGGGTGTCGAGTTACAGTCAAGATATTTTAAGGCATGAAGAATTTTTTTTCAAGGAAAAAACACTTAAATATGTCACTTTGGTGATCTTTTTAGGTTTTAAGGGATACAATTATTGACAACAGGGGAACTTTAAACAAAGAAACAGCAAAAAAAAAAAAATTATTGTTTTCAGCTGAAATGGTTTTTGGAGGGTCGAAAGCATTGAAAAAAAAAAGTGACGTTTAACTATTTCCCCGCCATTGACGGAAATGTTCACTGTTATACGGTAGGGGGCGCTGTTACACATCTACTGAAAGAGTCCTGAATCTCCTGATCAAAACACATGTGAAGAAGAAGCAGAAAGCATCAATATCACATGTAAGCAGACGCACATGTAAAATATTAATATGACGCGATCAACATTAAACAACATATAAATCAAAACTAATGTCACTGAATGAAATGTGGACTCAGGACTACAGGACTGTGGAGCTTTAGGGTGTTGATGGACTCGATTTACTCCATCTGTGTTTTAACCATCGTTCTGAATCTGATCCAGATGTAGTCTTTGACAAAAACATGATTTCTCAGCTTTTTGCTCAAAATATTGCTCTTTTTATGAAACTTTCCCACATCCAAGTGTTGATAAAAAAGTGCACAATGCACAAAGCGGGTTTGTGTTTTAAAGCAGAGGCTCAAAAACACTGGCAGGGAAAGAGTTAATGCATGTTTAAATAAATCTGTCATAAAAAAAGTTTTTATCAGTCACTATAAATGTTTATATTTCAACATCAGATTAATATATCAAGTTGATATAATGACTGACTTCTGACGACTCTATCTGAACATCTCATCTCACACACACACACACACCGCACAAGTTCAACACTACAGTCACTGCTGATGATGAACTTTGCTCATTACTGCTAACGAGAGAGCGTCCGCAACCCTGATGAGAGATTAGGTTGTTTAGCATACAGGCCTATATAACGCTGTATATCACGACAACAGCTCGAAGAAAAGATGGCCGAGGTCAAGTCTGGTGTTTGTGTTGTCATCATGTTTTGTTTTGTTTTTATATTATTTGACATGGACATTATAATTACTTTGGACGAGCCATATGCATTTGCTTGGGTGTTTTAACACATGCTAATGTTCAACACATGTCCACAGGAGGCTTTCCTTTTAGAAAGAAAATACAATAACACTACTGATAACAAAAGTTATAATAACAATACTAGCAAAAAAAGATAAAGAAAATACACCATATGATTACAGATGCACAAAAAAACATTCAAAATTATTTACATAAGTTATAAAGCAAAAGCATCATAATCAGAAAATATCTCAGTAGTTTTATGTTAAGATGTTAAAAGTATATTTCAACTATCTGCTTCAAAGAGGCTTCAAGCGCTAAAAAGCAAAGAGGTTTAAAAATAAACGTGAGAGAAAAGGCCTCTGTGGTCTAAAGCGTTGAGTCATGAAGTCGTGACGTTGATTTCTCACAGAAGTCAAACAGGAAGTTTCTGTTTTGAAGCCTCAGACTGAAAACAAACAGCTTTTTTCAGGACGGGACGTACAAATCACATTCATTTTCTTTTAAAAACCCTAAAAATCTTGCCAATCCCAAACTTTTGACTGGTACAAATGTAAATACAACAAATTATGCAAAACCATTATGGTTCCTGGGTATCACTTTACAGTAAGGTTCATAGTTAACATGAATGCATTAACTAACATGAACTAACAATGAGCAATACATTAGTTACAGTATTTATTAATCTTTCATAATGTTAGTTAATAAAAATACAGCTGTTCATTCTTAGTTCATGTTACCTAAGGTAGTTACAGTGACTAATGTTAACTAATGAACCTTACTGTAAAGTGTTGCCATTTTTTCAGATTTTTTTGCTATAACACGATCCTTCTAATGTAATGAGTTCTGCGGTTGATAAGTGAGAATATTTGCCACAATCAGTGTGATTTCATCTCTAGAATAATTTAATAATCAGCTCATGGACTCCCTGGGAATCGAACCCATGTCTTTAGTGTTGCAGGCATCACGCTTTACTGACTGTCCACTCCTGACGGATTCTCCTGACGGATTGAATAAGAAGCAGGATCAGTAGGAGTGTAACGATCCCCTCACGACACGATTCGACACACATCACGATTCTGAACTCAAGATATCATATTATTGTGAGACATATGATAAAAGGTAAACAAAAAATGTGCTGTTGATTAAAATGCTAAATTTGATATTACATTGTGTGTGTAAATGAATATTCTTGGACTTGGTGCTGAAACCCAAAGCACAGGACAATAGAGACACCAGAATAACAATATTCATGATTCTGAAGCTGAAATACTGAATTATTTTAGATGAATATGTTTGCACTCTTTCACTGAATAGATATAATTAAAATAATATAGGCCACTTTTTACTGGTAACATCAGACATGTGGCATCATCATTCCCTCATTGCATTATTATACATTATATTCAACATTATATATAGTAGATTAATGTAGTACTGACACTAAAACTCTAAAAACTCACATAGTACTTTTTATTTTGGTTGAATGATACACAATATATATTGTCACTATTCACGATACACATTGTTGCATTTTTGTATTGCGATATATTGTTACACCCCTGGCGATCAGAGATTCGTTGTGTCACTGCATGCTGTCATTTGCATTGCAAAGCGACTGGGAACAAACACAGGTAATAAAGCAGCTGAAGTCATGATGACAGATGATATATGCTAAATATGTGACCCTGGATCACAAAACCAGTCACGAGTCGCACGGGTTTATCTGTGGCAATAGCGAACTAGGCTATACATTGTATGGGTCAAAATGATTGATTTTTCTTTTATGCCAAAAATCATGAGGATATTCAGTAAAGATCATGTTCTATGAAGATATTTAGTAAGTTTCCTACCGTAAATATATAAAACATGTATTTCTGTGAGTGAATGCAGCACAATCGTGAACATAAATGAACAACTTTAAAGGAGATTTTCTCAATGTTTTGATTTTTTTGCCTCAGATTCCAGATTTACAATAGTTGTGTCTCAGCCAAATATTGTCATATCATAATAAACCATCAGTGGAAAGCTTATTTATTCAGCGTTATATGATGTATAAATCTCGATTTCAAAATATTGACCCTTGTGACTGGTTTTGTGGTCCAGGGTCAGATCCGCCAGAGAGAGAGGTGTGTGTGTGTGTGTACCGTAGAGAAAGCGTCTGGGCTCGTGCACTCCACAGGTCAGCATGCCGTTGGGTGATGGAGCGGGACGCCCTGCCGTCTCTGAAGGCTTTATCTGCAGGCGAGAGGAAGGCCAGCGCTGACGACCCTTCCCACACACACCATCCTCATCCTCATCCATCAGCTGGACTCCTCACCTACACACACACGAGTGGAGAACCGGTCAGGAGAAAACTACAACACAGTTATATTGACCAGGCTGAGTAAAGGGCCTGTATTTTACCATTTTGAGATGATCAATAGATATATATATATGAACAGTACACACACACACGCATATATATATATAAAAATAAATAAATATATAAATAAATAAATAAATATATTCAAACAAAAAATGTGTATATATATATGTACATATTACAATATATATTTATTTTTATATATATTATTTTTTTTATATTTGTGTGTATATATACATGCATATATGTATATATATAAAATACATAAAAGTTAAATTAAATATTATATTTATTATAAATATATATATATATATATATATATATATATATATAGGCTATACACACACAAATATATATTTTTAAAAATATATAAATAAATAAATATATATATTAAAAAAAAAAAAAATATATATATATATATATATATATATATATATAATATATATATATATATATATTTATTTTATAATAAATAAATATATATACACACAATTTTTATATATTTATTATATTTTATGTATTTACTATATACTATATACTATACACACACACACACACGGGATTATATGGGATCAGTTCACTGTGATATAAATAAAGTGTTGGTGTTGTGTGTTCAGTGTTCTGGGTTGATGTTCAATGTAAAATCTGAAGTTGTGAACCACTGCTTTATGTCATTATGAGAATCAGCCAATGAAAAACCCATATCGGTCAACCACTAACAGCACACGAGACGTGTGTGAATACACACACTCACAGGCACTTACACACACAACATCTCAGAGTAATAACGGGGTGTTTGGCTCCGTTTATGGCCGGTTAACAGCGGGATAAATAGACTGAAGATTAGTGTTGCCTGTGGTCGCTGGCCGAACTGATTTAGATAAATAGCAGTGATGAAACCACACGCTCGACTGTGGTTATACCAGCGCTTTACTATATTTAACCTGGTGGAGAAACTGTCTCGCCTGCACTGTCCATGTTCTGCGGTGGAGCTTTGGGCTTCCAGAAAAACGACAATTCTGGAAGTCAGGAGCTTAAAGAGTGGGATACTGAACACAGATAAAGTAAAGCCCATCACAGTATTATCATAGAAACTTTAACTGTACTCACATGCATTTACATGCAGTCCACTTTCCTTACATGCATATCGTGAAACTAACAAGAAATGTCACTCTAAAAAAACACATTTCCTAAAATTAGCCTTCATTGTTCATGCAAAATACAATTATTGTGTCTTTCTTTTGATTTTGGCCCTGACTCTTGTCAGATTCACACAGCTCAGATGATAATCTAGTTCAGTGTTGTTTGTTAAACGATCACATCCTCTTAAAAACCTCAAGTTTCCAATAAACCCCTCATGTCACCAATGAGAAATACCCAGCATTCTCTGAGGCAGACGGGCCGCAGATCAGTCGATCAGAAGTGAGGTGCGTGTGAACGTCCTGTGTCGTGTGTGTGTGTGTTTATGCACAAAAACACGTGTCACACCACAAACTATGCATCTGATTTCCTCAATGAGTGTAAAAATGACTCTGCAAAAACATGTAACATGCAGCTCCCTCTACCGCTGCGGATACACACACACACACACACTCACACACACACACACACGCACAGACACGATAGTTTTCATTCATGATCATCCGTCCAAAATCACTCAAGCCTTGTTCATTTAACTGCATTGACCTCTTCAATAAACACAAAAGTTACCAAAATTAACTTTATTTGCTCTTCAATAATGTAAATATGACCAAGGGCCACATAAAGAGACCAT
>CM040836.1:34548706-34553706 GCA_022828995.1 Vimba vimba | reverse complement strand
TCTCTCACACACACACACACACACACACACACACACACACACACACACACACACACACACACACACACACTCATACTTGCACACACTCATACTCGTACACACACACACACTCACATACTCGCACACGCACACACACACATACTTGCACATACTCTCTCACACACACACACACTCACTCACACACACACATACTTGCACATAGTCTCTCTCTCTCTCACACACACACACACACACACACACTCATACTCGCACACACTCATACTCGTAAACACACACACACTCACATTTTCGCACACGCACACACACACACACACACACACACACGTTTACTTAGCTAAATGTGGACTCTCCATAGATGTATTGGTTTTTATACTGTACAAACTGTATATTCTTACACACACATCAGCGTTTTCTTCCCTTCTGTCCTCCACACACACACACACACACTGAAATCTTACTCCTTTTGTTAATTCATCCTGTCTGAAACAGAGAACCGGGTTTGAGCTTCTGAAATCCTGCCAAAACATCAAGCTCATGCCACACACACACACACACACACACTCGCACACACACACACACACACACACACACACACACACACACACACACACACACACACACACACACACACTCGCACACTCGCACTCGCACACACACACTCGCACACACACACACACACACACACACACACACACACACACACACACACACTCGCACACACACACACACACACACACTCGCACTCGCACACACACACACACACACACACACACACACACACACACTCGCACACACACACACACACACGCGCACGCGCACGCACACGCACACACACACACACACACACACACACACACACACACACACACACACACACACACACACACACACACTCACTCGTACTTCTGAACTAAAAGTATCTTGTTTTAAGGATGTTTAGATAATTATGTTGAAAAACAGGACAAAAACACAGAATAAGAAAAAGAGTGAAAGTAAAGTCCGGTTCGAGGCAATTCTTGCTCAATCATTAAAATCACAGATAAAACTATAGATTTCAACATTTTCCAATGAAAATCTGCCGGTTTTGTCCCAGAGAATCGTGAAGTTCTGTGTGATTTCCCGAGTGAAGCTCGTCTCCGTCCTCATCTGGAGACACACACATGATCCCTCTGGACTGTAGTTCATTAACTCTGAGCTCTACAGATGATGGACTCTGTAAACACCCGTGTGACATCATTCATCAGGTATATTCCAGTCCTTTATCAGATTAATTGGCTCTGAGGGATAATAAAAGAGCATGTGACCGTCTCGATGAGACATCTTATCTGGTTCTTCACAATCATAAATTCATAAACATGCACGAAATCGCAGCACAGCGGCAGACGCCGATCAAACACAGACTGACTCCAGAGTCTGATCAATCACTCAGTGTTCACAGTGAATCCTGATGGACATTTTCACAGAGCAAATCATTCAGCCGGTTCAGACGCTCGTTCAGAGCATGAGAGGTTTCCTTCAAGCCAGAGACACTGTGTGAGAAACCTTTACAGTACATGATGCTATACATCAACTTTCACATGCCAAACAAGACAAATCAACAGAACAAAGACCCCTGGTTGAAATAACAGTAGAAATAATATTAGTAACATACTCTAAATTCTCTATACTCTAAAATACTCTAAAAATTCTATTGCATGTACACACCTCTACATGCAATTTAATAAAATGCAATGCAATAAAATAAATAATAAAATAAATAAGATAAATAAATAAATAAAATGCAATGCAATGCAATAAAATAAATAATAAAATTCAATAAAAAATTCAATAAAAATTTCAATAAATAAGATAAATAAATAAACAAAATGCAATAAAATGCAATGCAATAAAATAAATTAAAAACAATGCAATTAAATTAAATGCAATGCAATAAAATGCAAAATGTGATTGCAATGCAATGTGGTTTTCAAAATTAACCATATATAGAACTTTAAAATATACAGAATATATATATATTTTAAAGTTTTTTTTCACATATCAGTCCTGGTTGGAAACAACTTCATTAAGACACGAGTCTGTCGTGTGTATGAGATTTGTAATTGATCATAAGTACTGACTTAAACGTGTGCTCAAAAGAGAAACTTGCTCTGCTAAATGCTGGAAATCATGCAAACATCCAGCAGCATGAATTATGAATATCACTGCACAGAAGACGCTGTGGAGGAGTGTGTTTATAAGTAGGATTTGATGTGACGGTTGTCGTCCTGCGATGAAAGGCTCGACCCGCTGAATAGCCATCATCAGTGTGTTTGCCTTTATAGTGTTGAGCTGAAACTAAGTTGAATGATTCACGGCGGCTGGTTTGACTGAACTAACTCTGTTTCTATGGCAACAGCTCTGCTCTGATGGTAACAGCTCCATCATTGGTCCAGTGTGTCGAGCGGATACACACACGGTTCCTCTGCAGGTCATGGAGTCAGATGAGGATTTATGATTGCATCAGAAACCACAACCAAGAAAGAGAGAGAGAGAGAGAGAGAAGAGAACTCTCTCTCTCTTTCTCACACACACACACACACACACACACACACACACACACACACACACACACACACACACACACACACACACACACACACACGCACTCAAAAACACTCACACAAACATGCACACACACACACAATCAAAAACACACACACAAACATGCACACACACACAATCAAACACACACACGCACACACACACACACACACACACACGCGGCTGCGCAATCACATGCTCCACTTCCTCTACAGCTCTAAACCCTCTGAACTCTGTCTCAAGACTCGAGTGACTTTGATACAAGGTGCTTTATTGGCTTCACACTGCAAAATCATGTCACTTTATATATACATACATTTACATTACATATACACAACTCTACATGCATACTCTACATTAAATAAAATAAATGCAATGCACTGCAATAAAATACGAAAATACAATGCAATGCAATAAAATATAAAAACTATCAATTAAAAATAAAATAAAATATAACAAAAATGCAATGTAATAAAATACACAAAATATATATAATTAAAATAGAATAAAATACAAAAATGCAATGCAATTAAATTTTAAAAATACAATGTAATAACATACAAAAATTAAATTAAATAAAAAAAACCAAAACAATGCAATTAATTAAATAAAATGCAAAGCAATGCAATAAAAAAAAAGATCAATTAAAAATAAAATACAAAAATGCACTGCAATAAAGTATAAAAATGCAAAGAAATATAATGCAAAAATTAAGTTAAAAAATGCAATTAAATAAAATGTGGTGCAATGGAATAAAATAAAATAAAATAAAGTTTATGGTAAAAGTTTCTCAGTTCCCACAAAACACTGAGCACATGAATCCTGCCTGGAAACCAGTCAAGGGTTTTCCGGCTGTTCTAATTGGACGAGCTCCATAGCAACCACACGAGCACATCGACCATTCAGCTTAAAGAGTCTCTATGAAGAGTCCTTGAGTCGACACACACACACTGACCTGTGATCAATGCTTGACCACTGATGATCACACACACACACACACACACACACACACACACACACACACACACACACACACACACACACACACACACACACACAGACCTGTGATCAGTGCTTGACCACTGATGATCACACACACACACACACACACACTGTGGTCGATAACAAAAAACAAAATTACTAAAATTACTCTATTCTGCAAAACTATTAATAAAAGCTATACTAGTATCTCAATTATGATTTTTTTTAATAAAATAATAAAAAGTAATTATGCATATGATTCCTCACATGTTCTTCAAAAATCTACTTGCATATACATGTTGTTTCATAAGTTTCATCAAGTGACTTCAAATCAGAAATCGGTTGTTTTATCACAGCAGAAACAGAAGATTAGAAAGTATGTGTGTGTGATTTTCCAGCACTCACTGTCAGATCAGAGTAAATGAGTGTGTACAGGGTTGAGATCAGGCCGGGACGAGCGGCTGTCAGTCATCTCAGGTGAAGCGGCTGTGAATTATTGAGGCGGGCGGGTCATGTGGTCATGTGGGTCATGTGACCCTCAGACAGACAGACAGATAGCAGGAGATGTGTCTGTCTCTCTTATTAAAGCAATGACACCTGATCTACACAGGTAACAGAAGAGCGGCGGCCGGCTGACGTTTCTCTGCAAACGCTCACGCTCGTCTGGAAGTGAAGTTTTAGGAAAAACACAAGACAATCAAGATGGAAAATGCCTTTACATTAAGATTTATTAATAATTCGGCCCTATTACTACAGACGTTTCTGAGACTATTTTCAAAAATACATTAAACCAGGTGTTTGTTATTTAAGTCTTATCTCGCGTTTTTAAAGTCATTTTAATGCATGTAGAATTGTGAGATAAAAACATTTTAATATATATTTTTTAATTATAATAATTATAGTCATTTTTCTTCATTTAAAAAAATAAATAAATACATACAGGACCTTTAACCTTAAAATCTTAAATCTTAATCTAATCCAATATTAATTTATTAAAAAAATAAATAAAAAAACTATGATAGTATAAACAAAAGGATTAAATAAAACCATTTCAATATTTGACTTATAGAGTCAAATATAAGTATATATAAGAATATAAGACTTGTAGAGGTTACATTTCTTTTAATATTTTCTTTTAATCATCATAATTATAGTTATTTTTCTTCATTTAAAAAAAAAAATACATACAGGTATATACCATAAAATATTAAATAATAGATTTCATCCAATCCAATATTAATTTAATAAAAAAAAACTATGATAGTATAAACAAAACGGTTAAATAAAACCATTTCAATATTTATTGTGCAAAACAAACGATACATTTTTACATAAAATATGACAGATTCTGGATCCCACCTTCATCTCAAGATCAATTCTGCCTCTAATAAAGTTTTCTCTGTAACACTTTATTTTACAATGTCATTGTTACTTCCAGT
>CM040836.1:34531206-34543706 GCA_022828995.1 Vimba vimba | reverse complement strand
ATCATCAGTAAAGCATTAGTAAAGCATCAGTAAAGCATTAGTAAAGCATTAGTAAAGCATCAGTAAAGCATCAGTAAATCATCAGTAAAGCATTAGTAAAGCATTAGTAAAGCATCAGTAAAGCATCAGTAAAGCATTAGTAAAGCATTAGTAAAGCATCAGTATTCTGCTCTTCATGGTTGAGCTTTTAGTGTGTTCCGCTGGATCCTGTCGTTGTCTTCTGTGGTGAAACTCAACGGTGCACACAATACACACAAAGGTGTCTTTTTAATGGAGGCCAATGGGTCAAGATGGGTCAAACACAAACTCACACACACACACACACACACACACACACACACACACACACACACACACACACACACACACACACACACACACACACACACTCTTCTACATCTATCTTTATGAGGACATTCATTGACACAATGCAATCTCTAGCCGCTTACCCTAACCTTACCCATCACAACTAAGTGCCTAACCCGAACCCTTACCCTAAACCGACCCTTAACCTCATTATAACCTTATCCCTAAAACCAAGTCTTGACCCTCAAACAGGCCTTTAAAGGCTCACAGAAAGTGAGGACCGGCCAAAATGTCCTCACTTTACTCTCTTTGTCCTCACTCCAATGGTCTAAAACTCAAACTGGTCCTCACAAAGATAGTTGTACAAGTACACACACACACACACACACACACACACACTCACACTAACCCGACCCCAAAACCTACCAAATCTCTCTGCTGTTTTACATTAAAAAAAAAAAAATTAATGACTTGATTTTTATACCAGATTTACAAATGAGGACGTCCCTAAACTACGGATTTTGGAGATTTTGTCAGGTTTTGGTCACTTGGGTACAAATTTGTCCCCAAAATATAATTAAGTAGGAACACACTCTCTCTCTCGCTCTCTCTCTCTCTCTCTCACACACACACACACACACACACTAGTGTCAGTCAGCACTTGATGTCCAAGTAACATCTTCCGTCCTGAAGTTTAACGAGTGCAGAACCGCGGCTCTAAATGATAATTATCTTCATTCCAGTGAGCAATAAAACAATTACAGAACAAACACACACACACACTCGCTTACACACACACACACACACACACACACACACACACACACACACACACACACACACACACACACACACACACACACACACACACACACACACACACACACACACACACACACACAGCCTCAGTCCGGCCTCTTTATACACCCGTCAAACTCACCTTTAACCTTTCAAGTCCTTTATAGTTGCACAGCTAAAGTGGCTCACACAACCTTCACACGCGGTTCACAAATACGGTTCTTTACTGAACTATGATTTTAAAGAGTAAAATAAGCAAACCGTATCTGAAGATCCGGCGTTTGAGGAAGGGTTATCTGTTCATCTCTCAATCATCATTGTATTGCATCACATTACATGTTTTAAAACTACAGAGCTTTGATCATAAAACTAAGCATTTAATATCATCTTACGAAGACATTTGATGCATTTTATATAAGAATCTGCTATACTGTAATAAAGATCTCATTGATTTACATTACAAGCATCAGAATCTCATATAAATATCAGCATCTGCAGCAAATTAAATATTTTTGCTCAGTTTTTTTCCTGAATATTCTCACTATATCAGACTATATTAGCCATAAAAGCCTGATGCATTAAATATAAAAAAACATTTTGTAACAATGTTTTTGTTTTGTAAATGTTTTAACAGTTCAATAAACAGTTCCATTTATTTTTTTATTTTTCTGACAATTATTTAATATGTCAGGCTTTACAAGTTTGCAGGTTTAAATATTAACATTTAAAGACACTAACGGTAAAAGTATTTTCCAGTATTTATGACCGTAAAGTGTGTTTTCTTTAATTGCTAATGCTCTTTTTACACACAGACTGAACAACATGAAGCATTGCTTGGTGATTGGTTGAGCTAAACTGGTATTATCTAATTGTGTAGTTAAATTTAACAGCTGACAGATATTCAACATAATTCATGTGTGAGACAGTCTAACAGAAGGACGGACAAAACCAGTCAAATATCAGCTGAGTTCTGCTCATATTTCATTACCATTCTCTAAACTATAGCGAATAAACTGATGATGTGAGAAATGTTGAAGGTGTCTGAATAAGTTTTGGTTTGACTGTATGATACTTAAAGTAAAGTATTTCCGGCTGATGTCCTGAAGTGTGTAGGTTTGCCTTCAGGACGTCATTCTGGGCAATTTGTAGTTACAGGCGAGAGAATAATGATCCAGTTTCTCTCGGCCAGACGATGCCAGCAGAAACTCAAACCCACTCCTGAAACATGCAGGAGCTATTAAACACAACAGCTCTCTAATATCTCCTTTCTACCAGTGAGTCAACAACTTTACCTGTCCCAGGGGTGTTTACCTGGCATCTGTGTGTGTGTGTGTGTGTGTGTGTGCGTGTGTGTGTAAACTCAGAGAGACTGCGGTCAGCAGCGCGTTCACATGCTAATGGCATCTGATGAGTCACTGTGTGGTGAATAGGAGATTACTCCGGCTTTCCAAATATTCTCCTTGCGTTCGGCTTGGGAAAGTCCCAGTAATATGCTATAGATAGCTCTCCTGAAGCAGCTCAATCATCCTTAAAGGAATAGTTCATGTTCACTCACACATTCCAAACCTGAAGGACTTTCTTTTTGACTTAATGATGTATAGCATAGTGTTTACACGACTCTTTTCTGTGCAAATTAATCATATTATTATATGGAAGCTTGTTTACGACACAGAATAAAAATAAAACATGTAATTTGCAACTTTTTATCTCACAATTAAGGCTTTTTTTTCTTGCAATTACAAGTTTACTACAAAACAGCAAAAATAAATAAAAAAATAAAAGCCACAAAATGACACAAAAGACCATAAAACAAAACACCACAAAATGCAAAAAAGCCACAAAAAGCCATAAAAGCCATAAAACACTATAAAATAAAACACCACAATACGCAACCCCCCCCCCCCCCAAAAAAAAGAAAAAAATACAAAAAAACATCATAAAACAAAATAGCACAAAATGGCATAAAACAAAATGCCACAAAATACAAAAAAAGCCATAAAAGCCATAAAACACCATAAAATAAAACACCACAAAATGCAGCAACAACCCCCCCCCCCCACCCCAAAAAAAGAAAAATGCAAAACATCACAAAACAAAATGCCACAAAATACAAAAAAAGCCATAAAAGCCATAAAACACTATAAAATAAAACACCACAATACGCAACCCCCCCCCCCCCAAAAAAAGAAAAAAATACAAAAAAACATCATAAAACAAAATAGCACAAAATGGCATAAAACAAAATGCCACAAAATACAAAAAAAGCCATAAAAGCCATAAAACACCATAAAATAAAACACCACAAAATGCAGCAACAACCCCCCCCCCACCCCAAAAAAAGAAAAATGCAAAACATCACAAAACAAAATGCCACAAAATACAAAAAAAGCCATAAAAGCCATAAAACACTATAAAATAAAACACCACAATACGCAACCCCCCCCCCCCCCCCCAAAAAAAAGAAAAAAATACAAAAAAACATCATAAAACAAAATAGCACAAAATGGCATAAAACAAAATGCCACAAAATGCAAAAAAGCCATAAAAAGCCATAAAACACTGTAAAACAACACCCTCCCAAAAAATAAAATAAAAAATAAAATCATAAAACAAAATGCCGCAAAATGCATCAAAACAAAACTAAACGTCACAAAATTCCACAAAAACAAAAAGCCACAAAAAAACATTAAGTAAAACTTAAAAAAATATAAACGTCTTAAATGTAAAAATGTAAAAGTCAACATTTAGACATGTTATAATATACAGAATATAGAATATAATGGTGGATTTTGATTGTTAATTGTAAATGAAATAAAATGCCTTAAAATAAAATAAATTAAACTTGAATTGAATTGAAATTTGTTCTTTTTGAAGCATGTCAATATTAAATCGCAATCCATTCTCTTTTATGAAAAATGTTTGGACTTTGTGCCTCAAATCTCCTTTGTGATCCACACTGTACGTTTTTTTTTTTTTTTTTACTTTCTAAAGAAAATACAATTTCAGTCTTTCTATCTTTCAGTGCTGTCAAAAATTAAACAAGCTTATTGGAACACACACACACACACACACACACACACACACACACACACACACACACACACACACACACACACACACACACACACAGTTCAGTCTCTCAGTATAAACTGTTTCTAGCGCAGATTGTTCACAGGCTGGGACAGACATGAGGGTTAATAAATGATGACAGAGTTTAATCTGGGGAAGAATAACACGTGAAAGCTTGATTTACTCTAAATGACCTCATAATAAAACACTTTTCAAAACAGCTCTGTTTATTAACCTCATCCTCTAAACTCTTGTGATGTTTTTAGTTAATCATCACGTCTCGATTATCACACACAGATCTCATACATTCAAGGTGAGGTCATACATTTGTGTGTTGTGGCTAATAATGTCATGCATCATGAGGTCATTTCCTCTCCAAAGAACCAGAGAAAAACGCTTAAAAGACAATTAATGTTCAGTAATATTACACTTTCAGATGAGAACAGAACTAATCTGAGATGGATAATGACACTAACTTTGCAGCATTGAACATTGAACTGAATTGATCTGAATAATATCATTATTGTCTTCTGTCGAGCTGCTTTACAGCTCAAATATGTTTTATAACTGATGAACATAAACACTGTTATTTTCCTGTTTACTTCTGTGAAACTGTTTTGAATCTGTATTGGGTAAAGCGCTAGAAATAAAGGCATGAAATACATTTCTTGTCGTTAAATCATAATTTCATAAGTCATAAGAAGTGCTAGATAAGAGGATATAATAATTTGGCGCCAGTTGCATAAACTGCTTAAACTTCTAGTTAGTTAGTTAATGTTTCGTTTATGACTGGTCATAACTTTTTAAAAGTTAAGTCAGTTTTATTTCTATAGCCCTTTATACAATACAGATTGTACCAAAGCAGCTTCACTGTAATAAACAGGAAAATAAAGTCAGTTGCATAAAATCTTAGATTGGTCACTTAAAACTTAGATACTTTGAAACAACTTTTTATCAGGTATTGTTAGTAAATGCAAAGAATGGTAACACATTAAATTAAACATGAAAATATATTTAAAACTTAGAAAAATCATTTCATACGGTGTACAAGTTAAGTATTATCATTGAATTAAATGTGACATTTTGAAGTAGAACGTACTCCATTTATCTGTGTTTTATGTACAACTTGAAAAATAATTACATATAGGAACGCCAAGAAACTCTCTGACTTAAATGTGGAGATCGGTTAAAACTTTGAATTTTTTTTTTTTTTTTTACATTGTACACTAAAAATATTTAGTGTAGGATTTACATCGAAACAATTTCCACTCAGAAATTACAAGTAAATTTCACAAATAATTACAAAGAAACGGCAAGAAACACATTGAACTACATGTGGAAATCTTTTAAAACTTTGAAAAATATATATATTTTTTACATTGTACACTGAAATATTTAGTGTAGGATTTAAAGTGAAACTAGTTTCACTCAAAAAAGTAAATTTCACAAATAATTAAAAAAAAATACATATTGACTTAAATCTTGTGTCACTGAAAATCTTTAAAAACTTTGAAAAATCTTTTATTTTACAGTGTACACTGAAAAAAATAGTTGTAGGATTTACTTTGAAACAATTTTCAGAAATTTCTAGTAAATTTTACAAATACTTAAATAGATTTTCATTTTTGTCATTTCTTTGTAAGACTTGGAAAAATCATTTTATACAGTCTACAAAATATTATTTATCAAAGTATTATCATTGAATTAAATGTGACATTTTGAAGTAGAAAGACTGAAATAGAACTCCATTTATCTTTGTTTTATGTACAACTTTACAGTGTTCACTTAACAATTGTAGGATTTACTTTGAAACAATTTACACTCAGAAAATGCAAGTACATTTCACAATTAATTACAAAGAAACAATGACTTAAATGTGCAAATCTTTTAAAAAAAACTTTGAAAAATCTAAAAAAAAAATAGTTGCAGGATTTACTTTGAAACAATTTTCAGAAATTTCTAGTAAATTTCACAAATACTTACAAAGAAATGACAAACTAAACTTGAAAACTTGTAAAAATCATTGTATACAGTGTCCAAATGTATGATCCTAATGTGAGTTGTGCAGATGTGTAGTGTGTAGACATGTGTGTGTGTGTGTGTGTGTGTGTGTGTGTGTGTGTGTGTGTGTGTGTGTGTGTGTGTGTGTGTGTGTGTGAGGCGTTCGGGCTCAGAACAAAGTCAGATGAGGTAGAAGTGTAAACAACACATTTAAGAGTCATTTGACCCGAGGTGGGAACAGGTAATCAGAGACTGACCTCAGTAAAGCCGCTTCTCATTTCACCACAGTAATACCATCACAAGAAACCTGCCGACAGTCCACCAGAGAAAGTCACTAACCCTGCCAGACACAAACACACAATCGCAGCGCAACAGTACGTGTGATATATATCGCAACGGCAACATAATGCGTGTCTATCTGCGCAGATCATCTCAGACTCTTCATTTATTCAGCTCGCTCAGTTTCAAATAATGGTCATATTATCATGCTGCAACGATAAAAAAAATGCAACAACATGCTTGAGTTACTGTAATGAATATGGCGGAGGTGTTGTGTAAATTATTAATCTGCAAAAGGCCGTCGATATTAAAGACAGAGAGGGAAAATCAATCATTTCCATTCCAGAAGTCAGTGAAACACAAGCCGTGTTAGGAGGGGATTCACACCGCGTATCAGTCCATGAAGGTCTCTTAATGTATATGACATTAATTATTTAAACCAGCAGCTGAGAGACTTTCCAAAGTCCCCAGACCGCGTGTGTGTGTGTGTGTATGATGAGCGCTTCATGGCGAGGACGTGTTGATCATGAGTCCTCGTCCAGACAGACGTTATGGAATGAGAAATGATGTCAGATTCTTTAATACATGGAAAACAAAAGTATTGTCAATCAACTCCGACCAGACAGATCAGCGACAACTCAGATGAGACAGAGTCAACCAACACTGTTAACACACACAATCAGACACGCAACAATTCTCAATGCAAGGAGTTTTAATGCATCACAAACTGAGCCGGAAGAGTATCTGGATACTTGAATCATACGTCAAAACGTCTGAAAATCAAGTTAAACACACTATAAAAAGTGGTAACTTGCCATTGCTACTTTAAAAAGCGTTTTACTTGATTCAGCTCATAAAAAAATACATTTTGTTGGTATAAATTAATGTATTTAAGTTGAATCTGCCATATTATATAATATTTTTGATTTGAATAAGACCGGTTGATTTAGATGTGATATTTTTTCAGTGTATAAAATCTAATTGTAAATAAAGATGCAAAAGCAACAGATTTGACAAAATAAGTTTTGAATGCTAAAACAATAGATTTAGTGTTGAATATCTTGCATTTTATTGTATAGATTTTATATTGTGAAAAACTTTACTAAACTAAAAAGCTAAACTAAATCAAGATACATTTACTTTTGCACAATGATACAGGATTGAAAATAATCTTCTGTTGTGGGAGAATTGATCAAAATAAAGCAAGTTTATGCTTAAAATGAGAAATATATATAAATATATCTGCTAATGTGGTCGGAAATAAACTTGTAAATAACTTTGAAATATAACCCCTAAAAATGAATTTAGGTTTATATTCAGCAATACTAAATAATATTTCTGACATTAGTAAAACCGTGTAGTTAATATAGATGTCAGGTTACCACTTTTTTCAATATATAAAATCAAATTGTAAAGAAAGAAAACATTTGACAAAAATTAGATAAAGCCTTTATGGGTTTTACGCCTCTTCTTGCACTGGATGTTTTTATTTGACAGGGATCAGGTTTGATTTGTTACAGTCTCATGAAGTAACAATGAACAACACGTCTTACTTGCAGCATCTCAGATCTGACGGCTCTCTAGAGGAGGGACTGAAGAGAACAGGGTTTTCTGCTGAATTGAGCTCGACATCGACCACAAGCCGAAGATCTGTGTGTGTGTGTGTGTGTGTGTGTGGAGGGGAAATACGTGTGTCAGACAGGACGGTGTTGAGCATGAACATTTAACCACATGAATGATGTGAGGTATGACATCATCACCTGCTCCGCTCCAGTGAAGCGTGTGTGTGTGTGTGTGTGTGTGTGTGTGTGTGTGTGTGTCTGCGCGACCAAAGGCAGTTCATTTGGAAAATCACACTGTGGTTCAGGGTCTTAATGTGTGAAAGAAAGCAGATGATCCGCTCACTCATCCTGCGGAAACACAAGAGAAGGACACACTGATTATTCAACGTTTTCTCACGATTCTTCTGCAATTTCTTGAAAAAATAAATAAAAAATACACAACGGGGTCATTTAATTGAAACTAAAACTATTACAAACATTTCTCTTAATATAAAAACTTGTTAAAAAACGTTGAAACACTAAAATTATTACCTGGAAATAAATAAAAACTAGTGCTGTCGACATGATTAATCGTGATATAAAAATAAAAATTTGTATAAAAATATACCAATTTATATACTAATTTTGTTGGTACAAATTCAAGAATTAAGGTTGATTCAGCAACATTAAATAATATTCGATTACTCGAATAATCATGATTAATCACGTAACATAAAAGCTAGGGATATAATACACACACACACACACATATATATATATATATATATATATATATATATATATATATATATATACACACACACACAAACACACATATACTGTATATGTACATATCTCGATTTGACAGTACTAATAAAAAAGTAAAAATACAACAAACTGAAATAAAAATAAATTAAACCTAAATAGCAATATTAAAAAAATGACTAAAATGACATTATCAAAAATGAAACTAACCTTAACATGAAAATTAATAATATAAAAATCAAAGTAGTTCAAAATATTAATAAAACCAAATTAAGTCTAAAATAACACTGATACACGTAACATTTTAAAATAGTCTCATTTGTTAACATTAGTTCATTAAGTAACATGAACTAACAATGTAATTTTTTTTACAACATTTATTAATTTTAATGTTAGTAACTAAAAAATACAAAAAACAAATACAACTTTTAATTGTAAAAATGTATTAGTAAATGCTGAAATTAACATATCAGTGCTGTAGTATTGTTCATTGTTAATTTGTGTTAACTAACGTTGAAAAATTAAACCTTACTAAAGAATTTCATTGTACATAATAAATCTGATGCTTTAAAAATGACGTTCATCTGTCTAACAAATTTAGTTAAATATATTGTGACTTGAAAACTAGTTAAATTTGCATAAAGCATGTTTTTAGGTTACCTGAAAAAAAACAACAACATGTTTTACAGTCAATAGTTGTCTTACAGTTACACTTACAAGCTATAAAATGAGAATCTCAGTTCATATTGAGATATTTGACTCTCGATTGAGAGCATTGTTGAGATCTCTTATAAAACTTCTAGATTTTAGCAACATTGCATTTCTCTTTCCAAATATACACACATTTTATTTCCTTCTAAGTTATGCTTGGTCTTCTCAATGATTAGCAGTAAACTTTACAACTCACACAAAGTCAATATCATCTGAGAAACGGAGAGGTTTATGTGTGTGTGTCTTCAGCGTTGACCAGTGTTTCACCGCATTCTTGGGTGATGAGGTGACGCTGTTAACTAGTCTTTGATGTGAGTCTATCTAGCGGCCGATCAATAGACGCGCTCATGGCAAGTAAATCCCACATCAAAGCGCATCAGTGTGCAAACACACATCCACACGATTCCTCATTAGAGGAGTGAAGAGGTCCGTCGTCTCCTCAGGCCAGACCATGTTCAACATAGACTATCCTAGAACCAATTAGAAATTAAGCTGATATGAAATCTGCACAGATAATCACAATTGAGAGATGTGTGTCTGTTGTTCATTAACTCTGCCAGCTCGATAATATCAAATTCGGTCATTAGGTTAATAAGTTTGGAATTAGAATAATCGTTTGAACTAATGGAACTGACACACACACACACTAAATTTCTAAATATTTAGTGGGGTTTGCTAAGTGGATCTTCACTAGTGCTTTATTTATTTATACAATCATCGCCCCAAAGAACCACAATTTCCAGATCCTTCCTGGAAGAAAGTGCTTGACTTTAGCAATTGATCTCAAGTTAAAAAAGCTACATTTAAAGTGGTGTGAAAATCCAGCTTTTAATGTTGTTTGGTGTTTTCAAAATGCTTTAAGACAAACCATGTGTAAATTCATAAGTCGACACCATTGCTGAGTATTTTCTCCTTAAAACTGCAGTGAACCAAAGACAGTCTCAAAAAACACGCTTTGAAATTGTGAAAAAACACACACACACACACACACACACACACACACACACACACACACACACACACACACACACATTGTTAAAAAGTGTTTCTGACGTAACAAAATACCTTTTAACCAATCAGATCAACGTGTGATCATTAAAGATTGGATCTCTGAGCTGAGTGAGTGAGTGGAGGCGGGGCTAATTTGCATATTCATAGAATCACATGTACTAAAATCAGGCAAGGGTGTCGAGTTACGTTCAAGATATTTCAAGGAATGAAGAATTTTTTTCAAGGAAAAAACATTGAAATTTGTCATTTTAGTGATCAAAGATGAGTTTTAAGGTATAAAATGGGGACTTCAACAACGGCACCAATCTGTTTATTAACTTTTAGTGATGAGCCCATAATTACCCCTAAACTCTCTACACAATCTTCAAGCTTTAAGGACAGGGAAGCTGACCAGCGAAGGAAGGCCTACAATCAAAACCTCAGTTTTACTCCTCTTTAACAGGAGAAAGTTGTTAGAGCTCACAGGAAAATAAAACTCAAGATCATCGGCATAACAATGGCATAAAATGCTCTACTCCTGAAAAATCAAGCTCAGAGGACGCATATATGGAGAGAACAGCAGCGGCCCCAAAACCGAACCCTGAGGAACGCCCAGGGCCGGCCCGAGGCATAAGCGAACTAAGCGGCTGCTTGGGGCCCCCTCGCCACCAGGGGGCCCCCAAGCGAGTTTTTTTTTTTTTATTTTTTAACATATTAATTAAATTAAACAAGTGACATAAATGAATGAATGGATTAATAATTCAAGACAAGAAAATTCAGATTTCATGATCAATATACCTGCCTACAACTGCTGCTGTGTCTGCCAGTGTTTGAGTCATGTGCATAACCTCGCGTGCATAGACAATTCGTGCGCAAAGTCACGGTAATGTTTTTAAGCCATGTCACAAAAATTTGATTTGATCAATGATTTATCCTTTAAATTTAATGATATTCAGAACAGAACAAGAATAAAAAAATAACTATAAACAAGCCAAAGCGAAATAATTTAAAGCGAAAGTGAAAGCGGCGTTGGGCTCACGTATCTCTCTCATTAGAATCAAAATGTGTCAACATTCGCGATAGACTTGGATGGTAAACTATTCTTTATTATAGGCTTCTTTGTACTTCACTCACGTTCCAATATCGAGGGGAAAAAATCATTCTCTTCACATGCGCAAAAATGTGCTTGGAAACATCACAGTGGAGCGGTGCTTAGGCTACGCGGCGCTGACATATGTTGTGTGTGTGTGTGTGTGTGTGTGTGTGTGAGGCGCGGGCGCGATCGAACAGTGGAAACATAAAAACATACTCCGTCATGTTCATACAAGACATCATTCAAACTGAAAAAAGTGTTGCAAAACGTTGGAGGATATTTTGCAAATAATTTTTTAATATGTTTTGTGACAATTTGTTTTCAGAAGTTTCAAAGAGTTAGTAAAAGAGTAAAGAAAAAGTTAAAACATTTTTATTTAAGTATCTATTTTTTATTATGTATTTATTTTTTATTATGTATTTATTTTGTATTAATACATAACCTCATTGTATTAATTTATAATGTAACATTATAGAGTGACATTGTGTCAATAATCATCAAGCACAGGTGACTCCGCGTGGTGGGAGGGGCCCCCCAAATCAAATTCTGCTTAGGGCCCCCAAAAGGCTCGGGCCGGCACTGGGAACGCCACATACTAAAGTGCCACATATATAGTGCTATTGCTCATAGTTAGCATTGTTGATTTGAGTTATGTTGAAGGAGGAGATCGAACTCTGAAACATCTAGGGCCCTATCATGCACTTGGTGCGCCAGGCGTGACACAGTTTTCTTTTTCATGTCCTGCGCCACGTTGTTTAAATAGCAAATGCACTCTCACCCATCTGTGCACCCATGGGCTGCTGGTCTGAAAACGAGGTGTGTTCAGGCGCATTGATGGCGCGTTGCTGTTTTGAGGCAACTGAAATAAACTGAGTCACTGAGCCAATGACCTACAAAAACCTGGTCTAAAGTCAATGGCACAATATTTTTTGGGGTTATTTAAAGAG
>CM040836.1:34246206-34523706 GCA_022828995.1 Vimba vimba | reverse complement strand
ACTAACCCTATAGTAAGTACATGTAGTTAATTATTATTACTCAATACTTAAATATATAATTACACTGTAACAATGACACCTTAAAATAAAGTGTAACCGATTATTTCATGATATACTGTTATTTTAGCGTGACTGGGACACTATTATAGATTTTAATAAGATTTATAATAAAATATATTTTCATAAACTACTATGTAATATTCGTATTTCGTTTTTTAATATTTTCATTTTAATTGTAGTTAAATTTTTAGCTTTTATTAAAAGTTTTAATTTTGTTGTGAGTTTTTCTAATTTTATTAGTTTTTTAATAAGTCTATATGGTTTTATTAAGTCAGGATTCATAATATCATGTTGATTATTTTAACATTATTCATACATTATTTTAGTATGACTGAGATACTATTATAGTGTTTATTAATATTTTGAATAAAATATATTTAATAAAAAATGTAAAAAAATTGTTTAATATATAATTTTTTTTTCTTCATTTCAATATTTAGTAATTTTGTTGCGTTTTTTGAATTATATTAGTTTTTTTTTAATATGTCAACATAGTTATAATAATTTTTATTAAGTCGGGTTTTGTAATATTTTATTATGGCTGAAATACTATTATGTTTTTATTAACATATTAAATTGGTTTATTTATCATCCATTTTCATTAGATTTTCTAGACATTTCATTGTGTTTTCAAATTTATATACGGGTTTTTTGTTGTTTCTTAAACATGTCTAGGGAGTTTTTATTAATTTTTATTTCAGTTTTAGTTACTTTAGTACATCATGTAAAACTAAGTGAAAATGTAAAAAAATTCTTGCCAACTTGCTGAAATAGATGGATAGATAGATAGATAGATAGATAGAGATAGATAGATAGATAGAGATAGATAGATAGATAGATAGATAGATAGATAGATAGATAGATAGAGATAGATAGATAGATAGATAGAGATAGATAGATAGATAGATAGATAGATAGATAGATAGATAGATAGATAGAGATAGATAGATAGATAGATAGATAGATAGATAGATAGATAGATAGATAGATAGATAGATAGATAGATAGATAGATAGATAGAGATAGATGGATAGATGGATAGATAGATAGATAGATAGAGATAGATGGATAGATGGATAGAGATAGATGGATAGATAGATAGATAGATAGATAGATAGATAGATAGATAGAGATAGATGGATAGATAGATAGATAGATAGATAGATAGATAGATAGATAGATAGATAGATAGATAGATAGATAGATAGATAGATAGATAGATAGATAGATAGATACTAAATTCAGTTAACATTTATTTTACTTCATGTAACAATTTTTTTTTTTTAATGGTTTTAGTTTTTGTCTTTGCTGTTAATATCACTATAGGATATATTGAAAGTGAATAATATTAAAATAAATATTGATTTAAATATTCCAACTATTAAATGTCTGTCATCTTGACCACTATAACTAAAGTAACCATCACTGGACTGGTTACAAGCCTTTTTACTAGAGAAAAGTCAGTTTTCATAAAAAAAAAAAAAAAAAAAAAAAAAAAAAAAACCCTCACACACATAAAATAAAATGTAAAAATAATACAAATTTGCCCCCAAAGTATAATTCTGACTGCATTTTAATAAGTGTTAAAAATACACAAAAATTAGACTTTTTACTTCAAACAAAATAAATTCTCAAATCAGTGTCTTGCCCCCAGTGACAACATGCCCCAGTAGAGGTCAAAGGGTTTATTTTTTAGAGGACAATAATAGTAAATATAGTGTTGTTGTCAAGATGACGGTTTGTGTCTATACAGAAATAGTTTGAAAAGCAGACTTACTGGAGTCATTTCTTCTGTTCGTTCAGAGCCTGGACTCCTGGAAGAGACACAAACATCACAAGCTTTAATCCTGGACACAAACGGTGAAACTGTGATGGAGGTCAAGATTGTGTTGGACATTTTAACACGAGTCTCATTATTACCTATTATTTGAGGTAAATCTGACTGTGTTTGGTCGTGGATCAGTTTGTTTGTGAAGCAGAATCAGTTTCATTCACGCTAGTCTGTGTCTGAACAGATGCAGCTCAGCTTTTAAAAGAAAACCAGCACTAATCAAATCACAGATCACACGTGGATCCTCCCTGGATAACATCAGTAAAAACAATCCACAACTGAGACTCGCTCGGGGTTTTTCCATTGGTCACATGACCTTCTTACTCTTTACATGTAAAGGTGAGTTTTATGCATGCGTGTCTTCTGTGACGAGTCAAAGTCTCCAGACTCTTCGATCATCTCTGTGTGTATGAATATGGAGTTATTGGTCATTTTCTGGCTGTTTGTTTGTTTGTGGCTGATGTCCAGTGTAAAGTGCCACCCTGTGACCTTGTAAAAGAAAACCAATCAAATATTAATGGCAGAAACATGAGCGGCTGCTTTGTTTTGGCCATTTAAAAGCTCCTGGGGTCATAAATTATGTTTACTCGTTTTCTCTGGTTCTCATGGCCTCAATCCGCTCGTGTGGGAGACTCGCTCAGATTTATATCAGAGACGAGAAGCATTAATGACTGATACGGATCAATCTGAGATGGCACACGGAGGACATCCATATCAACATGCATTAACACACACATCTTCACATGCTGTGCCTTCATCTGTCTTCCTGCAGCTCAAGGTAGAGCAAAACGTTTTAGAGTTATGGTTTAAATGTCAAAGGAATACACACATTAAAACAAAATGGTAATAAAAAGTAATTAAAATAAGTGAATAAGTGATAAAATAAATAAAAATAAACAAAATAATTAATTAATTTAAATACCAATAAATAAATCAAATAAAAAATAAATGAAAATAAAACCAACAACGCAAATAAATAAATACAAAAAATTAAAATAAAATAATTTATAAAAAAGTATTACAATTAAAATTAACAAATATACAAAAAAAAACAAGTAAATAAAATACAAATAACAAATACAAATAAATAAATTGAAATAGTAATAATAATTGGCTAACATAAATTTAAACAAACAAATAAAATATAAATAAATAAACAAATAAATACATAGAAATAAACAAATATAAAATGATTAAATAAAATATAAATGCATATAAAAAATAAATACAAATAAATAAATATAAAAAAATGCCACTAAATAATAAATTAATAAATATTTAAAATGTATGGCTTCGATGAAAATGAAGTCCCTTTGGGGGGGAAAAAAATTCTGCCAAATGCATTAATGTAAATATAAAAGCTACGTATTTTAAAAAGTCAAATACAAAGAGAAAAAAAAAACTAGACAGGTTCCAAATTAAATGCAGGGAAAATTCACCAGGTTTTCCTCCGGGATTAATCGTCCTTTAGCTGTAAAAGGACATTATTTGATCAGGTTTTACGGAGGGCTTTAACACAATGACGTCAGTAAAAGAGCAGCGCTTCAGGACGATCATTCCCATCCATCATGCGATCTCTGTCGGGCCGCTGATGTCTTTAGCACTGGCAGAAATACGGCTCACAGCTGCTCAGACTCTCCATCACACACACTTACTGTACATCACACACACTTAGTGTACATCACACACACTTACTGTGATTAAACGGCTGCTGATGAATGTGATTGGCACTGGTTCTGTTTCCATGTTCAGTTCAATACCTGCACCATTTAATTGATCAAACGTGACAGAGGAGACATTTTATAACATTACAAAAGATTCCAGTTCAAATAAATGCTGTTATTTTGAAGTTTCTATTCATCAAACAATCCTGAAGAATAAAATGCATCACAATTTTCATAAATGTTTCTTGATCATCAAATCATCATATTAGAGTGATTTCTGAAGGATCATGTGACACTGAAGACTGGAGTAATGATGCTGAACATTCAGCTTTGATCACAGGAATAAATTACACTTTACTGTATATTCACATAGAAAACAAATGATTTACATTAGAATAATATTTCACTGTTTTACTGTATTTTTAATCAAATAAATGCAGCTTTGGTGAGCAGAAGAGACTCAAAAACATTAACAAATCTCACCAACCCTAATCTTTTGAACAGTTGTGTGTCTCTGTCTTCTCATGTTTGTATCTTTGCACTTGGCAGATGCTTTTGTCCAAACACAACAACAACAACAACAACAACAACAACAACAACAACAACAACAACAACAACATTTCATGTCCATTTATTTATTTGCTAAGTAGAAAAGCATAAAAATGCATACTGTATGATCATTATTGCAGATCATAAACCCCTTTGTTTGAGGTTGTTCCTGATTTAGTTTAGTTTATTTAGCAATATAAAGCCAGCTGTCTGTACATTATCATACACTAATTAAAACACATTCTCACACTCACACACACACAGCTGTTGAATGTTGATTGACAGGTCTGACCCTGTTTCCATTCATACAGACAGCTGCTCTATGGGCATGTAGAAACCTGCACTGGACACACACACACACACACACACACACACACACACACACACACACACACACACACACACACACACACACACACGCACACACGCACAAACACACACACTTTAGACATTATCATCATCATTAAACAACACACACACACACACACACACACACGCACACACACACATTTTAGATATTATCATCATCATTAAACAACACACACACACACACACACACACACACACACACACACGCACACACACACACACTTACTCTTACACACACACACACACACACACACACACACACACACACACACACACACACACACACACACACACACACATTTTAAACTACACACACACACACATTTTAAACTACACACACACACATTTTAGACATTATCATCATAAGTAAACAACACACACGCGCCCAAACACACACACACACACGTGCACAAACACACACACACACTTTAGACATTATCATCATCATTAAACAACACACACGCACACACACACGCACACGCACGCACGCACGCACACATACACACACGCACAAACACACACACACATGCGCACACACACACACACACACACATTTTAGACATTATCATCATTAAACAACGCACACACACACACACGCACACGCACACGCACACGCACACACACACGAAAACACACACACACACACACACACTCTTACATTATCATCATCATTAAACAACACACACACACACACACGCACACACACACACACACACACACACACACACACACACACACACACACACACACACACACACACACACACACACACACACACGCACACACACACACACTCTTACATTATCATCATCATTAAACAACACACACACACACACACACACACACACACACACACACGCACACACACACACACGCACACACACACACTCTTACATTATCATCATCATTAAACAACACACACACACACACACACACACACACACACACACACACACACACACACACACACATTTTAGACATTATCATCATCATTAAACTGATATAAAATGTAGACATTCTACTTTACATAAAAAACTCTAGGTTCAAAATTGATTTTCCCTCAAATCCTATAATGAGATGATGCCCATGTCAGCTTCATGGGCCAATAATCACAGACACATGTTAATTAGTGAATCACAGACAGCAGCGCATTAATGAAACCAGTGACGCTCGATAAAAGCCTCCATCGATTCGTTCTTTAATGTGAAGTCGTTCATATCCATCCTGATGTTTCTCTGTGCAGTTTAATCACTTTAATGAGATCACACACATTTAACAGCAACGGCAGATTCTGCTCATGGTTATTACACACTTTATGATGCTTTTAATGCTTTAAAATAAACTAACCAACTAATATATGTGTGTGTGTGTGTGTGTGTGTGTTGTAACTTATGGAAACATAAACAATAAACAATAACAGACATTCAGAAATCAAAACTCAGACACGTCCTCACACAATGATAAATATTAAATAAAAAGCTAAATTTAGTCAAGTTTATATTTCACCGTGTTGTGAAATGTTGATATTATCGAAATGGAAGCGTCAGCGTAAGTTCTACCAGAAAGACTCTATTGCCACGTCACTAATATGTAATTTCGCACCACCAATCACAGTTCAACATCAGATATAAAAGACTGACCTTACCTTCCCCTTTCGTTGCTGTAGGTGTCGTAGAAAAGTTATTGTCCTTTTTCTTCTATGGTTAGATATCTCAAAGCACGACCGCGCCTTCCACTAAATTCCCCTTTATTCATCTTACCTAACGGGCTTCCCATGTCAAAGCCCTGGTTCAGATCTCATCTAGCTTCTGTCCTAAAGCATTGCGGACTTCCTCCACGGCTATACACTGGGCACTCCTTTCGCATCGGAGCCGCAACAACGGCAGCTGAATGCGGAGTTCCCGACTCCACAATCCAAATGCTCGGCAGATGGTCTTCCACGGCTTACAAGACATATATCAGATCCGATGTAGACGTCCTTCTTAATGCTCAACAAGCCCTCTCAACCTACATTCAAGGTAATATTATTCGCTAGCTACTGGTGGTGGTTACTGCATTCGAACGTCTAGACCGAGTCCATTATAATGAACTGGACCTTTTATTAATAGCTCCTAAAAACAGTTAATCCTTGACGGAGACTCAAAGTTTATTCGTATCCACGACTGCTTGCGTTCATCGTGTCTCTCATAGCAACGCAATATTCTCTAGCCTCCGCGGCTTCTATTTCAATATCAATTAATTTAAGATATCGAAGCACTGATATTGCCCTCGATGAGCAAAATTGCCTATTGTGACCCTATCGAACGAATTAATCGAACTGCAAATTCGTCCCGGCAGCAGTAAACGCAAGGTTATCACGAACCTGTTTCATCACATTCACATTGGTTCACGGCTTATCGAAGCCTTTACAGTAATGCTATCGAGATTCTGTATTTCGTTCATACACGATTATTCGGCCTATCGAGGCATTAATATTAGCGAGCGTACACGTAGTTCTATTAAGTTATACTTCACGCCGATCACGGGCTCCTGTCACAAAGCAATTCTAGCTTTAAGAAATATCAATATTTCATTCTCACATCTCTGCTTATCGAAGCGCCCGGGAACGTCACATTGATAGCAGATTAGTAACACTTAAACAGAAGGTTATCTCGGACCTACTTTTAACTTTCCCATCTATGGTTTAATTTTTCATAGCCATACTAAGATATTAATACTCATGCTCGTTCACGGCCTATCGAGGCATCGCACACGCTTGTACTCGGCCTATCGAGGCATCGCACATGCTTGTTCTCGGCCTATCGAGGCTTCGCACATGCTCGTTCTCGGCCAATCGAGGCATCGCACATGCTTGTCCTCGGCCTATCGAGGCATCGCAATCTATCGAGATTTACGATTAAGCTTAAAGTTCTGAGGCCAACCGTGGCCGCCGACGTTAAAGCATAGGCCTATCAAAGATTCATTTCTGCCTTTATTTTATTTATTTATTTATTTTTATATTTTCTTTTAATGCGCAGCTCCTCTATTTAAGCCTATCGAGGCTCAGATTAGAATCTTCACTTTCTTTTGCCAAAGTTGCTCCGTTTAGGAGTTGTAACATACCGAAGCACAGTGTGCTATTAACTGCATCTTTCACTCTCCCTATTTATTTTAAGGCTACATCATCGTTATAATCAAACGTTAGTTTCATATTAAGCCTTATCTAGATGACGTTTATCAGCTTTTCTCATGTTGTCTAATGACCCTGCATACTTTCCAGAGTCATCTTAGGTACGTAAGGAATCCATCATATATTCCTTATTTTGGGGGTTTAGGCTCCGCCCCTGTCCAGACCATCAGGCAGGACCTACCGGCTAACTCACCGACCCAGACGGAGGACAGAGCCCCCGCCAAAGAACCGAGACGGAGCTTGTCGAGCATCAATTTTATTCCGTCTGTAATCTTACACAAATAAATATATTGCATTCAATAATTCTCTCCTGAGTCTTTTTGGTAGAACTGAGTTGTGTAATTTGATCAAGCAGGATGAACGTTTTACAGAGATAAAGCAACTAAGACCACAGAACGTCACAGAATCACCACACACTCACTGATGCTTGCTCTGCTGTTCCTGTTCACTCGTCCATTTCTAAACACTCTGATATTGATGAAACTTGCTCTGTTTGTGGCTTTGTTGAAGAAACAGCGGCCCATTCATTTTGTAATTGTAGTATAACCAATAAATCTTGTGCTGATTTTAGTACTTATGTTTTTAGCCCTACTGATCCTTCATTCTTAAAGAAGTTATCTTTTATTATGAAAACCCAAAGCTGCTGTCCCTTGAATATGTTAATTCACAAGCAAAAACGGTCTCCTTTACACTTTCCTCTTTTTCTTGTTGAATTTAATTATTTTATATAATCCCTTAGACTTATAAATAACAAAAAAGTGCAACATTTTTGATGCATTATGACGACTTATTCAAAGATATGATTGAACCTTATAATTGTGCTTTTCTTTTTCTTTTCAGAGTAATTATATATTTTGATGTACGCAAATTGTTTTTGTTGGACTTATCGTTCATTGAAAGAGACACAACCACGCTTCATTTCCCTGATCGTGTACATGTATGTATGTATGTATAAAGTACTGCAATAAAAAAGCTTGTACTGTTGTTTTCCCTCCGTAATGATGTCACTTCCTGGAGGATGATGTCATTAAGGAAGTAATTATTTTTAGTTATATGGATTTGAAGGTCCAACTCTAGAATCTTTTAAAGGGAAATGACTGTACAGTGACACTAGAGGGCGCTGTTACTCAACAGTTGCTCTTTACAGTGAATCCTCATGTGTGTTTGTAATGTTTCTGGTGGTATTACAGTTATAACTTTGGAGCTCTGTAAATTAAAAGATATATGGCCTGAAAACAAGTATTAATATTAATAAATGTTGTTTTAAGGAACCTTTTCCTAAAATATATTTTACAGGGGAAAATAGAATCCCAGAATCCTTTTTGGTTTCATTTGTAATTTTATTTCTGTATTTTTAAATGCATTTTTTTATAGATAAATAAAAAGACACTGCTCTACAGGAGCTTTAAACCTCCACAGACTTTATAGCAGCTGCTTTCATTGGTGCAGGAGGAGGAGGAGTGGGCGGAGTCTAGAGCAAACAACCAATGAGAGCGCGATCAGATCCCTCACTGCAGGACACGATCGACTCTCTCTGGACAAAACAGCTCAGCATCTAATGTATAACAATAAATCATTTAAAGCTATTCATATTGTACATGGTAATTCGGCACGACGTGAAGCAGAGTTATACCTCGGGTGTGTATTATTTTTTAATAATCCAACGGCCTGTAGTCAATTATTCTGCTTATACTACAGTTACCACACCTAAAAAAATTTCAAGATATTGTCAATATTTCAAGACATTTGTCTGTTTTTTGTTCTTAAAACGCTCTAATTTCTTACGCATCTCATCCCAAGCCTTCGTTGCTGATTCCAAAACGCCATTTTAGAGCTTGTGACGGAGGATTGAGTTGATAGCAGATTAATGCAGTTATTAATGCAGTTATTAGAGAGAGAGAGAGAGAGTTACCTGAGTCTGTGTGTCTCTCAACAGTGTTCGACTGCAGCGTCTCTACAAGTGAAACTGTAAGTTCGCTTCAAGAACAGCGCCATTATTCCCTTGCTAGTGAGAAATATCATGTAGCTTTTAAATTGATAAACTATTTTACTGATAAAATCATCAGAGCCGCGCTGACAACACATTTCTGAGTGTGTGTGTGTGTGTGTGTGTGTTTGAGCAGGAGAAAGCGTACATAAAGTGCTATCCGTACATAATAAAGCATAATTTTGTGGCAAGATAATTATTATTTTTCCCTATTGTTTACTATATTTATTTGCTTGGTCAGTGTCATTGTGTGTTTTGTTTTTTTCACTGTTGTCAGCTGTAAAGACCTTTGAAATCACTGAAATCATGTGGCGATGTGATACAGAGCTGTAATGCGGTCGAGACCTACTGGAACATCTCGGTTACGTATGTAACCCTCGTTTCCCTGAAGGAGGGAACGGAGACGTAGTCGGACGTATCGATTGATTGGGATCACGCTTAGGGAGCCTGTCATTCGAGTATTGTTAAAACGAGCCAATGCACACAATTGAATTGCATCACACGCGCTCCGCCCCGCAGCGAGGGTACAAATACGGAAGTGGATGCACGCATCAGTTGTTTTCCGCTGAGGAGCCGAGCGGAGCCCGGAGTCAGCGGTGGTCCAGCAATAGTGGCGACGGGACTACGTACATACGTTCCCTTTCAGTTCAGTCACTTTCGATGTAGTCCGACTGATTGGGATCCCCATTAAAACGCCACTAGAGCTGCCACCTTCCAGTGCCTAGACAAACGCCTCCTGATCCTCCCGCATATTGAGGCGGAGATAGGACAGGGCTTAGGCCAGGAAAGTCACTGCTGTTCCACAAGACCACTGGGAAAGCATTAACCTTTTGTTGGAAAGGAATACGCTGCGCAAGCCACATACTGCCCGTAGGGAGGTAACGTGGAGAATAACACATGGACTGTGCGAATTACCAGGCAATACAACATATGGAATGTCACTGAGGTGCTCCAGCCGATAACAACCGGTCAGTGACGGCAGAGCGGGCTCTGCCAAGGGAAGACACGGGCTCGCCGCAGGGAGCCGTACCGGCGAATAATACACATATGGGATCGCCGTAGGGATCACAACATATGGACCCAGCCTAGCACAGGTTCCACCAGTGCATACGAGTGTTAGGCCTGGCCTCGGATGCTCCGCCACGTCCGATGCCGAAGGGTGTGGAGGAACTCAACAGGGTTCGGCTAAAGAGGAACATTCTTGCTCTACTGGAGCAAGAATGGCGCATGTATCCAGTCCATAGGAGGAGAATGGCGCAGCAAGCCGACACTTCGAACCGGGCTTACAGTGAAACTGGCTTCATGTAAAGGGAGTTCACACACATAGGCTATTTTTCTAGCAAATGTGCCGGTGTCGCCCACAGCTCTAAAAACATCTGTCAGCGAGGCACCCTGTGTCAACGCCCGGGAAAGAGCACCCTCTCTCTTTGGAGAGGCTCACTACCCAGGTGGGCATGGTGCACCTTGGGTAAACACACCAAGATGATGGCAACCACTATTAGGGTTGGGAACCGAAAACCAGTTCTTATGCAGAACCGATTCTGTTTTTTGAAAAATACCGGAACCGTGCGAAATTCCTACGTTTCGGTTCCGAAAACGGTTCTTGTGCAATGTGTGTGCGAACTGCGAAGCGCTGGGAGCGTTTCCTTTAATAGCGATATCTCACCTCATGAATATCAATTATGTTGTCCGCAACTTCCAGCACCGATAGTTTTTCCTGGTTGCGTCCGTTGCTGGAGCGGCTGAGAAGCGCGCGCTGTCATTCATTACACAGTAAGAGAGAGCTGAGAAGGGTCTGCTGGCATCATGCAGTACAAGAGCGGCCTCTAGAGGTGTAATAAAAACTATCGCTGATGCCTCGTGTTGTTTATTTCGACACGTGATGCTGCGTGCTGCACTGAGAGCACACACTGCGCGGAGAGCGCTGACATCAGATGCGTGTTTAAAGCACCGACAGCTAAAAGGTAGCCTATGTATACAGTACATTTTGTCATATCATTATAAAGTGATAAATTTGTTGACTAAATGCTGCATTAGTAGAGAAAGAACAGCACAACAGTATGTTTGTTTGCCTTCAAGGCTGAGAGGATGCTAACAGTAGTACATCAAGTGGTTAAAACACTGACAAAAGTCCGACCCGAATGTTTAATGTCACAATTGTTACCTCTATTTGCATCAGTTTATATCCAGCTGGTCACTTTTATGCATTTAATATGCAGAGAAGTTGCATATTTAAAGCTGGAGACGTAAGATAGCAAACTGATATGTTCATACACCTGACAGAAACATAAACAAATCAGAAAAGCATTCGATTTCGGTTATTTTTTCATCATCACTTTAATACATGTTTTGTTATTTTGATTAGATAATCATCAAGTATTTATAAAATAGAAGCAAAAGTGTGAGACTATACATTTAATATTTATGTCATTTCAATGCTCTGGCGTTGTAGATATTTAAGCATGACTGTTTGGATTTATATGAAATGATAACACTAAAATTCCATATGTAACATTAACTAAGGTTAGGCTAATAACTTCTGTATAAGGATTGTTCATTATTTGTTAATTAACATGTACTAATACATTTTTAAATTAAGGTTTAATTTGTTAACTAGGCATAGATTAATGCACTATCAAACTAACATGATCAAGGTGCAATTGTATTGCTCAAATATTATACTGATCAAATTTTGTTACTTTTTTATTTATGAAGTTGGCTTGAAAAAGAACAGTTTAACAGTTACTTTTTGAATGTAACTGGTTTTATTTGTTATTTAGAGTATTACTTTTTGTTTCAGTTTGAATGAATGTCTTTTATTGACTTCAATATTTATTCATATTATATATTTATTTCATTTAGCATGCTTTCATGTTTCAATACAGTTTTATTATTTTTATAATAAAGTTCAGCACTGTTTTACTTGGAGTTTTATGTTTGTTTTTATCCAGTATCAATTTTAAAAACTATCGGTTGATTAATCGGTTATCGGCAAGTATGGCCCAACCTAGCTATCGTTATCGGTAAAATCCACTATCGGTCGACCTCTAATGATGATGAAGCAAAATGTAACACATGTGACAAGCTAATAACATGCAAAGGAGGCTGTACTAGCAATATGACTAAACATTCGCAACAGCGCCACGGAATCAACCTCAAAACATGCAATGTTTTCGACTGTTTAAGGAAGACAACTGCACCCTGCATGTCCCCATCGCCAGGTAGGAATTCATACATGGGTAAATGCATTATTTCAGTAGTAATAAACTATACCATATCAATATTTTTTTCATACTATATTATATTTTCCCAGATAACCATAGCGCGCCAAGCGCGGATACCACACAATGCGCCACACCCACACCCACACCCACACCGGCTCCTGGAACGTCAGAGACTGTAACTCCGTTTACTTTAGCGAGTAAAGGAAAAATGACGACAGAGAGAATAAATGAGGGCCACAGGGCTCTTACACGGTTTATAGTGAAAGGTTTACATCCTTTTTCCACCATTGAGTCCCCATGGTTTAGGTAAGTGTTTGGGCACATGCATGCAGCTGAACTACCATTTATTATAAAGTTAACTGAATTATTATCTATAACTTGTAAATTAATATACTATAAAAATAACTCATAAATATAATTTATAACTAGGTTTTATGCAGAGACAGAGAGAGAAAATGTATATAAGTATATAAATGTATAAGGTGTTCATTTTAACATAATATTTTATTTTAATATTTAATTTCCATTTTTTCTTCATTTTAGGGAGATGACCAAGTGTCTTAACCCCAAACACCACCCACCCTCTAGGGACTGTTTAGCCAACCAGCTTATTCCTGCTTGGTATGACACTGAAAAGCAGAACGTAATTGATGCTCTGAAAAACATCCACAGTGCAGCAATTACAAGTGATGGATGGACCAGCATTACACAGGACCACTACATTACAGTCACACTACATTTTGTTAGTGAGGGGAAAATGAAACAAACGGTCCTAAAATGCAAAGCAGTCTATGACGTTCAAACAGGTCCTAATGTTGCCCAAGAAATAGAGACAATTTTGGAAGAGTTTGGAGTTAGGGAGAAAATAATTGCAGTCACGGTGGACAATGCTGCAAACATGAATGTAGCTGTCAGTAGACTCCAGATTAAAAAAATGGCATGCTTTGCACATACACTGAACATTGCTGCACAGAAAATCTATTCAACTGACTCTGTTTTTCGATGGTGTGCACGTATCAGAAGTGTCATTGTATGGCTGAAGAGATCTTCAATGGCCAAGACTGTTTTGCAAGAGAAGCAACATCTCCTTAGTAAGTCATTTATTATTATTAAATATAATAATGAGTTTTATTTTATTATTATTTTATGAATTAAGTTTTATTAATTGCTTTTCAGACCTGCCACAGCATACAGTAATCCTAGACGTCAGAACTCGCTGGAATTCACTCTATCTAATGATAGACAGATTTCTTGAGCAATTTCCTGCCATCCAAGCAGCTTCCATGGACCCAAGGCTGAGAGGCTCAATGGAGAGGGACAGGAATGAATGTGATGAATCTGATTAATTGTATAATGGACAACTTATTAGATGCAAGATTTAAAGTTTGCAAATCTCAGATTGGAACGCATCACTGACAAAGACCTCAAAAAGGCAGAGGAGTTTACAAAGCTCATGAGTGTAATGTACACTTCCACTCTATGTGTATCGAGAGACAGTACTCCAACCTGTGGCCAAGTCCTTCCTATCCTCCAGAAACTTGAAGAACACTTTCAAGTTCAAGAGAATGACACTCTCTTTGTGGCTGGAATCAAGAAAAAGGTTTGGGAAGATCTGTCCAAGCGGTACCAGGTACAGCAGACAGTAAAATACACTACCCAGCTACCACTTGTTATTTCATGATGATGATAATCATGAAATACCAAGTACAGATTACTGCTTAGTGCTTTAGTACCGTTTACAGATTACTTGTTTTGAATTTATTATCTTTATCTTAACCCTCTGAGGTCGACAATCACGCCGGGGTGATTTGCTCGTTTTTTTTCTTATAAGTTCAGACGAGACTGAATATTAGTTATGTTAGATTTATTAATGCTATAATCATCCTGCTGTCTTGTATATTTGAACATGAGCATATCAGAGACACAAAGTATACTCAACCTCTTTTAGAGAACAAATTTGCATCTTCAGGATGAAACTGAAGTCCACACGTCAGATATTTGCATGCTCATTAGATTTATCATTTCAAGGTAAATCATACACAGATATAGATACATATTTGGTTGATTAAAATACACAAAATACCCGCATATGCTCGGTTTTATATCTAAAACCTCTCATGTCATTCTTCATCATTCTGAAATCACCTTTAGTTCTATAGCACTTTATAAAGATTGTTTTAAACAACAACGACAAAAAACAGTCCCTTTAAGTCCCTTTTTTCTATATATAAAGTCTTTTGTTTTACAGCAGCTTTACAGTGATACAAATGGAATTAAATTATGCTGTAAAGCAGCTTGTGGAAGAAATTTTTTCTTTAAGATGTGTGTGACCATCATATGACAGTAAAAGAGCACACACAAAGGTTATCCTAATATGGACTTGTATTGGAATGGTAAAGAGTGTTGGTACGTGGGACACCGTGATTTTGCCAAGTAAGACATGTTCCTGGATCAACATATTTTGTTGATCCTGGATTAACATTCCTGCCCCAAAATTTAGTCCTAACCCTATCCCTACCCCTAAACCTAACCCTACCCAAACTTTTCCCTAAAATCTGAGGGAAATGACAGGTGAATAACACTGATGTTGAAGCACCTCACCCTGGTTTTAAGCCTAAACTTGAAATAAACTGTAAACTTGTTCCTCAAATCTGATTGGTTGATTGGAAAGTTGTTCCAGGATCAACAAAGATGTTGATCCAGGAACATGTGGTACTTGGTGAAATCACGTTCACCTGGTAGGTGACAGGAGGGCCTCGACTCAAGGATACAATATGATGAAGTGATGAGAATAAGAATGTTCCACGTATGGTTGAAAATACCATCATTGGCCTAGAAAGATAACATTCTGGATAAAGGAGAACGGATGTGTGACTGTATGACTGCTGACCTTTTCTTGCAAGAAAATAAACCTCATCAAAGACTATTGGAAATGTTTGTCTCTTATTCAGTGATAGAATTTAGTTTGCCACCACAAGCTCTAAAAAGACAATAGATATAGAAAGATTATTCATCATGATGAACTTTCAGTGGCTCTCAAAAAACATCACACTAGTCAAACTGATAAATGTCTGAATGTCATTCACTGCGTGACAAAAATAACAAAACAATGATCATTTACAGTGAAAAACGCACTTTACAAAGAACACATTGTTTCGTTCTTTCAAAGAATTCATTTGAATCTTATGATACATGATATCAAGATTGCTATTATTATTAAATATATTATTTATTTGTATTTAGTATAAGTATTTATTTAGTTTTAGGCTATATAGTATATACATACACTACTGGTCAAAAGTTTTAGATCGGTAAGATTTTAATGTTTTTAAAAGAAGTATCTTCTGCTCACCAGGGCTGCATTTAATTTGATTAAAAAATAGCATTCATGTTTTCTATGTGAATATATAGTAAAGTGTAATTTATTCCTGTGATCAAAGCTGAATTTTCAGCATCATTACTCCAGTCTTCAGTGTCACATGATCCTTCAGAAATCATTCTAATATGATGATTTGATGATCAAGAAACATTTATGATTATTATCAGTGATGAAAACAGTTTTCTACATTTTTATTTCATGATGTTATGATGAATAGAAAGTTCAAAAGAACAGCATTTATCTGAAATGGAAAGCTTTTGTAACATTAAACACTACCGTTCAAAAGTTTGGGGTCAGTAAGAATTTTAATTTGGGGGGAAAGAAATAAAATAAATCAATACTTTTATTCATCAAGGATGAGTTAAATTGATCAAAAGTTACAGTAAAGACATTTATAATGTTAGAAAATATTCTATTTTAAATAAATGCTTTTCTTTTGAACTTTCTATTCATCAAAGAATTTTGAAAAAAATTTGTACACAACTGTTTTCAACATTGAAAATAATAATGAATGTTTTTTGAGCATAAAATCAGCATATTAAAATGATTTCTGAAGGGTTAGGGTTAGACACTAGCTACCTAACTAACCCTAACAGAATGTGACACTGAAGACTGGAGTAATGATGCTGAAAATTCAGCTTTCATCTGAGGAATAAATTATATTTTAAAATATATTAAAATAGAAAACAGTCAATTGTCATAATATTTCACAATATTACTGTTTTTTTTATTATTATTGTTTTTTTTATCAAATAAATGCAGCCTTGGTGAGCAGAGGAGACTTCTTTTAAAAACATTAAAATCTTACTGATCTAAAACTTTTGACCAGTAGTGTATATAGTATATTTTATATTTATATAGTTCTCTGTGAACAAATATGACATGATAAACTGAACCTAAATGTAAAAGTATACTGACATTCACAGTTAAAGTCCACAAACACATGATTTGCATGTTTGCAAATGAACTGTATGTCACTGTTCCAGCGGCTCTGAGCTGCGGATCATAATCATACGGCTTCATATGTGAACGGATGAAAATCTCTCTCCTCTTGGACTGTGGACTTCAAATCTCAAGAATGTAAATATAAAGTGCTTTAAGATTTAAGATTTACTACCAATATCTGTAGAAAAGAAAATTCAACTTATGTCTCTATCAGGCTGTTTTGGGGAATTATGTCTCGGGAAAAGCAGAATTTGCTGTGGCTGATGATCGTCTGTTGTGCTTCACGCCAGATAAGTATGTTGCTTTAAACTTCAAAAAAAGTCTATAATGCTTCAAAAAAAGTCTATAAGTCCATAAGTGAATATGTTGTTCAATGCACAAAGCCTCATTATGTTTTGTTTGTTTGTGCAGCCAGCTCGAAAATAATGATCATTGGTGAAAATTTGACAAATGCATACGCAAATAGATCAACTTGCGCAGGTAGATGTGAAATAAACTGCATATTTACTTTCTGAAAGTGCTTGTGACAACTGACATATTCATAGAGATAATGCCTTTTTATTCCAGCTATAAACCTGACATGTCCATCAGCTTGTGAAAAGCTGATAGGGGATTTTTGCATAATGACTGTCAAAACGAACTCCAGTTCCCTGGGTAACAGTGTTAATTTGTATTATATACTGTTTTAATTTTTATTCATATTTTGAATTAGCTTTTGTTTTTATATTGTCAGTTTGCATTTTAAATTTGGATAAAGTTTTAATTCTTTTGTTATGTTATTTCGTCACTTTTATTAGTTTTAGTTATTTTTAATAGTTTATATTTAGGTTTAATTTACATTTATTTGTTTTAATTTGAGATATTTAGTACATCAACTTAAACTTAGGCCTATTTTATGTCAGTTAGTTGCTAAGGCAAAATTTGTCATTTTCTTTAAGCTTTCTATTATATATATTTTTTTTTTATTTATTTATTTATTTATTTATTTTTTATATTTATTTTATCAATTGACCAAAAACGATAGTTTTAGTTTTTGATTAATACACTGGGTAATACCTGCATACATTTTATTTAGAAACCACTCTTGATTTCCAATTTTTTTTTCAACAAATGTAAAATGTTCAAATGTTCTTGTTTCCAGGACACTGCAAAAAATACTCTTTCAACATAACAAACAACTTGGGTATATATAAAGTCATAATGAATGAGACGGTTCAAGACATAAAAATGTGGTTTTTACCAGATGAATCTAAATGTCTGCCATCAGCGGTCCTGAAAACAGGTGCGTGTCGTCAGATACAGTGTAACACACACAACACCGCATGAGTACTGGTATACTTCTGTGTTTTCATGAGTGATCGATCGCTGCTGTCAGTCATTATGACGTCATCGCTGTTGGTGATATTTTGAATTCTGAACATTCTATCAATCAATGCAAAGCTAAAATAGAACAAAAGAAAGACTGAAACTATATACAAATCAGATTATTTGAATGGAGTCTGTATGTAATGAGTTCTTGATAAACAGCAGGTCATGTTACAACCACATACTATTTTACACTAGTTTTGATTAGTGATATTTAGCAAGTGTAATAATTCCATCTCTTTCCTTCTGCTTGTTCCAGATCATTTTGTGACTTGTCAGACCAACGGCATCCCGACAACTAACACACCGACAAGCAACACCCAATGCAATGCAAATCATCAAAGCTTAAACATAAGTAAGATTTTGCCCTTTTCTACAGTATAATCCTATTTTTTGTAGCAGTCGGATACATTGCACTTTGCTTTCCATTGAAAAGGTTATCTACAAGCATAGAAATAGCATAAAAATAAAAGTAGAAACCTCATTCGTTCTAAAGTCCAGGTCTACATATTACGATGAGGCAGGTTAGACTGGTTCAAGAATTTACATGGTCCTTTCAATGGGAAAGTCCAGTTTTAAGACTAGGTTTAGAAACAATACCACAAAATTCCATGCATTTTGCAGCCTTTCTTTTTTCAACATGACACCATATATATTTGGATATATTAGCATAAATATCAAGATAAGGATCATATAAAAACAAAGTAGGCTATGTTGCAGGGAGAACTGAAGGAATTTTGTGAAAGGTATAGAAAAAATTTAAATGACATGATAAATAGGCAAAATAATAATAATAATAAATAAATAGTGGCATTCTAAAATGCTTAACGTGAACATGACTTATGACAGTGATATTAAAAGTGGGAATTCAGTATACATCACTGATGATGCATAATTTAGCTATATAGACAAGCAGATGTGCCTAGAATATGAATGCAACATGCTAAATTGGAGGTTAAATGTTTTCTTTGTACCAGTTGTATAAAGTAAATGTTCAACATGCAATTTAACGTGTTACATTCATTTTCTGGGTTCATTTGCTTGCTTGTAGTATGTTTTGTTAAAGGGATAGTTCAGCCAAAAAAACTGAATCCTGTCATATTTGACTCACTCAAGTTGTTCCAAACCTGTATGAGTTTCTTTCTTTTGTTGTACACAAAAGAAGATATTTTGAAGAATTTAGGTAACCAAACAGTTGCAGGTCCCCATTGACTTCCATAGTCGGAAAGAAAAAAACCCCACTATGGATGTCAATGGGGACCAGACACTCTAGTTACCCGGCCTAAAGAGTTAATCCAAAAATCAGCCCATGATTTACTCACCCTCAAGTAATCCATACGACTCCAGGTTAATAAAGGCCTTCTGAAGCGAAGCCATGCATTTTTGTGAGAAAAATATCCATATTTATAACTTTATAAACTATAATCACTGGCTTCCGGAAACGGCTGAACGCGAGTCTAGTTCCAGAGGAAGAGTGACCTCTGACCCGACACATGACCTCTGACCCAACGCATGACCTCTGACCCGACGAATGACCTCTGACCCAACGCATGACCTCTGACCCGACGCATGACCTCTGCACCGACGCATGACATCTGACCCGACGAATGACCTCTACACCGACGCATGACCTCTGACCTGACGAATGACCTCTGACTCGACGCATGACCTCTGCACCGACGCATGACATCTGACCCGACGAATGACCTCTACACCGACGCATGACCTCTGACCTGACGAATGACCTCTGACTCGACGCATGACCTCTGCACCGACGCATGACATCTGACCCGACGAATGACCTCTACACCGACGCATGACCTCTGCACCGACGCATGATGTAGGAGTAGCGTAAGCTTAGCTGAAAGTCAACACCTCTCATGGTTCAAACAAGCTCAAGCTCCTCCCACATTTCTCTTTAAAATTCTTGTTTTAGACTTCTAATTCATGGCCGGTGTTTTGTTTTGCTCTATACTCTGTGCTTCCGTGTTCATCAATACGTTATGTGGCGGGTCAGAGCTCATGTGTCGGGTCAGAGGTCATGCGACGGGTCAGAGATCATTCGTCATGCGTCAGGTCAGAGGTCACTCTCCCGCCGGAACTAGACTTGCATATGGCCGTTACTGGAGGCCAGTGATTATAGTTTATGAAGTTATAAATATGGATATTTTTCTTACAAAACCCATGGCTTCAGGAGGCCTTTATTAACCCCTGGAGCCGTATGGATTACTTTAATGATGGATGGATGTGCTTTTTTGGGCTTCAAAATCTCAAGTTACCATTCACTCCCATTATACAGTAAAGCTGGGAAGAACCAGGATATTTTTTAATAGAACTCTGATTGTGTTTCGTCTAAAAGAAGAAAGTCATATACACCTAGGATGGCTTGAGGGGGAGTAAATCATGGGATAATTTTAATTTTTGTGTGAACTATCCCTGTTAGCCCTGTTCACACCGCCAGCAACAAAGTGACATGATCATAGGGGTGGGGAAAAAAATCGATTCTTAGATGAATCGCGATTCGGGACGTGGACGATTCTGAATCGATTCACAAATGTCAAAAATCGATTTTCTAAAAAAAAAAAAAAAAAAAAATCTAATAACGTAACATTGAAGGAACGCAAAAGGCGGAACTCTGAAGCGGACGTGCAGTGCGCGGACAGTCTGTGGCGTGCACATAACAGAGACGCGCACATAACAGACGCATGATGGCTGAGCGCCAAATCCGAACGGCACCAGAGAATGTCTTCGTTAAAAGCTAACGTATGGAACATTGGCAATTTCATTGTGATCTATTTAGTATTTTTTTGTATGAGAGCTAATTTCTGTATTGTTTAGTTTTCACATCAATATGCTGTGTAAACCGATCTGATCTGTATGCAATATGTGCAATGCCAGTCACAAAAAGTTACATTTTGACTGTAAGTTACTCTCTGCAGATGTTCATTCACTTTCTTTGCTATTTTTGATTGTGGTATACAGCAAACATTTCAAGTCATAACTCTTTATTATTTAGTTGTATAAGTCAAGAGCGACTTTGTATGTTACTAATTATTCAGAATATGCATAAGTCCACAAGCATTATACGTTATGATAGCTTCTGGTACATAATTCTATATTTTTGAACGAAAACTTTTGTCTGAAGGATTATATTGCTCATTGGAAATAACAAGAGGATGTTGGTTAGAAGTCTATTATTAAATGCTAGAGATTCAGAATATGCTGAAGTTTGTATTCATTTACTACAAGTATGCTGCTAGTACAGGCACACATTTATTTTCCTGTTGGTTCTCAGCAATGTTGGGACATATGCTGGCAAATGTAACCTTACAGTTGACTTGCCAAATCACTTCCATTTGTTTTATTAATACAATTAATATAGGAAGTATTGGAAGTAAGTTCGTTATGGGTCATCATAAATACTTTGCTTTAAAAGTACCAAGTAAAAATATTTTTTCAATGTTTTTGATAAAAGGCACTTCCCTGAGAATTGAACTTAATAAATGTGAAAAAGACACTTTAATGTCTCCGTTTGTCATTCTGTATTGCAAAGCAGATGAGAGTAGATCATGATCAGAAACCTGATTAGAAATCATTATGAATAAAATCGAATTGTTTTGAATCGAAAATCTTTTTGAATCGAAAATCGATTTTGAATCGAATCGTGGCCTCAAGAATCGGAATCGAATCGAATCGTGAGATGGTAAAAGATTCCCACCCCTACATGATCACATTCATTTCAATGCAGAGCCGGCGATTTCTGGCGACAACCAAAAAGAGTGTAATTTATGGTGCCCTGTGTACATTCGGTGGTACTACGGTAAACTCGAGACTGTTACCACTACTGGTTGCCTTGTAACATTTGTGATTGGTATTCACAGACATTCTGTAGTGTTTTATTCCTGTCTTTTAATACCTTCATGCTGTTCTTATAGTATACAAAGATGTACAAATCATAACACTTTGTCTGATACATTTATGTGTTGTCATGGTTTATTGAGGTTGTTTGAAAATCCCTCCTGTTGATCCTGGAGAGAGATGTAGAAATGCTATTTATGGCCATGATTCATGCAGCGGTGAGTCTCTGTCTATGAACTACTTACAGTTTCACACACACCCATCAAAGTTCAATCAATCAAAATAAATAAAGTAGGCCTACAACATGCAAACGAACAGCATATGTCTTTTCTCCAGTTAAAAATCATTAAGTTATACGATTAGGGTCATATTAGGGTTCCTTGAGCTTTTAAACATAGAATCTACTTGCTTTGACAAGCATGAGTAATTCATTCATGAGGAGTCGACAATTATGATTGCAATTAAAAATTGATTTAACCCATTAAACAACAATATTATGCAATCATATTATGCAATCATTAAATACATTTCTATTTATATAGAACCTTTCTGACATCAAGGGCTCTTTAAAGAGTCAAGAACCCAAGAGTTCTATATAGAGTGTATATGATGAACATGCAACTGTATAATGCTGAAATGACAATGTTTCTTATGATATATGACATATTAGAACACTTTCTTTAATCTTTCAATTATTGCACAATTGCACAGATGTATAATTCAAATCCATTCCTTATTTATTTCTTTGTGTTGAAGCGCAAGAAGGAAGCAAATATGTTCTGTATTTGAACGGGAGTGAATGGATTTGTGACATCTGCATTGATGAAAGATCAACTACTGTCACACCAGCGTCACAAACCACCACTGACAATCCAAATACCAGTGTCACACCAGCATCACAAACCACCACTGACAATCCAAATACCAGTGTCACACCAGCGTCACAAACCACCACTGACAATCCAAATACCAGTGTCACACCAGCATCACAAACCACCACTGACAATCCAAATACCAGTGTCACACCAGCATCACAAACCACCACTGACAATCCAAATACCAGTGTCACACCAGCGTCACAAACCACCACTGACAATCCAAATACCAGTGTCACACCAGCGTCACAAACCACCACTGACAATCCAAATACCAGTGTCACACCAGCGTCACAAACCACCACTGCCAATCCAAATACCAGTGTCACACCAGCATCACAAACCACCACTGACAATCCAAATACCAGTGTCACACCAGCGTCACAAACCACCACTGACAATCCAAATACCAGTGTCACACCAGCATCACAAACCACCACTGACAATCCAAATACCAGTGTCACACCAGCGTCACAAACCACCACTGACAATCCAAATACCAGTGTCACACCAGCGTCACAAACCACCACTGACAATCCAAATACCAGTGTCACACCAGCGTCACAAACCACCACTGACAATCCAAATACCAGTGTCACACCAGCGTCACAAACCACCACTGACAATCCAAATACCAGTGTCACACCAGCATCACAAACCACCACTGACAATCCAAATACCAGTGTCACACCAGCGTCACAAACCACCACTGACAATCCAAATACCAGTGTCACACCAGCATCACAAACCACCACTGACAATCCAAATACCAGTGTCACACCAGCATCACAAACCACCACTGACAATCCAAATACCAGTGTCACACCAGCGTCACAAACCACCACTGACAATCCAAATACCAGTGTCACACCAGCGTCACAAACCACCACTGACAATCCAAATACCAGTGTCACACCAGCATCACAAACCACCACTGACAATCCAAATACCAGTGTCACACCAGCGTCACAAACCACCACTGACAATCCAAATACCAGTGTCACACCAGCATCACAAACCACCACTGACAATCCAAATACCAGTGTCACACCAGCATCACAAACCACCACTGACAATCCAAATACCAGTGTCACACCAGCATCACAAACCACCACTGACAATCCAAATACCAGTGTCACACCAGCGTCACAAACCACCACTGACAATCCAAATACCAGTGTCACACCAGCGTCACAAACCACCACTGACAATCCAAATACCAGTGTCACACCAGCGTCACAAACCACCACTGCCAATCCAAATACCAGTGTCACACCAGCGTCACAAACCACCACTACCAATACAAATACCAGTGTCACACCAGCGTCACAAACCACCACTGCCAATACAAATACCAGTGTCACACCAGCGTCACAAACCACCACTGACAATCTAAATACCAGTGTCACACCAACCAAGACAACTCAGCTAACTACCACTAATCTAACTACCACTCTTCAAAAACCCGAGACTACAATTGATTTACCTACAAATACTACAGCAGGCCAGAGTGAACCCTCAAAAGCACAGTAAGTGTGTGGTTACCAGTTTCAATAAAGTCTAAAACTCTAGTACAGAATACCAAGTGATTCAATAAACTTTGCAGAGATACTATGGCGAAAATGGGCTCCCTGGTGGAACAGATGGAAAAAGCCAATCAAAGCAATGCGGCGATTGTGATGGGGGATATTATTGGTGTTCTCCAAAGACAAGCCAAGAACACAGAAAGCAAAGACATTAAAATATGCTACTCTTCAAATCAGAACATGATCAACGTAAGGCCTGAGAAGCATTAAAGCATGTCCATCTGACTAGGATTCTTGATTTATCAGTGCTAATTATTCTTTAAAATCCACAGGTTGTTGAGAAGAACCAGCCGACAGACTTTCCCTGGTCTGTAAATGTTCCCAGCGAGGCCTTTGATAAATCACGTCTTGAAAACAATGGAAGTGCATTTGTTGGAGTTTTAAGGTTCAAAAATATGGGTAATAAGGTAATGTGTGCATTATCATTCAAAAGTTCTACGTTTAGACAAATGTTTCTTGATCTGTTCTGTTCAAACGTTTATATTTGATTATTAATGATTGCTTTTTAATTCTTGTATGGTTTCTTATTTAGGATGAAACTGTTTTGAACGATGAGGTTTATGGAATAACGATGGGCGCCAATATCTCCAACCTTACCAATAATATAGAAATGTTCATTAAACGGAAAAATCTGGTAATGAAGGTTTTTTTTAAAAGATTTTTTATTTTTTTTAAATAATGACCAGACACTGTGAAAGCAAAATAAAAATCAAATGTGTTCTTACAGGTCGGTAATGCATCCTGCAGTTCTTGGGATGGCAAAGGTAAATTCACTTATGGCTGTATTGATCAGATCCCATCAAGTTATTTCATATAATATATGAAATTGGCCGCTCTCTTTTCTTTGAAGGAAATCTAAAATGGACGACGTCCGGCTGTGAGACAGTAAAAATCGACAATGACACCATAAAGTGCTCGTGTTCACATCTGACGTTCTTTGCAATACTGATGGTGAGAAGCTTCTCAGAGTTTCATTTAAAGACCCCATGAAATCAATATCTTTTAGTCCACGTCTATATGCTAGTGAACTTGTACAAGATCGCTTAAGAAACTTAACAAATATATGCATTTCAAATTTAAAGTCTCTATTTTCCAGGAAAATCTCATATATTGACAACAAGAAGTTTAGTCCGAAACTGTTTCTAGAATTTAAATTAAAGAAACAGAAATTATACTGTACAAAAACATTCAGGAGAACATTATAGAGCAGTGTTTCTGATTGCGCGGCTTGCTAGCCTCCTGCGGTTCACTAAGCTTTAATTTGTGGCTCGTATGGCAGAATAATAATACGGTGATATGATAATGCAGTCAATACAAATATTTCATAAAAACATTAAAAACATTTAGGGCTATAAGATAACCCATTAAAAAACTCAAAGTGTCTGCTCTATTACAAATCATTTATATTTAAAAAAAATACCCCAAACAGCGGCATTACAAGATGGAAACATAGACTAGAAAAGATATTTAAACTTGATCTGACCTTATGTCCATGACACTTGCTACGTTTACATGCAGCCAAATAATCCAATATTAATAGGATTGACGACTCAATTGGACTGAAAAGCCTTCATGTAAACACCTTAATCGATCCGAATGAGCTCGATCCAAATTAAATTTCGATCGGATTGAAAGGGGTGATTTATTCCTTTTCTAATCCAATCGAGAGAACATGTAAATACTTGATCGGATTGAAAATTTTGTCATTAAGGGAAATCATCTTGTCTCAGTTACAAATTTGACTGGTAAATGATAAAGAAATACCTGTCACAGCCTCACCCCAACTGGGGGTTTAACTATATGGGAGTATATGTTAAACCAAATTCACAAGAAAAGATTAGATATAAGTTTTCTATATAAATAGAGTATAGTTGCTCTGGTTGCTTTGTCACTGTCTGGTGAGGGAGGTCAGGGTTGTCCCAGCGAGCAAGAAAGATTGACATGGAGCCACTAGACCTCCAACCTCCGGGGAATCACCCGTTTTAAACAAACGCTGAACAGAGGAGAGTCTTATGGAGAAAAGAGAATGCGACAGAGCTCGTAATAAAGCATCTCAGGTTACGACTGTAACCTGTGTTCCCTGACACTGCATCGATGACGCTATTGGGGAACACCTCTGTGTGAACCGGTGTCTGAAACGCTTATCCAATCACAGCAATCATATTGACTGGCAATAGCCTATGACGTCACTACTAGTGCGACCCGGAAGTATATAAGGGGCGCCTAGAGAACATGTCATCCACTTATCATCTGAAGGGACTGTTCAGCAGGCATCCCCAAGGCATGGTGAAAGACGCAATGTCCCGTTCCCTGTTCTCAAGGAACATAGGTTATAGTTGTAACCTAAGACGTTCCCTTTCGAAAGAGAACTCGCACTGCGTCGATGACGCTATGGGGAATGATATACCAACCCCCTATGCTGAGGGAAACGCATCCCAATTATGGCTGAGACAGAAACATCAGAAAATGGCAATTTCAATGAACTGCCAAACACTCCCCCTTCGGGTCACATACAGGCTGTGACAGTATTCCCTACGGGATGCAAGATTTAAATGCAGCCGTATGCGCCTATGTCTCTCTGACCTTGGTCCATAACTTCAGCCTGCTATGCTTGCAACACAGCCATTGTGTTCAAAGGCAGCACCAGCCTGAACCGCCCTCAGGTATGCCCTGCCATTTAAGCATGTCTTCCATGTCATTTTTATCCCCTCAACATCAGCGTAGTTCACTCGCTGATGGCGATGGATGCGCGCTGAATACAGGTTCTTCTATTCCTTTTCGATCTCATTGTGTAGACTGGGCAGGAATGGAAGGCACATGGGAGCTGGAGCGTTATGGCCGGAAAGAAACCGTTCTTCAAGTCGGCCACGAACCGTCTCTTCCCTCGTGTGCTCCAACGATAGCTGAAGCCTCGCTGAAGCGCGTTACATAACACTCACAACTCAACATACGCGGGGCAGGGTGGATGAGAGGGTTCGGGTTGTAAATCCTCTTCACCTTCATCAGCCATCTCCTTTTCTCTTGGGCTGTCCAGCAGAGCACTCGCTGCCGGATCAGAGGATGACAACACATCCTCATTCGGAAACTCAAACTCACAAGCCTCCAAGGGGCATAAGAGACTAACACCTCTCTCTAACTCCTTGGCGAGCTCCCTCTGAGAACCCCATGATTTTAGGGACCAGAACCGACTGGCACAGATGCCCGTCCCTCTTCACCCGAGATGAGGGCTAGACGGATGTGGAATTTTCTCAAATGAAAAATCTCACAGTTGGCACATCAGCTCCCTTAAGAACTGATTGTGCGCTGTCTTCGCCAAACAGTAAACGTGTGTGTGTGTCATCAAGTGTCAAATATCTTGGACACGGATCCACACACTTCCTGAAGCGTTTTTCACAAGTTATAATTACCTTTTGAAGTTTCAAGTTGAAGCGTAAAAACAAAACAGTCCCTTAAGACGAAAAGAGGATGACATGTTCTCTTGACGCCCCTTATATACTTATATGCCGTGATTGGATCCGCGTTTTTAGACACCAGTTCACGCAGAGGCATTCCCCAATAGCGTCATCGACAAAGTGAGAGTTTCCTTTCGAAAGGGAACAAGAATCAACATTGGCTTGGCTTTTCAGAAATGGCCTACTGAGGGATTTGAAATGTTATAAAAGCAACACAGAGATGATGGTGTTTTTATTACTCAACAGATGAGTAAGGTTTTTTATTGAACAGATAAACCGCCATACGTAGCTTTCTAACAGAGTTCACTGACTGTAAAGCAATATCTATTGTGAAGATCATTTCATTATGGTTGTTGTAGCACTGTGCTGGAATTTATTTTCAAGGAAGTTTTGAGTCTATTAATGGGCAAAGCTACAGTAATGTCTTCAGCTAGTCAGCTTGAGATCTTTTCCATCTAAACTGCAGAAATTTTCCATCTAAACTAGGATAAAAAGATATAATATCTTTTAATCCTAGTATAGATTTTTTTATGAGCAGCAGAATAACCATATTCATCCGCACAGAGCCGGATGCACAATCAAAACTTCTGCTAAAAACATGCAGTTTTGTTTTTTAACTGCTAGATGGCCAAAAGTTACATATAAGAGTACATTTAAATAATCAAATTTAGTTGTTCTATCAATCTATATATCTGCCAACTTTTGAATAGAGGTCAATCATTGCAGCCAAATGTTGTAGTTAAGACATCTACCAACAGTCGACTCAGTTACACTAACTACAACTGTAAACTGAACAAGTAGCAGCTCTGGGGCCTCATTTATAAACGTTGCGTATACGCACAAAAGAAGGCGTACGCCGCTCTCTTCGCAACAATTGGTATTTATAAAAAGCAAACTTGACGGGAAAATGTGCAGTCCTTCAAGCGCATCTCCACTTAATAGGGATTCCCCAATAACTGCCGCCAGTCTCTCATCAAGAGGGGTCAGCTCCGGTGTCCCCTTTCCCCCACTCGTGGCAGACACACTCTGGAGATGGAGCGCTAGACGCTTTTTTGCATCGACTTTGATGTCCGACCATTTCTTTTTTATTTCGGCCACGGTCCAAGGTTGTGAGGCTGCAGCATTAATGGCGTCTGGAACCTTTTGCCACTCAAGTGCCTTTTTGGCATTAGTAATGCCCACACTGTGCCCTCCAAACAACATTTTACTCCTCTTTTCTACCTCGCCAACGATAATTTCTACTTCACATTGAGTGAAGTTACGTTTCTTGGTTTTCCTCTCTGTGTTTGCCATGATTTCGCAATCGATGAATATTAACTTGTGGGCGTTTCACGGACTATTTATGGGCAACTATGGGCGTGACATGAAGCCGCAAAAGCTGCGCTACATTTAGAATTGATTGTGATTTATTAAGGGAAATCTGCGTAGGATGTGCGTGCTCACGGTTTTATAAATCCGAATATTTCTGTGCGTACGCACGACCCATGTTTCATCCGTACGTCACTTCTGACGCAAATCCTACGCAAAGTTTTATAAATGAGGCCCCTGATCATTTGAATTTGGGAGTATTTGATGAGAAATGTTTGACTTCATATTCAGATTTTGGAAATCTGATTTTTAATTGCAGACTTAGGTGCTGTGGCAAAGTTGAGCACATCATTTTGGAGCTTGTGTGTCTTGATTTCTTTTGAAGTATAACATGATGACACGTGGAAATCATCCAGCTGATCTGTTTATTTCTGTTGTGTTTTCTCTGATCTCTCAGTCTCTGCCAGGTGAAAATCAAAACATCACAGCGCAATATGTGGATTCATTGAGCTTCATCACCTCTATCGGCTGCGGCATCTCCATGTTTTTTCTATCCGTCGCTCTGTTCATGCATTTCCTGTTACGGTAGAGTATCTTAAAATATAACATATAGTTACTTTAAGTTCTTTGACCAATCACTTTTGCTCCTCTTTTGGATAAAAGCATCTGCAAAATGCATAAATGCATGTTACAAATACAGATTGTTTATATTTTTGAACAGGAAAGGGAAATCAAATCAGGCCACGAAGATCTTGACAAACATGTTTGTGGCTTTATTTCTCCTGAATTTATCCTTTTTGTCAAACGAGAGCGTCGCCAACACAGGAGACAAGGCTGCGTGTGTCTTCATAGCGCTGCTCATGCATTACTCCATGCTGACTACATTCACCTGGTTCTTCATTCAAGCTCTTCATATGTACTTATGGCTCATCAGACAGAACATCACCATCACAAACTACATGAGGAAGATCACCGTGTTCGGCTGGAGTGAGTTATATGGAGAAATCACTTGTTATAGTGCTCACTTAAGAAAATAACACTGTTTAAAACAAAACCAGCAGACTGTAAACTCGAGTTGACCCGAAAAAGATTGCACACAAGTCATTTTTTCATGAGCTGTTCCTTTAAAAGCATTTAAAAATGTAACATCCTGCCCTCTCCAATCATTCAGATTGGAGTTTTAAGTAGGATTAAACGCTGCCCCCTAGATAGGCACCTGGGTTGATGCAAGGTAAACTGATTATGAACTGCTGATTATAAACTCTCAGGCCACAATATGTTTTGCTTGGGGAACTTGCTTTAGGAAACAGAGCCTCTGTGCAATTTTCTTCACAAGTCACATAGGATGCACTAGGGTGTTGACATGCTTTTCGACTCTGGCTAGTTTTGCAGAGTCACTTAAATGTTATGCTCACTCCGTGCATATTCACAACCTAGTGGGCAGGAAATTCCTCAACATGGCGTAGTAGGTATTGTGTTCCTCATAGCATCAACACCAAGATGCAGTGTCAAAGTTCCACTTCAAAAGGGAACACCTTGTGTTGCGAATGCAACCCTGTACCCCGAGAAGGGAAACGAAATGCTGCGTCTTGTTGCCATTCTTCAGGGCAAAACAGCACGTCTGCCAATAGATTGGCATGTTTACACATGCCCCAGACAGTGGTCAAGCCGAGGGCATTCCCCATAGCGTCCACACTAAGATTCAGCGTCTCATTTCCCTTCTCAGGGAACTGGGTTGCATTTGCAACCCCAAACGTCTATAGCTTTTTATTATCTTTTATATGTTAGTTTTTGTTATTTTAGTACAAGTTAAACTAAATGAAAATGAGAACATTTTGTTTAAAAAAATATTTTATGTTCAGTTAAAGGTGACATATTATACCTTTTCACAAGATGTAGGCTAATATTAATCTATGGTGTCCCCAGAATGTGTCTGTGAAATTTCAGCTCAAAATACCCCAGAGATTATTTATTATAGCTTGTCAAATTTGCCCCTTTTTGGGTGCGAGCAAAAACGTGCCGTTTTTGTGTGTGTCCCTTTAAATGCAAATGAGTTGCTGCTCCGCCTCCATTCAGAAGAGGGCGGAGCCTTTACATGAGCTTCAGATACTCCGGCAATAACAAAACACGCAAATCATTTCCATCATCCAAAATCTCAGAAATAACCAGTAGTGAGTGCAGCCTTACGGAGAGACTCAGGAGGAGGTTGCAACTTTTGGACGACCTGGACGTTTCTGAATGGTTAAACGTACAGTATGTGATTTTTTTCGCCGCTAGGGGTCGCTAAACTCTTACAATAACAAAGACGTAGTTTGATGACGCAACACTTGCTAAGAATTATGGATCTTGTCGTCAACATCAAGCCGACCGATCTAATAATGTTTATGGATGAGTGAATACATCAATGTTTTTATCGTGACTGTGATATGAAGCAGGTCAGGATTGCTAAGAGACAGCTATCAGCTCCACACGCGACGCGAGTCCCGCGGATATAAAAGGAATATGGACATTTAATTCTACCGAACTACACGCGAGTGCAGAATTACAACTCACAGCTCAGTTTATTAGACAAATTAAACTTGTGAGGTAACGCAGCGCTGTTTCACTTGGTCTAACATTACACTATCACACTAAACTGCATTTGAATGTGTTGGAATTTATGTGTTAGTCTGTCTGTATGAGACTAGCAGTAAGCTAGATCAACATTAGAATAATATACAGATCATATTCTAACATTTTATCATTGTTGAACTATATAACATTGATTAGTTTTATGTAAATGTGCTCACCTGTTTAATACAGTACATGTAGGAGCGGTCGAAGTCTCGGACGTGGAGCTCTCGTTTATATACTGTCTATGGGAGCTCTCGGCATCTCAAAAACACCGCGCTGATATTGATTCCCGTTTTAGTTCTCCTTTTTTATCCAAAGTCTGCTTGCCATGGTCCATAATGTTTGAACGAAACAACAACAGCGTGCAGATAGACATTGCAAACTACACAGTTGTCCACCTCTGTCGCCGAGGGCACTGGTTGCTATGGCAGTACGAGCGGAAACCAGGGACAACGCGGATATGACGCCATTGACCGCGACAAAACGGAAATAAAGAAACGGGACGTGTCTTCGAATTAAATTACAAATTTCTCCTGGTTTGAAAGCTGTTGGAAACAGTCAGGATAATGTAAGTACACAACTAAAAGATATATAACATAGATATAGTGATTTTTGCTATTTTTAAAGCAAAAAAGTTACATATTGTGCCTTTAATGGATACATTTATGTAGTTGTTGTGGAGTTACATTGATTCATCTCATCGACTTGCATGTACTGTCATGTTTAACTTTTGCACAAGTTGACACAGTTCCCTGAGGTCTTTATAAGACAGCTGTGACATGTTTTGGTCAATAGTGTTCAGTGCTCATCTGTGCAGCAACGACAGAACAGTTTGCATGCTTTGCTCAAACTTTTGCCATTGCATTAGAACTGGTCACTGTTGTCTCTTGCGACAACCAAATGTCAGCGCTGTGGGTGGAAACATTAAGGGGCAGTAATATTTTAATAAGATCCCCTTTCTACGTCAGAAGGTGATCTGCTTATTATTTAACATGCTAGCAAAGGCTTACCAAAACAAAGTCACTGGGTTGTCACTTTTCACGGTTTCTGGGTTGGTAGATGCACCGGGGACCCGATTATAGCATATATATATATTTTTTTAGTTTTAGTTATCTATTATAACCCTGATTTCTGTGTGTTTTCAGTGTTTACAACTCCTATAGTCGTAGCTGTTGTTTCATTAGGAGGATATAAAACAGTGATCCTACAAACAACGTCTGGAACGACCACACAAATGTAAGTTGTTCTGATGTCATAAATGCATGATTAAAGAGTACCTATTATGCTTTTTCCCATGTTCATCTTTCTTTAGTGTGTAATGATGCTGTTTGAGTATTAAAAAGCAAAGTTCCAAAGTCCCTCCAGAGGGAATTCTTCTCTATATCAGTGTCAGTGTTTCTGAACTCCCTGAAACGCCTCTATATGTAGTCTTGAGTTCCTTCCAGGAAAAAAACACGTCACAATATTCCTCATTTAAATATGTGTTGAAACTGGCGGTTATGGTAAGGGCAGGGCATTTCCCAAACACGCTCGAAGCGCTTGACCAATCACAACACACTGCTGCAGCTGACCAATTAGAGCACAGTGTGCTTTTCAGAAGGAGGGGCTTCATAGAGACAGGAAGTAAACAGAGACAATGGAGAATATGGGGAAAATAATCAACATTCAAGTAGGAAAACATGTTCTAGTAAAGCCCAAAAACAAAATAAAAACATTAATGAAGCTTTTAAATCAACATTTTCTCTTCTCTTCTAATTAAAGGTGCTGGATTACAGATACTTTAATTCACTACATAGTGAACATTGGCTACTACGCTTTAGTCTTCATCTTCACGACTGGAATCTTCATCATGATCGTCACTAAGGTTGTCCAAGCCCGACACGTAAAAGCGGCTGACGGCAAGAGAAAGACGTTCAGAAAGCAGCTCATGATGGTGTTGAGTTTGTTCCTGCTCTTCGGCCTGACGTGGGCTGTGGCGTTCTTCAGTTATGGACCGATGCTCATTCCCTCATATTACATCTTCACCGTGTTGAACTCGTTTCAGGGTGAGAAACAATCACACGGGTCTGACAGGGATGATTGTGTGTGATGCAAACATTTGGATGTGCTTTTTTTTTGTGGTTACATTTTAAAAATTATACAAATGACTTTAATGCTATCTGAAATGTTTATGAATTAGTTGAAATATGTTCTACTGATTTTTTTTCAGGGTTTTTCCTTTTCCTGTATTACTACCACATTCACAACGATGTTGCGGGAAATTTCTCTGATGATCCAGAAAGCTCCAGCTCCAGCTCCAGCTCCAGCTCCACCACAACCATCGTTCAATCCACAATTAATGCAGTGGAAAATATTTATAATTAGCAGAATTAAGGTTTAAGGTGTCTGGCTTCTTTTTGCTGGCCATCTTCCTCTTTGTGTCTTTAGTGAATGTTATTTGGTATTGTTTAGTGAGACTCTGTGGCATTAGGTATTGTTTGTGTGTTTTCTTTAATTTTCTTGTGTTTTAATAAAGTGACCTGTTTTAGTGTATTTTAGTCCACATCTTCCTGCTCACCCCCCGGTGTATTTCAGGTGGCGTAGTCGAGCATTGATTACAGGATCTTTGGTCCCCTTCCGGGTATTATATATTTATTTTAATGTCCCACTTTGCCACACATTCATAAGAGGAAATTAATGCAACAAAGTTTGTTTTGGCTGTACAGCAAATCTAGAAGAAAATAATATCATAGTCCAGCTTAAGTAAGTTTAGTGTTGATTCATTTCCGTTGTAAAAATCATTAGTTGTTAATTTGTCATCGTCCAGCTCAGTTCAGTTCTCATACAACAGCATCAGTACAGTCAGATCAATAATATTGTTGAATATTAAGTGCACAGTCACGTACTGCACAAATATATACACTCACACGCACACAGCCATGCACATATACTAGGGGTGGGGGAAATCGATTCACATATGAATCGTGATTCTATCTTCTGCCGATTCGCATCGATTCACAAATTTCAGAAATTGATTTTCTAAAGTGTTGAGTATTAATAAACTGTTGCTGTTTTGTTAATTTAATAATAATAAAGAGAAAATCACTCACTGCTTTTTACTGAATCACTTTTAGCATCTTCATTATTAATCAATTTATATTCCATACTGTGAAGATTATACTGTCTTATTTTTTACATTTGATTATTACATTTCTGTAGTACTTCTTACTACATGTTAAATAAACCTAGGCTGAAGTTTATTTAATTATCTATATTTTTTTCTATTGTATTTGTCCTATTGTTTATTTATTTTCATTTTATTTACCAGTTTTATATTTGCAAAAGTTTTTATATTTGTATCAAGGAATTTTCTTTATGTACGAAGTAGTCTTTCTATTTGTCTCAGGCCTACATTTGTTTTATTATATTGGGTAAAATGGGATGAAAAAACAATAAATTTCAAGGTTTACATTTAATTCAGTGAGCTTTTTTTTTTTTTAAATCTATGCATAAATCACAAAAATTTTATTCAATATCGAGAAACAATTTTGAATTAAAATCGATTCTTGAGGTACCAAATGATTCAAACAAAATTCAACACAATTAAATCAAAGTACAGTTATTTATTCTCGACTCACTAAACCACAAAACAAAGAGGAGTATGCATTTCAGTCAGGACCACTATCGTCAAATACGATTGATAGTTAGCATACGGTTTGGATTGGCGGTATGGTACAAGAACTCCCTGCGCATCCATGAGGCCTAGCATGGATAAGAGCAGGAGGGCAGCAACAACCCCCTTAGGGTAAACAGAACAGAACCAACATGCATGTATTGCAGATAACATTAATTAATTTGAATGTACAACATAATTCGAGAATTTTTGTCTGATTCAAGGGGAATCAGAATGCCAAACCCTGACTGACGAGAGGTGGAGCTGGGGAGGGAGGAGGGTAATTCGCTCCTGAGAAACGCAATCGCTGCTGATAATACTGAAGGAGCTTATATATGAATACAGTGATAGGCGTCGTATTCCTATAGGTAGACGTGGATCAGCTGAGAGTCACTGATGAGAGCTTGACTAACGTGACCTGCCAGAACTGACGCTACGCTTGATTTTAATAAGTAAAAAAACTCACATTTGTTCAAAACACCACTGTTATAGACCCTGAAGGAGATTTCATTATCATAAATATTTCAATTAATAATGGCCCAATTACAATTGGTAATCTATATGGCCCAAAAATAGATGACTCTTCTTTTTTCAGACCTTTTTTCCTTCCATTTCAAACTCTGTCCAGTCATAGTAGCAAGTGAGTGACTTCAACACAGTTCTCGACCCATCAATAGATGGATCTAATATTTTAATCAATAAACACAATTGGCAATCTACAGAAACCATAAAACAGCACATGAGTGATTTTGGACTTGGCGATGGTTGGCAACTACAGCATCCAAATGCTAAAGAATACTCATTTATTTCACCACTCACCATTTCTTTCTCACCAGTCATTTTATAATATAAAATATTTCCGAATCATAGATCCATCCAACGTTCATTAGTGACCATGCCCATGTAACATTAAAACGGAATAGAACAAGTGCACATACACCCATTACCAGAGGACGCTTTAACTCGTCTCTTCTGAAAGACCCTGAATTTGACAGTTATTTTAAAAGAGAGTGTGTGCACGCTTTCTAGACATAAATGACACTGTCTCTTCTGTGGGAAGAAGGGAAAGCAGTGCTAAGAGGAAAAATAATCTAATTTTCTGTTTACAAAAGAATGAAAGAAAAGGAACCAGAAGCAGAACTGGGAAGAAAAAAAATCAAATAACCTAACAGAAGAAAAACAGAACAAATTAGGAATATATAAATTTAAAAGGAATGAAACAATCAAGTCTTGCTTTTCATTTAATGCAAGGAATTAATGCAAGGAAAATTGTGTCTGCGACTTTCTTACTGATACTTGACTATGGGTGTCACAAACGAGACTCCCGCGGTTCCTCCTGCTCACCACCAGAGGGAACCCTCTCCTGAATATTAAACCATTTGAACTACATTTCCCACATACCTGGCACTGATTACCTTGCACCTGACCTTCATCAGTGGACTATTTAAGGTGCTCTCAGACTCTCTCATTGTGAAGTTTTGTGTTTACCCTGGTGATCAACTCTGAGCGTTTCTTCCCGTGTTTTGTCTTCCTGTGGATTACTTTTGGACTGTCTATTAGGGATGGGGAAATGAAGCCTCATGAATCACTGAGGCTTTCCCCTGACTGTTCCGGGAAAAGATTCAAAGCTTCGAGAGTGTCGAGAACAGCACCGAGAACAGCGCCATCTGGTGCTTATTTAAAATAAAGCAGCCAGAAGCCTGTGTTAGAAGCTCTGGCAGATGAAGCAACCACAACACACTCCATAGTTTCAATGTTATGTGTACAAATAAAAGCCTTACATGTTTGTGTTTGATTTGTTCATTAAATAAATTCATTTTCCCATTAAAGTGTGACAATAAAATAAAATAGCTTATAAGCTTATATAACTAAGTGGGGGTGGTGATGGCGCAATGGATAAGACACATGCCTTTGGTGTGAGAGACCTGGGTTCGAATCCACTGTGAGACACCAATGTGTCCCTGAGCAAGACACTTAACCCCTAGTTGCTCCAGAGGCGTGCGACCTCTGACATGTATAGCAATTGTAAGTCGCTTTGGATAAAAGCGTCAGCTAAATGAATAAATGTAAATGTAAATGATTCAATAAGATTTAATGTAGGCCTACTCTCTCTCTCTCTCTACACACACACAATGAATAAGAACATTGTCTGATAGGATCATCTGTTATTAAATGTCAATATCAATAATTGTAAATATCAACCAGACTGAGGCAACGATGACTCGTTAAATACGATCTGGGCTTCGAGCCTTCTGACACCCAAAGCGAAACACGCACGTGACTGGACAGAAAGTGAAGCTTCATTTGTCATCGACAAATGAAGCAGTAGTTAGTTTCAATTTTGATATTTTTAGGTCAAACCGTTCTTGTCTGTCAGTCATATAATGCAGGTCGATGGTCACTGTCTCAAAACACAAGCACAGAGTCCAAATTAAAACAATTCCCCATCGTCCAAATGAAACAATTCCCCATCATAAGTACACATTGATGGCCTAAGACACGAAACGAGCGGTTTGTGTGAGAAAACGAACAGTATTTATATCGTTGTTATCTCTTGAAAACAGCACACGTCCAAATGATCTGACGGCGCGGGTGGGTATAGATATATACATAGATGTCGCCTTGGCTACGGTTTCGTTCCAATGAACTGCAGTAGCCAAGGCGACATCTATGTATATATCTATACCCGCCCGCGGCGTCAGATCATTTGGACGTGTGCTGTTTTCAAGAGATAACAACGATATAAATACTGTTCGTTTTCTCACACAAACCGCTCGTTTCGTGTCTTAGGCCATCAATGTGTACTTATGATGGGGAATTGTTTTAATTTGGACTCTGTGCTTGTGTTTTGAGACAGTGACCATCGACCTGCATTATATGACTGACAGACAAGAACGGTTTGACCTAAAAATATCAAAATTGAAACTACTGCGGAAACAAAGACACCTACATCTTGGATGCCCTTGAGGTAAGCTAAAACATATCAAAAATTAATTTCAAAGTGAACTATCCCTTTAACAAGAGCTTCCACACGTGGGCAAAAAAGGGCATCACACAACGTCAACATCTTCCATAATAATAACCTGGCCTCATTTTCCTACTTGGTCCAACAGCATCGGGAGTAAATGTTTTTTTTTGGAATACCTATAAATCAAATCATCTATCAAATCAAAAATTGACATTCGGATCACTAACCTATATCTCTCTGCTTCAATCTCAGAGCTAATTAATATATCTTTCTTTAAAAAACTACTCCAAAATATACAAAATTACTCAAAAATTACTCCCAATGCCGATTTCTGGACACAAATCTGTATGAAAATATATATCATGACAAAAAAATGCCTGCAACTCATACAGTATAGTATTTATAAGGGAAAACTGTGTATTTCATAAAGTTTTCTAAACTTTCTTCACTTCTGAATGAGTGAGTGCTGTTTAAAATGATGTATGTACATAAAATGATGACCCTAAAAAAGGGCCAACTTTACTGAAATCACTCATAGAAATGTCAAATATCTGTGATGATCGTTACTGAAACCGTCTGTGGGAGGATTGAATTGTGCTGAATATCAGTGATGTTAGGTTAATCGAGTGTTATAATCCATGTTTGAACATATGCGTGTCAGAGAGACACAAACTATACTGAACCTCGTTATTTAGAAAACAAATTTACATCTTCAGGATTAAACTAAAGTCACACGCCTGTGGATTCAGATATTTGCATGATCATTTGATATAACAGCTTGACAAAATTCACACACACTAATGTGGAACATATTTGGTTGATGAAAATGCAAGACACGCAAACACTGTGTCAAAATCAGCTAATGACTTGTCAATGTGTTATATCTCTGAGAGCCTCTCATGTGATTGTAATGAAGATAATACAATTTCTTCATCATGATGGACTTTCAGTGGCTCCAAAAACATTTACTGACTTTTGTCAATCTTATAAACATGTGAATGGCATTTTCTGTATGGGAATATTAATCTATACTGTATATTGCAAAATAATCTAACTATTGTCTAACAAACAGGGTTACAGAGTTATGCTTTCATTGGCATATTGCTATATTTATATAGTACTCTGTTAACAAATATGACTTGATAACCTGGACCTGAATGTAAAGGAACACTGAAATTTACAGTTAAAGCCCAAAATAACATGATTTGCATGTCTGCAAATGAACTGGATGTCATTGTTTCAGCGGCTCTGAGCTGCGGATCATAATCGTACGTTGTTCATATGTGAACAAATAAAAATCTCTCTCCTCTTAGAATGTGGACTTCACATCTCAAGAATGAAATAAGAAAATGTTTTCAATTTTAAGATTTATCACCAATATCTGTAGAAAAGAGAATTCTACTTTTTGTGTCTCTCTCAGGCTGTTTTGGGGAATTATGTCTCGGAAAAAGCAGAATTTGCTGTGGCTGATGATCGTCTGTTGTGGATCAAGCCAGATAAGTATGTTGCTTTAAACAATAAATTGCATTTATCAACTTCAAAAGAAAGTCTATAATGCCAGTGAATATTTGTATGGTAAGCAAATTATAAATTTTTTTTTTTTTGAAAAAGTAAGAAAGAAAAAAATCACATTCTATGATTTTGTTATATTGTTGTTTTATAACATTGTCACATCGTCACATTCAGTTTTAGTTTGGTTTGGATTAGTGGATTAGTTTTATTAGTTATATAGTTTCCAGTCTGTACTCTTTCGAATTGGAACTCGCACTGAGTCCCCTAGAGGACACTTTGGGGAATGCCTAAACACGACACGACACTAAACACGATTGAGTCTAAACACGGCAATGAACTTAACATTGGCCGGCGACAGCCTGTGATGTTATTCGAGCGTATGGGACGCTTAAGGGTTCAGGATTAATGCAGTCAAGATGGTGGTGTGTGTTTCCGGTCAGAGAAACACGAGAGGGAATCCCAGTTGAACTTATTTATTCAAAGGAGTTTGTATATGTTACTTCACAAATGTGTGGTCTGCAATAAACAGAATATAAACAAAGAAAACAGTTGTAAGTATATCAGTAAATTATACAAACATGCAGTTAAGTAATATATAAATTAACATACTTGGGTAAACCGCGTGCTGATAATATTAATAAAATAATAAAGTAAACAATGACACGCAGATTGCACGATCGCAACGTTGCGTATGCTCAATATTACAGCAGCAAACATAAAATGCCATTAAATTCAACATTTTCAAACAATATTGAACACACCGGGTGATCTGTAACTAGGAAGAGAATATAATATCTTATAATCTAATCTACGGTAATTACAATCATTTTCAAGCTCAAAGTCTGATATGAAAACGGTTTGGTTTCACTTTGTGATGCAGTTTAAAATGCGTTCATTTTACGAGCAAATCTCGACATTCAGAACAATAATATCAATAACAAAGGCGAAATATATACGAAAACTCACCCGTAATCATTTACGTACTGAGAAAAAACATACAGTGAGGAAAATAAGTATTTGAACACCCTGCTATTTTGCAAGTTCTCCCACTTGGAAATCATGGAGGGGTCTGAAATTGTCATCGTAGGTGCATGTCCACTGTGAGAGACATAATCTAAAAAAAAAAATCCAGAAATCACAATGTATGATTTTTTAAATATTTATTTGTATGATACAGCTGCAAATAAGTATTTGAACACCTGAGAAAATCAATGTTAATATTTGGTACAGTAGCCTTTGTTTGCAATTACAGAGGTCAAACGTTTCCTGTAGTTTTCACCAGGTTTGCACACACTGCAGGAGGGATTTTGGCCCACTCCTCCACACAGATCTTCTCTAGATCAGTCAGGTTTCTGGGCTGTTGCTGAGAAACACGGAGTTTGAGCTCCCTCCAAAGATTCTCTATTGGGTTTAGGTCTGGAGACTGGCTAGGCCACGCCAGAACCTTGATATGCTTCTTACAGAGCCACTCCTTGGTTATCCTGGCTGTGTGCTTCGGGTCATTGTCATGTTGGAAGACCCAGCCTCGACCCATCTTCAGTGCTCTAACTGAGGGAAGGAGGTTGTTCCCCAAAATCTCGCAATACATGGCCCCGGTCATCCTCTCCTTAATACAGTGCATTCGCCCTGTCCCATGTGCAGAAAAACACCCCCAAAGCATGATGCTACCACCCCCATGCTTCACAGTAGGGATGGTGTTCTTGGGATGGTACTCATCATTCTTCTTCCTCCAAACACGTTTAGTGGAATTATGACCAAAAAGTTCTATTTTGGTCTCATCTGACCACATGACTTTCTCCCATGACTCCTCTGGATCATCCAAATGGTCATTGGCAAACTTAAGACATGTGCTGGGTTAAGCAGGGGAACCTTCCGTGCCATGCATGATTTCAAACCATGACGTCTTAGTGTATTACCAACAGTAACCTTGGAAACGGTGGTCCCAGCTCTTTTCAGGTCATTGACCAGCTCCTCCCGTGTAGTTCTGGGCTGATTTCTCACCTTTCTTAGGATCATTGAGACCCCACGAGGTGAGATCTTGCATGGAGCCCCAGTCCGAGGGAGATTGACAGTCATGTTTAGCTTCTTCCATTTTCTAATGATTGCTCCAACAGTGGACCTTTTTTCACCAAGCTGCTTGGCAATTTCCCCGTAGCCCTTTCCAGCCTTGTGGAGGTGTACAATTTTGTCTCTAGTGTCTTTGGACAGCTCTTTGGTCTTGGCCATGTTAGTAGTTGGATTCTTACTGATTGTATGGGGTGGACAGGTGTCTTTATGCAGCTAACGACCTCAAACAGGTGCATCTAATTTAGGATAATAAATGGAGTGGAGGTGGACATTTTAAAGGCAGACTAACAGGTCTTTGAGGGTCAGAATTCTAGCTGATAGACAGGTGTTCAAATACTTATTTGCAGCTGTATCATACAAATAAATAGTTAAAAAATCATACATTGTGATTTCTGGATTTTTTTTTTACATTATGTCTCTCACAGTGGACATGCACCTACGATGACAATTTCAGACCCCTCCATGATTTCTAAGTGTGAGAACTTGCAAAATAGCAGGGTGTTCAAATACTTATTTTCCTCACTGTATACATGGTTGGATAACAGACCAGCCGGACTGATTTGTAACTCAGCTGCTGATTTTGCATGTCCACACCTGGCTGATCGCTGTATAATACCAAACACTCAGGGGGCGTGGTTAGGGCTTTCTCACAGATGTCACTACAGGTGTGACCGTGAGTATAAAAAGGCACCTGTGAAATACGTTTCAGAGACTGTTTGTTTGAATGTGCGTCTAATAAGGCGAATATGGCAAGCACTAGCTCGAAAAGCTTTCGCAGGTGTGTTCATCCATGTCAGCGTTATCTGACACACGTGATGTGCGTTATTTGCCTGGGCGAGGAGCATGCACACTCAGTCCTTGAGGGGCTGTTTGCGTGCGTTTTGAATGCTTCTCATTGAAGAAACTTTGCTCTTATTTGTCCATCTTCTCGAGGGAATTGGAACAAGCATCTGTGCCTCACGTTTCAGGACCTGCTGTGGCTGAGGCGAGTAGGAGACATATTGTGGGGTTCACAGGTGGAGCTTGCTGACGAATTTGAAAGAGGTATGAGTAAATCTAATTCGGCGGCGGCTGACGAGGGTGAGTTGCTAGATTTTGATGACAAGGATGTTTCAAGCCAAGATGAGCAGGAGGCTGTTGAGCTGAAGATGCTTCTGAGCACTCTCAGCTCGCCTGTCCCGCATATGACAACCTGCTGAATATTATGTCCCGCGCTACGAACAGGTTAAGATCTTCTGTGGATTCATGAGAAGCACATTCGCTCATAGTCGCTTGGATGAACGCTTTTTGTTGGAACATAACTGCCCAGCTCGTATGAGCCTTCCCTTTCACACTGAAGTGGAGAGATTCTGGAGAAAGCCATATTCATCTTGCATCCATTATACTCAAGCAAACTATGCTGATGTGAAGAGGACGCGTTTATCATGTGTTTATCCTTGCTTGTTTCCTGGTTTTGATTTGTTTATTAAAGAATACGGCTGCATCTAAATCCGCTTGCATCGTCTCCTCTTCCTTGCTTGACCTGAACGTCACAATCATTACATAATTGGTTCTTAATGTTATCTTTGTGCAAGTTGCTCAAAATATACTAGTTGGTGACAATTTGACAGATGCATGTTTCTGGGATTCGGGTGACACAGGAAGATGAGAAATTTACACTGCTATAGTGACCATAGGATTAATTGTACATTTATTATCTGAATGTTCTTCATTTCTTCCATCTCAACCAGCTTGTGGTACAGAAATTGAGAACGTTTGCACATCTTGTCTAGGTTAAAACATTTATTTGTTTTATTTAATTTTAACTGTTCTTGAGATCTAAACTCTTTAGAAATTATTTTGTTTAAACAATTAAACAATCTTCTCTCTGTTCTCTCGTGCTGCGAAACAGATGGAAAAAATCAAAGTTTCAACATAACAAATTATGGAGGGAAATATGAAGTAAGAATGGATAAAATAAGTGCAGACATAGAGCTGTGGTTTTTGCCAAATGAACTGAATTGTCTGTAATCACAAGTCCAAAATACAGGTGTGTGTCATCCTAAATTGAATGATGTTTTAAAACACAACTCAAGTGGAAATGTATTGTAGTGTTGCCATGATTGATCATTGATATCAGTGATGATGAAGTTACCACTGTTGGTCAATAAATGCAAAACAAATACAGATCCTAACACACCTAAGACAAACTGTTTGAATGGAGTCTGTGTTAATAGTCTTCTAAGCACTGTAATGTGTTTGAGTTTGGAAGAGCAGATTATGGTAAAGACTATTTTAGACTAGTTATATTTAGTGAGTTTTGTATTACTCTCTTCCCTTCAGCTGGTTTATTAGCACAGACTGTGACCACCCCCGTCTGCAAGCCCATCTGCACCCTTAATGGAAACTCACCACCCGGTAAGATTTTGTCCACTTTTACAGTGTTTTTTAATGTCAGTTTATCTCTTCAATTAGGGCAGAACAGTGGTTATTTAACAGGATACAGTAGGTATAACTTACCAATATGGGAATGTGTCTGTGCTGATATCTGCTATATTTATATAATGTTTTTATGTGCATTATTTCATTTATGTCATTTTCCTGTGTTATATTCTCCTGGCAATAAGTATGAAACAAAAGAAGCAATTATTGGGAGATATCAGGGTCCCTGGCTCTACCATTGGAGAAAGCATGATGGTCAACTTGGATCACGTGTGCCTTGATAACCAATCACATTACAGCCTTGACGTCACTGAATTTCATTCAGAGTTGTAGGACAGTCAATCACTGTTTACGGATACCATAGAAAAGAATGAGAAGTGCCGTAAAGTAAATCATATCTGTCGCGCAATTGTCTGTGACTTCTCTTATAAAACAGCATTTTTTTTTGGTGTAAACTCTAAAAATAGATCAATCCAAAATTGATGTTTAAGAGCAAACATGTTGAAGATTAGCCATGGGCTGTCGATTCATGAAATGATAAGCCTCACAAAAGCGGTTTATTCAGCGTAGGGAAGCCTCTCCTCCACTGACATCCATTAAAAAAAATGGCCTCTGGTCTGTTAGTTGGCAGGCATTACGTTATTCATTTTTAATTTTTTTGCTAACCTTGAAGGCTACCCTAGCTAACCTAGCAGGTGGGGCAGAGCTCTACTAAAATATTCATCCAAAACATAGACTTCTATATAAACTAAATCAATTATAAATTGTAAATGTGTTCAGCATTATGCAACAAATAATTTTAGGATTTTCTAGACTATTAAAAGTAAACATTTCAAGCTTTCTAAAGATATATTGCTCATGTCTGTGAGGCAAGTAGCCTTTTTGTGATGCGCTCCAGTTCAAGGAGACTGAGATGGGACTAACTCCCTACCCCATTCAGCTCCAGCCAACCAATCAGAGCACATTATGCGTTTCAGAAGGAGGGGCCTCATAGAGACAGGAACTAAACAGAGCGTTACTGACAGAGTGGGAACAAAATGTCAACAATGTCAAATATGGGGATAATAATGAACATTCAAGCTTGAAAACCTGTTCTAGTTGAGCCCAAAAACAAAAAAGGGCATAACATGGCCTCTTTAACTCTCTTTTGTTTATTCCTCTGTTGTTCTTTTATTACATTCCTGATTGTATCTGATGACTATTCAGTGCAGAAATCTTACAGATCGGCAAGAGAAGCACATTCAGAGAGCAGCTCATGATGGTGTTGAGTTTGTTCCTGCTCTTCGGCCTGACGTGGGCTGTGGCGTTCTTCAGTTATGGACCGATGCTCATTCCCTCATTTTACATCTTCACCGTGTTGAACTCGTTTCAGGGTGAGAAACAATCACATGCATCATGACATTTGGTTGAGTAGAATGCTTCTATTTATCCGAACGTAATTGTTTATTTTATATATAATTATTATTTTATTAAATTGATATTTTATTCTTTTTAAAATATTATTTATTCATTTATTTATTCATTCATTTTATTTTATTCTTTTTTTTGATTATAAGGGTTTATAATTGCAACGATTGTAACAATCAATTTGACCAAAAGCATTTGGCCCAAAGTTTACTTGTTTCTCTGAAAAACAATGCTATACATTTAGTTATTCTCCTTTGAAAATGTGCGTTCCGTGTCGGAATGTCTGTCTTTGTTTTGGTCTGCCAGTTTACCCAATCATATTTTGGCACCCTGGGTTTCCAGTTGGTGGAAAACAACACGTATTTCAGTCATGAAAGCCGGCAAACTAAAGGGGTCCGAAATCGAACCTTTTATCCATCCTAAAAAGCCAAGGCATCCATCTAAAAAGCTGTATGATCAAAAGTATACTAAAGCCGTATAAATATTGGAGATGCGCTTGAGAGATGGAGACAGCTTAAAATCCAAAAAGGTTTCAAAACGAATGCTGAGTTGGCTAATTTTCTCCTGTATACAGTATATATTATTACACAAATATTACTGCATGAACTACATATTGGCACATTCTCCGAACTATTTGCACAGGCTACTTAGGGACTGTTCGTTATTTATTTAAGGGGCCACCGGAGGAGTTTTGAGATCTGTTGTCAAAAAAGACATGACCCTCCCTTCGCCAGCAATAAATTTTTCTATGACCCTCCAAAATGATTGTGAAAAAAGGCATGACCCTCCCCGATAATTTATTGATTAGCCTAATTCTACTGGTTTGCGCGTGGCAAAGATGTTCAGATAGCCATTGTTTGTTTGTTTTTTAAACCATAAACTCTTGCTTTCTCATACTAGGGCTGTAACGATAGACCAAACCTACGATTCGGTTCGTATCACGATTTTTGATTTTAGATTTGAAAAAAAATCATGTTTTCGGTGCTGATGCAGTGTGACTCGTTCAACATGTGGGTGGCGCTGCGAATAAAGCATCTAAAAGCTGTCACAAAGAACCGGCAAAAGTAATGATTATTAATAAGTCAAATATAGCAAGGAGACATTTTAATTGTTTATTAATAAACAAGTGTTTTCTGTGTCTACTGCAAAGATGAAGTTGACGATGCGTCGCGATCTTCTCAGAACACGCCAGAGAGAAATGCACATTTCATAAGCAGAAAGCAGTCTGTTTTCTTTAGTTTTGAATTGTTCTGTGTAAAAGTAGACATTTCAAGCTTTCTATATATTTCTCAGGTCTGTGAGGCAAGTAGCATAGCCTACCTTACGCTGAGTTTCAGTTCATTTATGAGACAAGAGTCCAGTTCACTCGCCCGCGCCTCCGTGTCATGATTATCTATTTTCTACTATATTTTTAGACTACTACTTATTTATTAAATCCAGATGAAACATTGATTAAAATTAAGATAAAATTAATAAAAAAACGAAATTCACTTTAAAGAAAGGCTTTGTGCTTTCTGTTTGAGGTCTCTGTGAAATTTTTAAAGTCGCTTCAGAGCAGTCATGCCCGTAATGGAGAACTGTCACGTCCGTAACATTATTTTTTTCACATAAATGCGAACACGAAAAATAAAATAAAAATAATATAATATTTTATGTTCTGTAGAGGCCGATCTTTATTCATCCGGTGGGTAGCCTATATATCTTTGGTTTGCACAGTGTAATTTATAGAATTACTAAAAAATATTTTGCCACATGTGTATTTCACTCATATTAAATATAAAACGCATGTGTAGTAGACTGATATTTTTCTAATGTCTTGACTCCTTTCAGACGTTTCAAAATATTGGTATAAATTAATTTTCTGAGAATTTTTTATTTTAAGTTTTGACTGAACAAAACAGCGACAAACTGGATTTTTGTTGGGTCAGACCCATCTGATATCGAAGGGGGGCTGATAACGCGAGATCAACATGGAATAAATTGAAAAAAAAAAAAAAAAAATAGCACCAAACAAGCCACTTTGAAATGTTGCTGTTTTAATGAATATAAAAGTTGGGTGACCCTCCCCCCTAGACTAAAAAAAGTTGGATGACCCTCCCCTCAACAAAGAATAAAAAGACATGACCCTCCCCTATTTTCCTCCGGTGGCCCCTTCCATAAATACCGAACGGTCCCTTAGAAGTACTCTGCTAAATCAGCTCCATCTTCCTATCAAATCAGCCTTTTGTTTTGCAGAAATAAATGCAATAAAACTTATACCAGATTTCATTTATAATTTCATATGAAAATATTGCCTACAAAAAATATATTACTTTATGATTTTTTTATAATGCTGAAAATGTAATCAGATCATGGGGACAACCTTGCAAAGAATATATTGTATTGTGTATCTTTTTGCAAAACATTTGTCTTTCTCTGGCTTGAATAAAGTTATGCTTCATATAGAGAGATAATAATATAAGCCTAGATCACGCTAGATTTTTATTTATTTTTTCAAACACCAAACTTATCAACGCCACTTCTTGAAATTAACTTTTGCATGTTTTGTGATCAGATTCTGTCTTAAACTGAACACGACGCATCTTGTGTGCGATACCTGTGAGTTTATCTAGCTGCGTGACTCCCTTGTCTGGTGTGTGACCGCCTTCTGACAGGGTTTGACTGAACACCGTCACACACCAGACGAGAAGAGCAGCGCCGCGCCATGTCTTCGAACACATTGTTTTCTATGAGTGTACACATACCGGCGGCACCACTCAGCATCTGTCCGCGCCGTCCAGCTACTGTTCAAAATCCTGCCGCGTCATTTTAAATAAAGTAGCCTATGCTTTTTATAGAGAGCTATAATATAGACCCTCTCCAATATTTGGAATTTGGACTGCAATACCCAGTTCACCCACTAGCTGTCAATATTACATACTGCACCTTTAATGATATATTGAATGTATTTAAATGAGATAAAACATGTTTCTCTAACTAGTTTTTTGTTTGTTTGTTTTTTCAGGGTTTTTCCTCTTCCTGTATTACCACCACATTCACAATGATGTTGCGGGAAATTTCTCTGATGATCCAGAAAGCTCCAGCTCCACCACAACCATCGTTTAATCCAGAATTAATGTTGTGGAAAATGTTTAAAATTAGAATAATTAAGGTTTAAGTCTTTGTCTCTTAGACTTTCTTAGACTGATTTCGTTAACTGGGCTGCTGTGTAAGGGGAAACTGTATTGTAACCAAAATAATACAATTTTAATAAAATTTTCACTATAGACAAATGTCACTTCTGAATGAGTGAGAAATGTTTAAAATGTACATTAAATTATGACCCTAAAAATGGCAAACTTTACTGAAATCACTCAAAATAAATGACGCATATCTGTGGTGATCATTAGTTAGAAAACAAATTTACATCTTCAGAATGAAACTTAAGTCACATGCCTGTGGAGTCAGATATTTTCCTTGATCACACACTCAGATGTGGAACATATTTGGTTACGGAAAATGCAAGACACTGAAAATAGAGAAATTCAGCTAAAACCCAAAAATCCATGATTTGCATGTCTGCAAATAAACCATATGCCAGTGTTTCGGTGGCTCTGAGCTCCGGATCATAATCGCACGGCTTCATATGTGAACGGATGAAAATCTCTCTTCTCTTGGACTGTGGACTTTACATCTCAACAATGTAATAAGAAAATGCTTTAAGATTTATAACTTGTATCTGTTGAAAAATTTTTTTAACTCGTGTCTCTCTCAGGCTGTTTTTGGGAATTATGTCTCGACAAAAGCAGAATTTGCTGTGGCTGATGATCATCTGTTGTGCTTCACGCCAGATAAGTATGTTGCTTTAAAAAATTAAAATGTTAACATCATTACATAGTGGCCTTATATGTTGTATTTGTGCAGCCAGCTCAGAAGACCCAAAACTCCAAGTCTGTGTGACATCAACAAATCCAGGTAGACTGTGTAAATATTACATATTTATTTGTTACAATAACTTTACATCGGTTGCATTTTTTCATTCCACTCTTAGTCTCGGATTTTTAAGCTAAACAGCAAAAATAACCACCTTATTTTTCACGTAATATTTGCGTCATCTGCTTCCATTTTTATTAGCTGTACAAAAACACCCTGTTAAGCTACTTGATATTGGAAACTGGTATTTGTTATCATATTATATTAGGTACAGTATCTGTTATTGGAGGTACACCAGAGCTCCTCGAACAGTATATAAAGTAGAACAATTGCATACAAAAACAAATTTACTTTCCACAATCATATTCATATTCACAATCTGAGAGAGGTGTACATTGAAAATGGACTACTAGTCCTCTTCTTTTAAAAAGGACCCATATACACGATATCTGCATTTACACTGTACTTGGTGAAACAACCGTTAGAAATGTTCATTTAGTTTTTTTTCCTAACCGACGCCCGTCATTAACCAGTAACCTGCAAGATGTTATATTAGAATTGAATTATGTTTTGTTAAATTAGAATTAAAATAAATTAGAACGCATAACAATCTCCACAACTTCATCCAAACCTTTTTAGTGTGTGCCAGCTGCCCCTGCCTGTCAGATCTGTCCTGTCCCCAGCACTGCAGATTCTGGACGCTTCCCTCATCAGACACACCCAACTCAAGTCTTGCAGTCTCTACTAATGAGCTGATGAGTTGAATCATGTGTGTTTGGTGAGGGAGATCAGTGCTGGGTGTTACCAGGACAGGTTTGAGAAGCACTGGCTTAATGTACATTTATTTCTTGATCATATACCAAATAAATAGAAAAGTGAATACAAATCGTCTCGGGTTACATATGTATCCTTAGTTCCCTGAAGAGGGAATGAGACGCTGCGTCGAAATGCTGTGGGAACGCCCCTACGTGATTGCATCGATTGAATCAGTCCAATGGCTTGACGGAACGTCATAGGCGGGTGACGTCATCGACCAGGAAACTTTAAAGTACACCTGTACCAACAATGTAAGCTTCTGATAGGCCAGTGTTTCCCACACATAGACTAATTCGTGGCGGTGCGCTAAGTTCACTGAGCTAGTCACATCCAAAGTAGTATCTAAAGTCCTTGCACTCTTACTATCCTCAATTAAAGTTTGGATGCGTGTCTCTAGTTCTGAAATCTTCTCCGTCAGCTTTACTATCTCCCTACATTTATCACATGTAAATCCTGTGCTGACAGAGAAGGCTGTGCTATACATGTGACAAGAAGTGCAAGTGACAATAAGAGGAGAAGATGACATGACTCACTGTGTTTGTTGACTGATCCTACTCAATACAGTTGTTTGCTGGACTGGTATGAGGCACGAGAGAAAAAAGAAAGAAAGAAAGAATACCCCGGAATATATGCTGCCCTCAGAGAGAGCAGTTTCCCTTGGGCCCATAGGAGGATCTGGTGAGCCAGCCAGAATAAGGGGTGCGACCGCAGACCCCCCCTGATGGCTTAAGTAGGAGACCACTGATGTGTTGTCGGTACGATCAAACACATGTTGGCCCCTCAGGTCTGGGAGAAAGTATTTCAAAGCTTGAAACATGACCAGCATTTTCAGGCAGTTTATGTGCCACGACAGATGATGGTCCCGCCACAGGCCTTGAGCTGAGCGACCATTCATGATATGTGAGGAGCTGGATGATGGCTGGGGCTGCTCCCGCTCAGCAGCCCTTGAGACATGAGCTCGGCGAGATGGGAATTTCTGGAACGCCGCCGCCTGCTTCTTCCTGAAACCTCTCGATGATAGAATTAACTGCGTCACCGAAGAGGCCAGCAGGAGAGAGCAGGGAGTCCAGAAGGAAGCTTTTCAGTTTCTCCTTCATTCCTGCAAGGTTCAGCTAAACATGCCTATCCGTGGCTGCCATAGAACGGGTCACTGACTTGGCCGTCTCCTTTGTGGCCCGGAGAGACAAATCTGTAAATCGAGTACTGACCTCCTCACTTTCACTCATGTCTTTGAGCAGCCTGACCTGCCACTGAATATGCTTTACCCACCAAAGCCGAAGTAGCTCTGAGAGGCTTGGTGGGTAATGCTTGTTTTTTGGGGGACGATGCTGACTCAGGGGAGAGATGGCTCGCCAGCGTCTCTTCAGACCTGGGCATCGCCCCATAACCGTATTGTTTGAGCCCATTAATATTTGAATAGGTAGATGTATGTGGACTTAACATGAGTGATCCCCTCCACAAGCTCCTCACATGCAGGAGACTGAACTGAGGCACTGGACCTGGCAGGTGAAGGCAGAGAAAAGGCCAGGCCCATCTCTAACCCGACTGCCAGATCCATTTGCAAACCCCATGACTGGAGCCACCAGGTACACGAGCCGCAGCGTTCTCAACGATGGAGTGCACAATGCTCACATTTATCTCCCTCGAGAGCTGACTGAACATGCTGCACTCCCAAATAAACAACACACAGTACATGTGTATGTGTAACATTTCCTGAAATGCTGTTCGCTCGCCATTATGTTTATATATAAATATATATTAGGGGTGTAACGGTTCACAAAATTCACGGTTCAGTTCGATACGATACACTTGTGTCACGGTTCGGTACGGTTTTGATACAGCAAAAAGAAAGAAATGCCAGAGAAATTTCCTTGATTTAATTTTTTTTATTCTTTTTTTTTTATTAAAACTAACATCATAAAGTATGATTTTTTTTACTTTGAGCAATTCTAGAGCTATAATTGACTCTTCTTAGGAGCATATAAAACAAAACAGCTCCTTAGAAAAAATGAAATGTAATATTGTAGTAGTTATAAACAAAGGTTTATTTTAGTTCAGATTAACATTTGAGGGCAGCAATTGTATTCATAATGTCAAAATAAAACCGACGTAATGTTACTTGAAGGTATTATAGCCTACTATTCCTGCCAAACTTCCATGGTGTTGCAGTTAGTGTTACTAGTAAATCCATGGTGAATGTTGCTGATCTGTGGACACTGGATAGTTCATTCATGGCACAATGTTTCTTCGAGGTTTCCATGTCAGCGCTGTTTGATCCGTTAATAATGGAGAAATGTGAATGTTTCTCACTAGATCTCGCAGCGATGTGATTACTTCTGTGGTAAATTCAAATGCTTTCTTTACTGGATCTCTTATTAGTGCTGTTTAGTAACAGTGTCGCATGATCACGATCGGCTCGCGCTGCATTGGTCCAAACTGATAAACGGTCCTTCAACCACACAATAACGAGCAGTTTCGTTCCACTTGCATTACGTTTGCCATTTGATGTTGGGCAATGTTGTGGTCGCGCCGGCGTCTCTTACTTTATGAGCGCGCTTGCCACGCGCAACGCGCCTACATTTGAAATAACGAAATTTTGATCGGCAGGAAAAATGGTCCAACGAACCGTTTGGTTTGAAAATGCGTACCGAAAACCGAACCGAAAGCCTCGTACCGAACGGTTCGATACGAATACGTGTATCGTTACACCCCTAATATATATATAGACATTGTTTGGTTCAGGGGCCGTATTCACAAAGCATTTTATCTTACCACTAGGAGTACTCCTAAATCGCACTAAAAGATTTTAGCTAGGAGTTTTCTCTTAAAAGTTATTCACAACGCCTTTCAGACCTACTCTTAGTAAAGAAAAATGACAACTCCTAAACTAAGAGTGAGTCTTCGTTGCTATGGATGACGTCATTACTCATGCACGAGTTTGACTGAAGTGACCACATTGATTGGCTGATGATTGTAACGCGAGAATGATTCCTAACCCCTCCCCTACGATGATGAGTGACAGGTGACAGGTCTGAGAATGCGTGCGCTACACAAGTAGTGCGAAGGACGGAAGATGATGAATAACTGAATAAATAGCCTAAATGAATAAAGAGTAAGGCAAAACAAATAGCCTAGTAGCCTAATGAAACATATGGATTGATGCAATATCTTTACAACATTATTGAATTAATCTGTCACTATATGCCTCTGCCTACGTTTGCAAAGAGAAGAACATTTTAATTTGATTCACAATGAAACGTTACAATTAGTTTACATGCAATGAGTAGCCTAGTTTTGGTTGTTGTTGGTGGCGTTATTGCATTATGCCTACAATGCAAAATTGTTCCCTCGCGATTGGAAGCTCCTGTAGCCGCCGCATACGCATTTCAAAACATCGCAACGTGAAATGCCACAAAAAGCGGTTTGTGAATAGGTCTTAGTGAATTAGGAGTCCTCTCGACTTCTTTTAAGCTGTCCCAGGCTTAGGTGCTACTTTTAGGGCTAAAATGCTTCGTGAATTACTCTTAGTCAAAAAAATTAGGAGTCCTAAAGTTACGAGTGACACGGCCATTATTTTTAGGAGTTGCTCCTAAATTCGACAGTTAGGAGCTACTTTTAGCCTTAAAATTCTTTGTGAATACGGCCCCAGGTGTGTTTTATAGTTTCCTGGTCGATGACGTCACCCGCCTATGACGTTCCGTCACGCCATTGGACTGATTCCATACGTGCTTCACAGCACAATCATGCAGGGGCATTCCCACAGCGTTTTGATGCAGCAAGGGAACTTCCCTTGAAAGGGAACTTCTTATTCTTCTCAGTTGTCATCTTTAATATAGGACTCATTATTCATTGTCAATAATGAATAGGCCTATGTCAACTGTGATGAATATGCATGATGAAATTACAATACATGTATAGGTTTATAAATTGACAACAATCACAAAATCACTTTAATCTTTGAGATCCAAATGCACAGATATATCACTAAAATCAATCTCTTATATATTTCTTTGTGTCGAAGGAAAAGAAGGAAGTAAATACGTTCTGCATTTTAATGGGAGTGAATGGATGTGTGTCATCTGTGTTGATGAAAGATCAACTACTTTCAGACCATTGTCATACAATACCACTAAAAAGCCAGCTACCAGTTTCACACCATCTGAGACAACTAACAATCCATCTACGAGTTTCACACCATCTGAGACAACTAACAATCCAACTACCAGTTTCACACCACCTGAGACAACTAACAACCCAACTACCAGTTTCAAACCATCTGAGATAACTGGTTGTTGGATTGTTAGTTTCACACCACCTGAGAAAACTGACAATCCAATTACCAGTTCCGCACCATCTGAGACAACTAACAATCCAACTACCAGTTTCACATCATCTGAGACAACTAACAATCCAACTACGAGTTTCACACCATCTGAGACAACTAACAATCCAACTACCAGTTTCACATCATCTGAGACAACTAACAATCCAACTACCAGTTTCACATCATCTGAGACAACTAACAATCCAACTACTAGTTTCACATCATCTGAGACAACTAACAATCCAACTACTAGTTTCACATCATCTGAGACAACTAACAATCCAACTACTAGTTTCACATCATCTGAGACAACTAACAATCCAACTATTAGTTTCACATCATCTGAGACAATTGGTTGTTGGATTGTAAGTTTCACACCACCTGAAAAATGTAACAATCCAACTACCAGTTTCAAACCATCTGAGACAATTTACAATCCAACTACCAGTTTCACACCATCTGGGACAACTAACAATCCAACTACCAGTTTCACATCATCTGAAACAACTAACAATCCAACTACCAGTTTCACACCATCTGAGACAATTTACAATCCAACTACCAGTTTCACATCATCTGAAACAACTAACAATCCAACTACCAGTTTCACATCATCTGAAACAACTACCAATCCAACTACCAGTTTCACATCATCTGGGACAACTAACAATCCAACTACCAGTTTCACATCATCTGAGGCAACTAACAATCCAACTACCAGTTTCACATCATCTGAGGCAACTAACAATCCAACTACCTGTTTCAAACCATCTGAGACAACTGGTTGTTGGATTGTTAGTTCCAAACCATATAAAACAAATTACAATCCAACTACCAGTTTCAAACCACCTAAGACAACTAACAATCCAACTACCAGTTTCACATCATCTGAGACAACTAACAATCCAACTACCAGTTTCACATCATCTGAGACAAGTAACAATCCAACTACAGATGATCTAAAAGACAAGGATGGATTTATTAATCCCTCAAAAGCATCGTAAGTGTGTGGTTACCAGTGACTTTTAAAATTAAAATGACAGGATACAGGGTGATTTTTCAATTTTGCAGAGACGCCTTGGACAATCTGGAGTCTAAGATGGAAGAGATGAGAAACAACAATATAAGCAACGCACAGATTGTCTTGGGGGATATTATTGGTCTTATTCACATACAAGACAAAAACACAGAAACCAGAAACACATGTTACTCTTCAGATCCGAACAGGATAAATGTAAGACTTGAGAAACAATAAAACATGGTATGATTTCTTATTTATTATAATAATTATTTTTTCACAGGTTACTGATTGTCAAAGTGACCTGAAGACAGACATTCCCTGGTCTGTAAAGATTCCCAGCGAGGCCTTTAATAAATCGAGACTGAAAAACCATGGATCTGCGTTACTTGGAGTTCTACGGTTTAAAAACATGGAAAAGGTACTCACAATAAATAAACAAAAATCCATGTTTGAAAATTTTAAGGAATGTTTATGGGACAGTTCACCCAAAAATGTACGCCCAAGTTTACCGAATATATTTACACTAATCTCTTTTCTATTATGACACAAATCTCTTGACCTCAGGTTATCTGGATATTAGTACATTATGTACACATTAGTATATTATGTCATTACTATTACCTGTTATGATGCTTCTATGGTGTTTTTTATCCTCTTTGCGACTATGAATTGTTGTTCGAAGAGTTAAAAATTCTACTTTTGTGTTCCAGTGAAAATGTAACAGCATAAGATACATTTTTGTGTTAAAACTATTATTTTAATAAATGTTTCCTGATCTATTGTATTCACACGTTTATATTTGAGTTGCTCTATTTCTTATTTAGGATGAAACTAAAAATTACACTGTTTTGAACAATGAGGTTTATGGAATAACGATGAAGGCCAATATCTCCGACCTTACCAACAATATAGAAATGTTCTTTACACAAAAAGATCTGGTAATGAAGGTTTTGTAATGAAACTTATTTTGTTATAATAATCAGACACTGTGAAAGCAAAATAAAAATCAAACATGTTCTTACAGGTCGGTAATGCATTCTGCAGTTCTTGGGATGGCAAAGGTAAATTCACCAATGGCTGTATTGATCATTTTCCATCAACAAAACCAATTTATTTTATATAATTAATTTCATTTTCTGCTCTCCTTTCTTCGAAGGAAATCTTACATGGACAACGTTCGGCTGCAAGACAGTAAAAATCAATAACACCATAAAGTGCTCGTGTTCACATCTGACGTTCTTTGCAGTGTTGATGGTGAGAAGCTTCTCAGAGTTTTAATTTAAAGACCCCATGAAATCAATATCAGAGTCTATTAGCTACAGAACTTGTAAAAGATGACTAAAGAAACTTAACAGATATAGGCATTTAAAATGTAAAGATCTAATTAGGGCTGTCACGATTACTCCATTAATTTAGAGTGTACCTATTAAGTACACCAAAGTCTAGGTTTTTTTCACAGATATTGACATGGTTTATAGGAAAAATAATTTGTTAAAAATCAAGATTTATCTCTCATTTGAAAATGTATTAATTAGTTGATGTACATTTTAGAATATAAAATTAAGATATTTTAGGAATAAAGTCAGAAGTCTGGCATGGGCTTAATTGGTACTTTGGCACAATTTAAGCCTGCATGTGTTCCAAATAAGCCCACATCATTATTGATTCACAAAATATAAAAATGTGTTGATTTTAACCCTCAGGGGACCACAAACGCGCCCGCGCGTTTTGCTCGTTTTTTTTTTTTAGCAATGAAAATAAACACCAAATGCTCTGTTAATTTTGATCTTTCATTTTCGTGTAATACATCAATCGATCCTGTTCAGTTTCTATTTTTTTTCTGTATACTCACAATAAAAATAAAGTGTTTTGCTTTTTGACAAATAAAGAAAAATTAACATGATGCGATTTCTGCCTTCCCTCTGTCCGTGAACTCCCATTTGAAACGCGTTCGAAAATGATCAATAACTCCGCGAAAATTTAGTCAAACAGGCAAACAGACCCACGGGCATAAAGCTTGAGATCGCATCTGTTAAAAGAAGTAACTTATATAAAAAACAAATATTCTCAGTTTCTGTAATCTGTATAAAAAGAGAGCGACTCCTGTCGAGCTAATTAGGAGTTCATTCACAGTAATGTGACCACTCCCCGGAGAGCGCGTGCTATTCAAACGCAAATTCTGAGGGGTGTGAAACGCCCATCAGCTGTAAACACAGCGCGTCGCGATCGAGTGAGGCATAATATAGCCTACCTTATGGAGAAACGATTCCTCAGAACAGTGCTGATGAGGAGCAATATCTCCTGATATGAGGAGCAGATCCCGCTGCGCTGAGGAGTGAGGTAGGCTGTTTTCTTTTCTCACGTGTGGAATAACGTTATGGAATAACGTTAGTGTAGGCCTATGCAAACCGCAAAAAGATGAATCGCATTTCTATAATATGACTCGCCTTTCTGTGAGATGAATGAAGGGTACATATTTGTAAAGACTGTTTAGCCTGAATATGAATCGCGTGTCTGTGTGTGAAAGAATAAACTGCTTTGCTATAGCCTACTGAGATGAGTAAAAATCCACTGGAATATGTTGAAAAAAATGTATTTGTATAAGCAACGTATTAAACTGCAAAAAAAAAAAAAAAAAACTATTTTTGTCAAAAATAAAGTCATAGACTAAGATGTTAGATGTTCCAATGTTGGCTATATTCAAACTAATGAATACATATGATAAAATTTAGGCCTATAATCTTTTTTCTTTTTTTTTTTTTACAAAGAAAGAGTACACTTGAAATATTGTTGAAATTGTAATTATTGTTGTAATTGTAACATTTTTAATAAAATAGCAAAACATATTTACAAGAGAAATGTAAGCGAAATCTTAAATGGTCAATATAAGTCTTCTTCTAAATACATCTTTTGTCGTTGCATTGTGGCTCAGTCAGTGTCACACCTGAATGAATGGCTCATTAGGCAGTCATTATGCAGAATGGGTGGGGAGATTATGCAGAGATTATGCAATCTAAGGTGTAAACTACTCCTCCCCCTTGCATATTGGCTTTCCAAGCAAAACCTGTTTTACACCATTTAAATCAATGTATTTTTTTTTTGTGAACGATAAAGCAAAACTATTTTCACATAATTTTGAAGCTAGAACACAAAGGGACAACATCCATTAGTCAAAAGTCTTGTGGACACATATTTAATATGTGTTTTGTGGTCTTAATTCAGCAACTTTCATTTTAATTTTTTCCAATAACCACGCATAAACATTATTCTCTTAAAAATACAAACATCTACATACACGTTGCTCGCATATTATGGTAGCCCTGTTTGTGCTATATAGAGTGAATTTACACCTTTGCCATTAACATGTTTATAAATAACTGAAAAAAGCACAAATGTCAAGGCATGTCAGAACATCTCAAAGGCCCCCAAAACACTGTGGTCCCCTGAGGGTTAAAGAAGTAAAACATCAACATGTTTATTCAGTGACAGAGAAGTATTAAAAAAATATTCCTTTAGCTAATGTTTGATTAGAGCCCTGGGTGGGATGGGTAGGTGTTAGTGGCTGTTTGTCTGAAGCCTTAAGTTTGCTTGACTGGAGTTGTAGCTGGAGTCAAGCTGGAAGTTTGACCAGGTGTATCTCGGGAAGGAAGCCGAGTTGGGGCTCCATACTCTGGGGTTTTGGGGGGTCTCCTAGTGGGCCCCCCACACCGGGAGTATACAGCCTTAGGTCAGCTTGACTCTGGAGTTATGCCCGGTCAAAGGTGGAAGTTTGACTGGGTGTATCTCGGGAAGGAAGCCAAGTTTGGGCTCCAGACTCTGGGGTTAGAGGGTCCCCTATAGTTGGCCCCACATGCCTGGAGTATGGAGCCTTAAGTCGGCTTGGTTCCAGAGTTATGCCCGATCAAATTTCCACAGGAAGTGACCATATCTCTGGAAGAAAGCCGATAATCATTTAACCAAACGACCTATAAGGTAAGGTTTAAAGGTTAGGAAAAAGCACACAAAGAAATGTTATCATTAAACACTTTCAGAAAATGTATCAAAGTTTGCAATTAGAGGGATTCCTCATTGAAACATAAGGTGGGCTTAAATGGTTCCACAGTGAGTAATGGTGAAAAAAGACAATATTGTGTTGTGAATATGTTTACAAATACATGCATGGAGCTTAAATATATTGTGGACTAGTATCATAGTAATTTTCATTGTGCCCACATTGAGAAATGTTTATTTTTTTTTATTCAAGGTTAGCTTGTGTTGGCTATAGTTTGCATGCGTTTTGTGGCACTGTACCATTTAAGCCCATCTTTAAAAAAAGTTAATTTATGACAATAATCTTCTCTACAAAACAATTTATGATGCATTTATTTGTAAATTAATGTAAAATGAATCATAAAACATTTCTTGTTTGCAGTTCACATGCTTAATTCTTTGGCAGTCTAGCCTTTATGTAAGAATGCAAGCTAATAAAGCTCATCTTTCCATTTAACCCTCTGGGGTCTAAGGTGTTTTTGGGGTCCTTGAGATGTTCTGACATGCCCTGACATTTGTGCTTTTTTCAGTTGCTTATAAACATATTAATGGCAAAGGTGTAATTACACTCTATTTAGCACAAACAGGGCTACCATAATATGTGAGCAACATGAATGTACATGTTTGCATTTTTGAGAGAATAATGTTTATGCATGGTTATTGAAAAAACTAAAAACTAAAGTTTCTGAAATAAGGCCACAAAACACATACTAAATATGTGTCAATAAGACTTTTGACCAATGGATGTTGTCGCCTAGATTTTTTTCTTCAAAATGATGTGAAAATCATCCTGCCTAATCATTCACATAACACAATACATTGATTTAAATTTTGCAAAACACTTTCTGTTTGGAAAGGCAATATGTGAAGTGGGCGTCAACGATCCAACACCATCATGCATATTTAGTGGTTCACACCTGAAGAGACAATGGGGCCCGCATACTTAATGAGCCATTCATTCAGGTGTTTGACTGAGCCACAAGAAAGAATGCAAGAGCAACAGTTGGAAGCATCTAATTTTTTCTATTTTTCCACAAATTGTGCTTGCAAATTGGCCTATAATATCCAAGGAAAACATGTATAGTAATTGTGCAGTTAATTCTCATACTGTATTTTCAGTTTTGGAATATTTATCCTCTCCCCAAATTTGTCACTAATAAAACACAATAAAAATTATTTAAAGAAAAGGCTTATATTTACCTTTTAATAGTTTGTTTACATCTACCTTGTAAATATATTTTTTTTATTAAAAAGGTTACAATTACAACAACAATTCAAGTGTAATCTTTCTTTGTAAAAACTAAAGTATACATTTTATCATACATATTTCAAAGTTAAGGATTCATTACTTGAATATAGCCTAGGCTACATTGGAATAAACACTATAACATATTATTTGATTACTTTATTTTTGACAAAACATATATTTAACATATGAGCAAAAATTGGCAAACAAAAGCTTATTTGATGTGGCAGATATTTTATAGTAAAAATGTATTATCTATCCAAAACTAATCAACGAAATGTTGTCTTTCATATGTCTGTAACATAGGTCTTTCGTTTTTATTATAAGAAATATAAATGTTAATTTGCAGTTTAATACGTTGCTTATACAAATACATTTTATTTCAACATATTTCAGTCGATTTTTACTATTTATTTTTACATACAGTTTGCTAAAAGCGAAACATTCATTCACACACAGAAACGCGATTCAAATTTAAACCGCCTTTTTGTGAGTTGTGGAAAACAGCGCGCATCTCTGCCATTCATTCATTCACACACAGAAACGCGATTCACTTGAGAATGAAAAAAAAACTTACTACAGTATTCCATAGCTCAGGATCCGTTGTCCTCGAAATACCAGCACTTCTGAGGTACATTTTCCATTATTATTATTTCCATAGTATTATTCCTCACAGCGCCGCGAGACGGTGTAAACAAGTAACGGGATCGATTGATGTATGAAATTCCTATGGAAAATCAAAGTCAACAGAGTATTTATGAGTCTCTTTAACACTGATAAAAAAAAAAGCGAGCAGATCACGCCGGCATGATTGCCGACCTCAGGGGGTTAAAGGAAAATGATATAAAAATATAAAGTACTATTTGTTCATACACAAAAACAATACATGTATCTCTTATTTGACATAATATCAATGTAGTTACCAAAGAAATGGCTGAAAATTGCAGAAATGTGTTGATTTCTGAAGGGTCCCAAAAAAACGTTTTGGGGTGACTTTGTATGAGGTCCCCTGAGATAGCATGCACATGGGTGGGGCTAACTCAACATTGCCAAATGTGATTGGTATGCAACAAAGGAATGCCAGGGAAGTAACAAATCACTGGATTGGTTAAAAAAATGAGCAGCATGAAATATTATTTTTGGGCTTAATGGGTACACTTACCCTACTTAATTTAAAAAATATATATTTTTTTAAATTAATCCAACTACCAATTTTTTTTTTTTAAATGTTTAAATTCTTTAGCACATCACCCTAAAAGCCCTATTCTGTTAAATCCCTAAAGTAAAATGTGCACGGGCAATTGCTTGAATGGTGGGTTCATTATTATTCTTAATGATAAAACAACAACAGTACAATGACAAACTTGCTTAAATAGGCGCTTGTATATTTCGCTTTGAAACACCGCCATCGTCTTGTCAGTCAGCTCCTCACTCTCGAGATAAATGAAATCTGACTTCTGCTGCTGATCAGTGACTCTCGTCCGGCTCGCGCTGAATTGAGCAGACACATTCAGTTTTTAATTGTTCAGCAGGCATTTGTTATAATACATAATGTACATAAGATAATTGTTTATATGATGTATTGTAACAGTGTTGTTTTATAAAACCATTTGATTACTTGCTAACAGGGTTTTAAAAGGGTTGTTTCCATTGTTTTCTCTGTTCTTTTAGTCTCCTCCAGATGTAAATCCAAACAACACAGCGCCGTATGTGGAATCATTGAGCTTCATCTCTTCTATCGGCTGCGGCATCTCCATGTTTTTTCAGGCCGTCGCTCTTTTCATGCATTTCCTATTACGGTAGAGAATATTAAAATATAACATACAGTTACTTTAAGTTTTTGACCAGTTGCTTTTGTTCCTCTTTAGCATAAAAACTTCCGCTGGATGCATAAATATATGTTACAAATAGAGGTTGTTTTTATCTTTGAACAGGAAAGCCAAATCAAATCAGGCCACGAAGATCTTGATGAACATGTTTGTGGCTTTGTTTCTCCTGAATTTATCCTTTTTGTCAAACGAGAGCGTCGCCAACACAGGAGACAAGGCTGCGTGTGTCTTCATAGCGCTGCTCATGCATTACTCCATGCTGACTACATTCACCTGGTTCTTCATTCAAGCTCTTCATATGTACTTATGGCTCATCAGACAGAACGTCACCATCACAAACTACATGAGGAAGATCACCGTGTTCGGCTGGAGTGAGTTATATGGAGAAACCATCTGTTATAGTGCTCACTTAAGAAAATATATTGTGCATGAGACATATGACATTGTCCTAACATTGTCCTATTCTTGAGCTGTTCCATTAAAGAGCATCTGAGCACTCAACAAAATAATTTGTCTCCATCAGTGTTATTTTAGTATTTTATTTTATTTTTTATTAATATTTTTTAGTTACCTATAATAATCCTGGTCTCCGTGTGCTTTCAGTGTTTCCGGCTCCAATGGTCATAGCTGTTGTTTCATTAGGAGGATATAAAGAAGTGATCATAAACGCAACATCTGGAAAGAACACACAAATGTAAGTTGTTCTGATGTCACAAATACATTAAATAATAATGAAGCTTTAAACATGTCAACATTGTCTCTTCTCTTCTAACTATAGGTGCTGGATTACAGATCCTTTCATTCACTACATAGTGAATATTGGCTACTACGCTTTAGTCTTCATCTTCACGACTGGAATCTTCATCACTATCTTAACTAGAGTTGTCCAATCCCGACGCATAAGAGCGCCTGACGGCAAGAGAAAGACGTTCAGAAAGCAGCTCATGATGGTGTTGAGTTTGTTCCTGCTCTTCGGCCTGACGTGGGCTGTGGCGTTCTTCAGTTATGGACCGATGCTCATTCCCTCATATTACATCTTCACTGTGTTGAACTCGTTTCAGGGTGAGAAACAATCACATACATCATTACATCTGGTTTAGTAGAATGCTTCTATTTATCCGTACATAATTGTTTATTTTATATATAATTATTATTTTCTTAAATTGATATTTTATTATTTTTAAAATTTTATTTATTCATTTATTTATTTATTCATTCATTTTATTTTATTCTTTTTATTGATTATAAGGCTTTATAATGGCAGCTATTGTAACAATCAATTTGACCAACAGCATTTTTGGTTACATTAAAACAATTAGGCAAATTACTTTAAAGGTACTGTATGCAAGTTTTTGACTGTACTAAAGCATAAAAATACCATAATATGTTTGGAGATATTTAAGAAAGATGCGTTCACATCAGTTCACATACTTGTTTCTCTGAAAAACAATGCTATACATTTAGTTATTCTCCTTTGAAAATATGCGTTCCGTGTCGGAATGTCTGTCTTTGTTTTGGTCTGTGTGACTCCGCCCACTGCCAGTTTACCCAATAGGGGTTATGCGCAACATACTTCCGGGTTCTACAAAACAGATATAACTACTTCCGGTCGTCAGCTACTGAGGTAAACACAGCGTAGGAATGGCGACCTTTTATAGCCGGTGTTTACAGGAGCTACCCATTCTATCCATTTCAGATGTACATCGTATTGCCAAACGGACTTCCAGAGCCCCGAGTACTCCGTTAGATAAAGGATTTAAGTTTTTACGCCTCCTCATTTATTCATGATTATGAAGGTATGTAAGTTAGTATATGTAGCTTTTGCTAATGGCACCCGATGTAGAGTTAGCTAACTATCAGTAAGTTAGTTTAGACTTGTATGCTATCATAGTAGTTTAACCTTTTATATTTGCTTGCAGACGATTAAAACAATCAAATGAAGACTGCATTTTATTTTTTTATAAAACATTTTTTTCTGATACTTAAGCATTCGTGACATTTTAACTAAAACAGAAATAAGAATTGTATTCTAAAAAAAGCGCAAAATAAGTTACCTCAGAGATCACCAACCGCTGCAGATGCGTACGGTAATGCAAACCGGAAATGTTTATACCTGTTTTCCGGTTCGAACGTTGGGCGTTCCGCATAACCCCTATTATATTTTGGCACCGCAGAAAACAGCGTATTTCAGTCATGGAAGCCGGCAAACGAAAAGGGTCCGAAATCGAACCTTCTACCCTTCCTAAAAAGCTGTATGATCACAAGTATAATAAAAGCTGTATAAATATTGGAGATGCGCTTGAGAGATGGAGACAGACTTAATTTTGAAACCTTTCTGGGTTTTAAGCTGAGTTTGCAAATTTTCTCTTTGATAGGCAAGTAATTTGTTATAGTTAGTTTGCTAATGTATCCAGGCTATTAGCAGGAATTAATATTCGAAGTAAATTCAACATTCAGACAGTACTCGCGTTCAGGGCCACATTAAGACTATAAGGGGCCCCTGGGCTTTAGCCCTTCAGAGGCCCTTCATCCACCGCAACTATTATCTACATTCACTCAATCTTCTTAATCACAAAGAGCAAGTTATTAGCATTTTGTTTTGCAGGAATAAATGCCATTGACCAAACATCCAAACCTATAGGTCTGTCATTTAAAATATACACAAATATCACTGCATGAACTACATATCGGCACATAGTCCGAACTATTTGCACATCAGCTCAATCTTCCTATCAAATCAGCCTTTTGTTTTGCAGAAATAAATGCAATAAAACTTCATATACCAAATACCATGTTTCTCTGACCGTTTTTTGTGTTTGTTTTTTTTTTCAGGGTTTTTCCTCTTCCTGTATTACTACCACATTCATAATGATGTTGCGGGAAATTTCTCTGATGATCCAGAAAGCTCCAGCTCCACCATAACCATCGTTCAATTCAGAATGAATACTGTGGAAAATACTTAAAATTAGCATAATTAAGGTTTAAGGTGTCTTTCTCTCTTAGACTGATTTCTTAAACTGAACTGTTGTTTAAGGGAAAACTGTATTTTAACCAAAATCATAAAATTTAAATACAATTTTCACCAAAGACAAATGTTTATATGATGTTATATGTTTGTAATCTTTAATGAGTGAGAACTGTTTAAAATGATGTATGTACATTAAATTATGACCCTAAAAAGGGCAACTTTACTGAAATTTCTATTCTATTCTATTCTTTAAAAAAAAAACATGTACTGAGTTAGATTAAACTGGGAAGGGTCACAGCACTTGCATATTGTTGTCCTACTGTTAGTTTAACTGCTTCTGTTGTTCTCATTTGTGTGTAAGTTGCTTTGGATAACAGCATCTGCTAAATGAATAAATGTAAGTTTAATGTAAATTAAATCACTCAAAATAAAAGTCTATGTTCCATGTATAAAATATAATCCATGTTCATGCATATGCGTGTCAGAGAGACACAAACTTACTGAACCTCTTTTAGAAAACAAATTTACATCTTCAGGATGAAACTAATGTCACACGCCTGTGGATTCAGATATTTCCTTGATCAAACACACGGATGTGGAACATATTTGGTTATGGAAAATGCAAGGCACCGAAAATACTGAAATTCAGTTGAAACCCAAATAGTCCTGATTTTCATGTTTGCAAATTAACTATGTCAATGTTTTAGCGGCTCTGAGTAGCGGATCATAATCATATGGCTTCATATGTGAACGGATGAAACTCTCTCTCCTCTTGGACTGTGGACGTTTCATCTCAAGAATGAAATAAGGAAATGCTTTAAGATTAATTATTAATATCTGTTGAAAATAAAATTCAACTCTCGTGTCTCTATCAGGTTTTTTTGGGGGAATTATGTCTCGACAAAAGCAGAATTTGCTGTGGCTGATGACCGTCTGTTGTGCTTCATGCCAGATAAGTATGTTAATTAAAAAAATTATAATGTAAATGTCACAGGTCGGGATGGGCCAAGCTAGACTGCGCCCACCCCTGAACCAGGACCACCTCGAGGAGCGTGTCAGAGGGAGGAGTCGGAGACAAAGAATAAATTTAACAAGCTTTATTTTGAAGTAAAAGCAAATTGAAAATCCTAATCTAAAATCTTCTTCCTTGTTGCCCTCAGGGATGGAAGGTGAACGGTGCAGCGGCCGGGGTCTCTCCCGCCCTCTTCCTCAGTGTGGACCCTGCAGTGGATGGGCGGCGAACAGGTGGGTGGTCAGGTAGGTCTTCCGCGGGTGGGGATGCGGTTGGCAAGTGGGCGGTCAGGTAAGTCTCCTCTGGTAAGGAGGTACCTCCGACCTTCCTTCCTTCTTTCACAGGTGCCGAATTTAGGGCAGATGGGTATCAGTCAGGTACGGTACGTATACGGCAGGTACACGGTCTTATGGTGGGGTGGCTGGGAAGTCTTCCTTGGGTAAGTAGTAATTCCAACCTTCCTTCCTTCACAGGTACGGAACCTGGAGCAGATGGATATCAGTCAGGTACGTATACGGCAGGTACACGGTCTTATGGTGGGGTGGCTAGGGGAGTCTCCCTTGGGTAAGGTGTGATCAGGCTCTTCTACTTCCTTTGCAGCACCAGAGCAGGGCCTTCAACAGGTACACAGCGAGCCGGTAAGCAACTAGGTAGGGGGGCACACTGAATGGCGGCTCCAACACGGCACACTGTTCCCACGCTTACTTGCAGCGGGGGCGGACACTTCTCCAGTGCAAGGGGGTTACAAAGTGGTAACGGACTCCATGTCGACTGCTGAACGGGGCTTCTTCTGACACCGACAGAGTGGATATTCCAGACAGAGTGTGCCAGCCTCACGTTCGTGACAGAGGGACAGCCACTTCTCCCAGCACAGGTGACTATGAGGATGCAGCAGACTCGAAGTCGACAGGCTGCACGGGGCTCCTACTGAGACAGACAGAATGAATACTTCAGACAAAGCATACAGTTCACATGCGTTGGAAGGAGCGAATACTTCTCACAATACAGATGAGTTGCAGGAATACAGCAGACTCGAAGCCGACGGGCTGAACGGGGCTTCTTCTGACATAGACAGAGTGGATATTTCAGACAGAGCGTGCCAGCCTTACGTTCGTGACAGAGGGGCAGTCACTTCTCCCAACACAGATGGGCTACAAGGATACAGCAGACTCACAAGGCTTTTACTAAGACAGACAGTGAACATTGCAACAGGGCATCTCCTCTCCTATTAGCGCAAACAGAGGGGTTAATTCAAATCCCAGATGATAATTCTTCAACATCCAAACAGTTAGAACAGATCAATGTCACAGAACTCTCACTATTGACAGTAGACCAGCATAGCACAGGGAGAGTGCACGGCAAAGGGAATAGGGTAAGTGTACCCATTAAGCCCACCAAAATCTAAATCTAGGTTTTTTTCATAGATATTGACATAGTTTATAAGGAAAATGCAAGATCAATCTCTCATTTGAAAATGTATTAATTAGTTGATGTACATTTTAGAATATACAATTAAGATAATTTAGGAATAAAGTCAGAAGTCTGGCATGGGCTTAATTGGTACTTTGGCACCATTTAAGCCCGCATGTGTTCCAAATAAGCCCACATCATTATTGATTCACAAAATATATATTTTTTATCGATTTTAAAGAAGTAAAACATCAATATATTTATTCAGTGACAGGGAAGAAAAAAAAAAAATCCTTTTGCTAATGTTTGATTAGAGCCCTGGGTGGGATGGGTAGGTGTTAGTGGCCGGTGGTCTAGAGCTTTAAGTTGGCTTGACTGGAGTTGTAGCTGGAGTCAAGCTGGATGTTTGACCGGGTGTATCTCGGGAGCCAAGCCGAGTTGGGGCTCCATATTCTGGGCTTAGGGGGGGCTCCTAGTGGGCCCCCCACACCGGGAGTCTGTAGCCTTAAGCCGGCTTAGCTCCCAAGTTATGCCTGGTCAAAGGTGGAAGTTTAACCGGGTGTATCTCGGGAAGGAAGCCGAGTTGGGGCTCCAGACTCTGGGGTTTCTGGGGACTCTCAGGTCACACCGGAGTATGCAGCCTTAGGTCGGCTTGATTCTGGAGTTATGCCCAATCAAAGTTCCACTGGAAGTGACCATACCTCGGGAAGAAAGCCGAGTTAGGGCTCAATACTCCCGGCATAGGCGGCCCACTGGGTGACCCCTCCATGCCCTGAGTCCAGGACTTTAGGACAAACCGGGCTCTATCTCATTTGAATGAATGTGTGTAATTTGTGTGTAAGTAAGGTAAGGTTAAAAGGTTAGTAAGGTAAAAGCACACAAAGACATGTTATCTTTAAACACTTTCAAAAAATGTATCAAAGTTTGCAATTAGAGGGATTCCTCATTGATATACATAAGGTGGGCTTAAATGGTACACACTGAGTAATGGTGAAAAAAGACAATGTTTTCCTTTAAAAATTTAAGATATGTTTACAAATACATGCATGGAGCTTAAATATACTTTGGACTAGTGTCATAGTAATTTTCATTGTGCCCACACTGAGAAATGTTAAGTTTTTTTCATTCAAGGTTAGCTTGTGTTGGCTCTAGTTTGCATGCGTTTTGTGGCGCTGTACCATTTAAGCCCATCTTAAAAAAAAGTTAATTTATAAAAATAATCTTCTCTACAAAACAATTTATGATTGTAGTTCGTTTTCTCACACAAACCGCTCGTTTCGTGTCTTAGGCCATCAATGTGTACTTACGATGGGGAATTGTTTAATTTGGACTTCTCTGTGTATGCTCTTTGAGATAGTGACCATAGACCTGCATTATATGACTGACAGACAAGAACGGTTTGACCTAAAAATATCAAAATTGAAACTACTGCGGAAACAAAGACACCTACATCTTGGATGCCCTTGAGGAAATCTAAAACATACCAAAATTTAATTTCAAAGTGAACTATCCCTTTAATACTGCAAACTGGTATTTGTTATATTATATTAGGTATCTGTTGTTGGAAGTACACCAGATCTCCTCAAACAGTATATAAATTAGAACAACTGCATTCATACACAAAAACATTTACTTTCCACAATCATATTCATATTCAGAGCTTGAGAGAGGTGTATATCGCATAATGGACTTCTTGCACAATGACTTCCGTGTTTTACTTATTACAGCTCAGGCATTTCCGGTTTCTATATCCGATTTTCTTGACGACCAGCTTGCATCTTCTTTTAGGGGACCTATATCCGATATCTGCATTTACACTATACTTGGTCAAGAAAACGTTAGTAAAGTTCATTTAGTTTTTCCCTAACCGACGTCATTAACCAGTAACCGTCAAGATGTTATATTAGAATTGAATTATGTTTTGTTAAATTAGAATTAAAATAAATTAGAATGTATGATCTCCACAACTTAAGCTACCTGAACCAACAATGTAAGCTTCTGATAGGCTGAAGCAAAGTCGATCATGGGCATGCCAGGAGTATGGCAGGGTGATTCAGTGTCTCGTTCCCTCTTCAGGGAACTAAGGTTACATACTTAACCGAGACGTTCCCTTTCAAGGGAATTTGCAGGAACAAATTACCCATGCCGTCATAAGAGCAAGTGTCTGTCCGTGTGAAGTCAGTGCACCTGCGCCCCTGGAGTAGAGCTGAGGTCAAGGTCCTCACGAATGTGTGCGGTGAGGACCAGCCTGCTGCATCACAAACATCTAGGAGAGAAACTCCTGACAGTAATGCTTTGGAAGCAACCATACTCCTAGTAGAGTGGGCCCGCACAATCAAAGGTGAAGGCTCACCGGCCGACTCATAAGCAAGTGAGATAGCCTCGCCACCCACTTGCTCATCCTCTGCTTAGATGCTGGGCACCACTTTCTGGGTGACCCAAAGCAAATGAACAACTGTTCAGATTTCCTCCACAGGGCAGCTCTGGACATAAGCATCTAGGGCCCTAACTGGGCAGAGCAGATTTAGTTTCTCTTGGTCTGACGTCCAAGGGAGGAGGACAGAAGGCCTGCAGAGCTATAGGTCTTACAATATTAGTAGGAACCTTAGGAACAAAACCCGGTCTAGGGTGAAGAAAAGACTTTACCATAGCAGGCGGAAATTCCAGGCATGAGGGAGATGAGATACGAAAGGGATTGAATGTCTCAGATTCTTTTGAGAGCAACGTACACCTTTAGTGTGGAGGGGGATAACCCTCGGGAGAAACGCTCCTGCAGGAACTCCAGCACTTCACCCACTGGGCAGTTAACTGGGTCAATAGTCTCCACTTCAAGGCATAGAGTTTCCTCGTGGAGTGGAGGATGGTCTCAAAAACCTCAGATGAGAGACCTGAACTTATGAGCTGGGACCCCTCTGAGGCCAAGCCCACAGTTTCCACAATTCTGGCCGGGGGTGAAGGATCAACCTGCTCGCCTGAGAGAGAAGGAATCTCCAGAGGAGAGCCGTCGAGGAGAGACACCATACTCTGTCAGGCCAGAACGGGGCTACTAACAGAAGACGGGCCCCGTCCCGGTGAACTCTCTCCAGAACTCTCTGGAGCAGAGCGATCGGAAGAAAAGCGTACAGACGTAGCCTCGGCCACATTTGTACCATAGCGTCCAGCCCAAGAGGGGCTGGCTGAGTGAGGGAGAACCAAAGTGGACAGTGTGTCGTCTCTTGGGATGCGAACAGATCTACATCAAGTTCTTTCATAAGAGTCTCTATTCCCCGGGCCTCGGCCCCTGCCTCAACAGGATGTCTGCTCACTTATTGAAATGCTCCCTGATTTTAAATATATGCTGCCCTCAGAGAGAGCAGTTTCCCTTGGGCCCATAGGAGGATCTGGTGAGCCAGATTGAATAAGGGGCACGATCGCACACCCCTGATGGTTTGTCGGTCCGAACAAACAATGTTGGCCCCTCAGGTCTTGGAGGAAGTATTTCAAAGCTTGAAACACGGCCAGCATTTCCCGGCAGTTTATGTGCCACGAGAGATGATGGTCCCGCCACAGGCCTCGAGCTGAGCGACCACTCAAGATCACCCCCCAAACCGTGAGGGATGCATCCGTCGTTAGCGTGACGCGACAACAAGGAGCTCCCAACAAAGGCCCTCGGAAAAGAAACCAAGGTTTTTTTGGGTTCCAAACTATGCCCAGAATAATGGTCCTCTGTGGAGAAAGCACACTCTTCTTGGCATTCAACCTCAACCCCAACTTTCTCATGTGGGCAAGAACAACATCTTAATGTCGAACCGCCAGATGCTCAGATTGAGCTAGAATCAACCAACTGTCGATATAGTTTAGTATGCGGATGCCCTGGACTCCCAGTGGAGCCATAGCTGCATCCAAACAGTTTATGAAAGTGCGAGGTGACAGGAAGAACTTGATTTTGGTACACTTTGCCCCCGAAAGCAAACCTCAGGAACTTCCTGTGTTGTGGAAGGATTTTAGATCTATAGTGACAAACCAGTACTTGTACCTGATCTGTGACACGATTTGCTTCTGAGTAAGCATTTTGAATTTGAGCAACAGGTGCAGATTTAAAATTGGACACAAAAATTGGACTCTTCTTACAGAAGAGCTTTTCCTTTTGGTTTCATAAACAGAGCCTGCTCAGGGCCCACCACTGTGGGTAGGACCATGCTGAACCTTGGTGGGCGAGACCTGAACTGAATGGTATAGCCTTTTTCAATCATCTGCAGGACCCAGCGAGCTATATTCGGTAGACGTATCCACTCTGCCAGAAAATCTACTAAGTGTACCAGTCTCTCGAGACTGGCCTCTGGTGTATCTCGAACAGCAAGCAACCTGAAGCGGCGCTCTAGAACCATCCTCGGAAGGAGTAAGCGATATTAATTGTCCTGTAATGCGCTGTAATGTGTTTCTGAGAAGGGCAGATCATGGTTCAACCACAGACTATTTTAGATTATATTGAAACTTGTAATAATTCCATCTCTTCCCGTTTACAGGAATTTTGAATAATGTTAATCCAACTACCAGTTTCACACCATCTGAGACAACTAACAATCCAACTAATTTCTCAATTTCTCAATCTGTCTTACAATTCCTTATTTATTATAATTCTTGGTTACACTTTATTTTAAGGTGTCATTGTTACAGTGTAATTATATATTTAAGTACTGAGTAACATTAAGCAAATACATGTACTTACTATAGGGTTAGGGTAGGATTAGGATGTGGTTTAGGGTTAGTTACAGTATAATTTACTGTTATTACTATGGTAGGTACATGTAACATATGTAACAAGGACACTGTAAAATAAAGTGTTACCTAATTATTTTTTCACAGGTTGCTGATTGTCAAAGTGAGCTGCAGACAAACATTCTCTGGTCTGTAAAGATTCCCACCGAGGCCTTTAATAAATCACGACTGGAGAACCATGGATGTGCGTTACTTGGAGTTCTACTTTTCAAAAACATGGGAAAGGTACTCACAATTAAAAAAAATTAAAAAATCCATGTTTTAACATGTTTGTCCATGTTTTTATGGAATTTATGGAATAATTTTTGGAGTTTTTTTTGGGAATTTATGGAATAATTCACCAAATAAATTGTCACTTATCTCTGCTCCATCATGACACAAATCTCTTGACTTCAGAAGAGCTGGATATTGGTACACTGTCATGTTCACTACTGTTATAATGCTTCTATGGTGTGTTTTTTTTAATCCTTTTTGCAATTTTTTAATTGTTGTTTGAAAAGACATAAAAATTCTAAATTGTGTTCTAGTGAAAATATAACAGCATAAGATACATTTTTGGGTGTACTTTTCTTTTAACAAATGTTTCTTGATCTATTGTGTTCATACATGTTCATTCATATTTGATTTGCTCTATTTCTTATTTAGAATTAAACTAAAAATGACACTGTTTTGAACAATGAGGTTTATGGAATAACAATGAAGGCCAATATCTCCAACCTTACCAACAACATAGAAATGTTCTTTACACAGAAAGATCTGGTAATAAAGGTTTTGTTGTGAAACTTTTTTTTATATAATGACCAGACACCGTAAAATGCAAAATAAAAATGTTCTTACAGGTCGGTGAGGCGTCCTGCAGTTCTTGGGATGGCAAAGGTACATTTATTTATGGCTGTTTTGATCAGGTAAAATCAAAAAACTAATTTATTGTATATATTTCATTCCTCGCTCTCTTTTCTTTGAAGGAAATCTTACATGGACGATGTCCGGGTGTGAGACAGAAAAAATCAACAATAACACCATAAAGTGCTCGTGTTCACATCTGACGTTCTTTACAGTGCTGATGGTGAGAAGCTTCTCAGAGTTTCATTTAAAGACCCCATGAAATCAATATCAGTCTTTTAGTCCACTATATGCTAGTGAGCTTGTACAAGTTCAATAAAGAAACTTAACAGATAAATGCATTTAAAATTTAAAGATCTGATTCTTGCTTACAAGCAACAATAGGTTATAAAAAAAACATCACATTTCTGTTGTTTTCTCTGCTCAGTCTCCTCCAGATGTAAATGCAAACACCACAGCGCAATATGTGGAATCATTGAGCTTCATCACTTCTATCGGCTGCGGCATCTCCATGTTTTTTCAGGCCGTCGCTCTTTTCATGCATTTCCTGTTACGGTAGAGTCTCTTAAAATATAACGGCCCGGTTTCACAGACATGGCTTAAGCCTAGTCCCAGACTAAACTGCCCACTTGAGCTGTCTTAACTCAAAGCGACTTGCACAGATATATATTAAAATAGTCAAAGATTTAGCCTGTTCTGGATTAAACAAAGCCGATTGCAAGAGGAAGGATTATAGCTAGTCTATGACTAAATTGAATCTTAAATTAATCCTTCAAAGAGGCAGGTTTAACTCCTGCTTAGTACTGTTTGTGAGGGAGCATGGAATATTTGGAATATCTAAATGAAAACCAACATGCACAACAGAGGCCAGCCAGAGTACTTGTGGATAGGAGTGATCCATTACATTACTTTGATGACACAGCTTTTCAAGACCGCTTTCGTATGTCCAAGGAAAATGCAGTGGAGATAATATCTTTGCTTGAGCTTAGACTTTCCTGTCTGTCTCTGAGAGGAAGGCCTTTACCCATTTCTCTCCAAGTTCTGCTCACACTGAGGTTTTTTGCGTCCGGGACCTTTCACCGTGAAACTGGTGATTTGTGTGGTGCCAGTGAAGCAACTGTGTGTAGAATAGTTCACAAAGTCAGCAGAGCCATTTGTGAACTGAGGAGTCTTTACATAAAGTTTCCTGATGCTGCTGACCAAGCCAAATATAAAGTGCAATTCTATGAATATGGGCACTTCCCAGGTGTCATTGGCTGTATAGATGGATGTCATGTTCCTGTCAAGTGTCCATCAACCCCTGATGCTGAGGAGTACAGGAACCGTAAGAACTGGTTTTCTATCAACGTTCAGGGTGTATGCACACCTAATTTAGAGTTTTCAAACATTGTTGCGCGCTGGAAAGGTTCAACTCACGATTCAAGGATTTTTGTCAACTCTTCATTATGTGCTCAGTTTCAGAGTGGACAGTATAGTGGACTTCTACTTGGTGACAGTGGATATGGTCAGAGTAACTTTTTATTCACTCCATACATAAATCCCACAACAGCTGAGCAGCAAAGATACAACAGAGCTCATATCCGAACAAGAGGCATGGTTGAACGCATGTTTGGAATATGGAAAAATCGATTCCAGTGTTTACGTAATACACTTCGCTTCAGGCCAAGGAGATGCTGCAAGGTCATCATTGCTACAGCGGTGCTGCACAACTACCTGAAGCAGCGCTGCTGTCCTGATCCTCCAATGGAAGATGACGATGAAGCAGATGTGCCCATGACTGAGGCAGCCAGTGACCAACGAGGACTTGCACACAGAGTTGCTTTCACATTGCAGCACTTCAGCTAGATGAGATGTATTTCAATATGGAATGTATTCATTATGCCTTATTTTGCCTTGATAATTTTTGTTCTGTACAAAATTAAAATAGTGTGCAGCAAAATAAAATAAAAAATACTAAACCAATACTGGTTGAAAATGTAGTTTGTGGTTGTTTAAATACACTCAGTCATGAATATCTAAATGACAAAAGGTTTATTTTTGTTTTTATTGTTTATACATCATATTGTTCACCATGGCTGGTAATCACAATTGCCTCCTTACTGTATCGTTTTTGGATCATACCTCTTTCTTCCAACTTCATATCCAATTCAACCTGTAGAATTCTCATTTTCATTTCATGTTCTTCCTTCAGATATTTCATTTTTTCCTCATGAAATTCTCTGGCTAACTTTTCATGGATGGTCATCTTGCTTGTTCTCTGCTGAAAGGTGGTGGCAGCATCTTTTCTCAGGGATGCAGGAGCAGATGTGGAAGGCACACACTCACTGTGCTCTGGCTTTTCCAACCCGTTCAGATTCCTTTCTTCTGTGGGGAAAAACAGAGGCACAAATAAATTCACATGATCCTTACAATGAAAGAAGAATAAAAATTGACAGAGTGGAATATATGTACCAAAGGAAGAAATCAATTTCTTTCTAACATACCATTTGTGCTCAGATCTTCATCTGAACTGTTCAAGTGATCATCATCTGGTATACCATCCAGAGGTTGCTGGTGCTGTATTATTCCAGACAGCAAGTCACTCAATTCATCAGTTTTGTCTTTATTTGGTGGTCCACCACCAGTAGTAAATCGCTGTCTTCTGATCTCTGCATTCTGTCGTTTTAAAGCCAGTTTAAGGTTCTTCCACAGAGTCTATACAGGCAAAAATCATTCATTATAAATTGTCCCAAAAATATGAATATGAGAAATGAGCAATGATAATAATGAAGAAATCTCACCTGAAGTTGTTGTATTGTTCTTGTGGTTGCATTTTCATTTGCATTAAATTCATTGCAAATTGCATTCCAAGCACTCCTTTTCTTTTGCTCACTAGCAGTAGTGTGGATTTTACTTTCAATAACTGGATGGTTGGTCAAAATTTGTTTCAGTAGTGTTTTTTCATACTCACTGAAGTTTTTGGAACGAATTCTTTTTGCATCTGCCATTGCTTTGTGTCAAAATGTACACCGATAATAATGTTTTCTGGTCCATTCCAGGTTTTTATGAGCACCATCAGCCCAACGGCATGTGCTTATACTCAACTTAATCAGGCCTATCCCAGGTGTTTTCATTTAAGCTTACTTAATTTACTCCAGGACTCTGTAGTCTCAGACTAACTAAGCTTATTTTAAGTCACGTTCATGAAAGGTACTTAAATGCCCCAGTTTAACTAGTACACATTAAGGCCTACTCCTGGCTTATGCTAAGCCATGTCTGTGAAACCGGGCCAACATATAGTTACTTTAAGTTTTTTGAACATTCGCTTTTGCTCCTCTTTTGGATTAAAGCATCTGCTAAATGCATAAATGCATGTTAGAAATACAGGTTGTTTTTATATTTGAACAGGAAAGCCAAATCAAACCATTCCACGAAGATCTTGATAAACATGTTTGTGGCTTTGTTTCTCCTGAACTTATCCTTTTTATCAAACGAGAGCGTCGCCAACACAGGAGACAAGGCTGCATGTGTCTTCATAGCGCTGTTCATGCATTACTCCATGCTGACTACATTCACCTGGTTCTTCATTCAAGCTCTTCATATGTACTTATGGCTCATCAGACAGAACGTCACCATCACAAACTACATGAGGAAGATCACCGTGTTCGGCTGGAGTGAGTTATATGGAGAAACCATCTGTTATACTGTTTCATTAAAGGGTTAGTTCACCCAAAAATAAGAATTCTGTCATTAATTACTCCAGTGGTTTAACCTTTTTTTGTGCAAACAAAGCCCTTGCGTTGCTTCATAAAACTGAGGTTAAACCACCGGAGTCGCATGGATTAAGTCCCCCTCTGGTGAAAATCAAGGTTTTAATATTGTTTATATGTCTATGCAATGAATCTTCATCATGATCATCACTAAGATTGTCCAAACCCGACGCATAAGAGCGCCTGACGGCAAGAGAAAGATGTTCAGAAAGCAGCTCATGATGGTGTTGAGTTTGTTCCTGCTCTTCGGCCTGACGTGGGCTGTGGCGTTCTTCAGTTATGGACCGATGCTCATTCCCTCATATTACATCTTCACCGTGTTGAACTCGTTTCAGGGTGAGAAACAATCACATACATCATTACATCTGGTTTAGTAGAATGCTTCTATTTTTCCAACAGATTTCAGTAAATTATTTGAATTCATTCATTAGTGCGTAATTGTTTATTTTATATATAATTATTATTTTGTTAAATTCATATTTTTTCATTATTACTTTTAAAATATAATTTATTGATTTATTCATTTATTTTATTTTTATCATTTTTGTTGATTATAAGGGTTTATAATTGCAGCTATTGAAATAATCAATTTGACCAAAAGCATTTGGCCCAAAGTTTATTTTTGGTTACATTAAATTTTTTTAAAAACTTTAAATCTGCTGAATGTAAGTTCTTGACTTTACTAAAGCATAAACATACCATGATATGTTTGCAGATATTTAAGAAACATGCTAAGTTCACATATTTGTTTCTCTGAGAAACAATGCTATACATTTAGTTATTCTCTTTTGAAAATGTGCGTTCTGTGTCGGAATGTCTGTCTTTGTTTTGGTCTGTGTGACTCCGCCCACTGCCAGTTTACCCAGTCATATTTGGGAACCGCGGAAAACAGCGTATTTCAGTCATGGAAGCCGGCAAACTAAAAGGGTCAGAAATCGTACATTCTATCCATCCTAAAAAGCTGTATGATCAAAAGTATAGGCCTAATAAAAGCTGTATAAATATTGGAGATGCACTTGAGAGATGGAGACTTTCAAAGGTTTCAAAATAAATTCTGAATTGGCTAATTTTCTCCTTGATAGGAAAAAAATTTGCTAAAATTAGTTTGCTAATGTATCGAGGCTACTAGTAGGAATGAATATTTTAAGTAAATTCAACATTCAGTCAGTACGCGTCTTGTGTGCGATACCTGTGAGTTTATCTAGCTGTGTGACTCCCTTGTCCGGTGGTCGACCGCCTTCTGACAGGGTTTGACTGAACACCGTCACACACCAGACGAGAAGAGCAGCGCCACGCCATGTCTTCGAACACATTGTTTTCTATGAGTGTACACATACCGGCGGCGCCACTCAGCGTCTGTCCGCGCCGTCCAGCTACTGTTCAAAATCCTGCCGCGTCATTTTAAATAAAGTAGCCTATGCTTTTTATAGAGAGCTATAATATAGACCCTCTCCAATATTTGGAATTTGGACCGCAATATCCAGTTCACCCACTAGCTGTCAATATTACATACTGCACCTTTAATGATATATTGAATGTATTTAAATGAGATAAAACATGTTTCTTATCAGATTTTTGTTCGTTTTTTCAGGGCTTTTCCTCTTCATGTATTACCACCACATTCATAATGTTGCGGGAAATTTCTCTGATGATCCAGAAAGCTCCAGCTCCACCACAACCATCGTTCAATCAAGAAATAATGCTGTGGAAAATATTTAAAATTAGCATAACTGTCTTATATTCTCGGTGTGCTTGTGGACTTTGTTATTTCCTTTTGTGTGCTTTGCTTTTAAGTTTATCATGTTGATTTAGTTCCCCAGGTGTTTCCCATTTAACCACGCCCACTTGTTATCTTGTTTAGATTGTTTGTCTGTGTATATATAGTGCTTATGTTTCACTCGTGGCTTGTCCGTCGTTGTATGAGTTTGCTTATTTCCCTTCTGTTACCCTGTTTCCTTGTGTTTTTATTAAACTTCCTTGGATTTAGATTCTCTCTTATGCTTGCTTATTTTCACCTAGCGTTACAATAATTAAGGTTTAAGGTGTCTTTGTCTCTTAGACTTTGTTAGACTGATTTCTTAAACTGAGCTGCTATTTAAGAGGAAACTGTATTTTAACCAAAATCATAAAATTTTCACCAAAGACAAATGTCACTTCTGAATGAGTGAGAACTGTTTAAAATTATGTATGTACATTAAATTATGGCCCTAAAAGGCAACTTTACTGAAATCACTCAAAATAAAAGACAAATCTGTGATGATCGTTACTGAAACCGTCTGTTATTGTGGAAGGATTCAATTGTGCTGAATATTACTGATGTTAGATTGACTGAGTTATAATCCATGTTTATGCATATCATAGAGACACTAACTATACTGAACCTCTTTTAGAAAACAAATTTACATCTTCAGGATGAAACTAAAGTCACACGCCTGTGGATTCAGATATTTGCATGATCATTTGATAAAACAGCTTAGCAAAATGTTGCCACGCAAACACTGTCAAAATCAGCTAATGACTTCTGCATTATTTAATGTGGCTTTAATGTGTTATATCTCTGAGAGCCTCTCATGTGATTGTAATGAAGATAATGCAATGTGTAAATAAAACTCATTAATCATGATGGATTTTCAGTGGCTCCAAAAACATTTATTCAAATGGGTCAAACGTGTAAATATGTGAATATCATTCATTAAGTGACAAAATATTACTGCAAGTGCCATTTATTGAAAGGAAAGAAAGACACAAACTTTATAAACAACATATAAGATTTAGTTTTTTTACTGTTAAAACTTGACATTTTATGTATGGGAGTCTGAATAACCACTAATAAAGTGATGCTTTCATTGGAATCTTCTTTCTACTACTATTAAATATAATTGTACTTACATTGTTCTCTGTGAGCAAATGTAACTTGATAAATTGAACCTGAATATAAACAAATACTGATATTTACAGTTAAAGCCCAAAATAACATGATTTGCATGTTTGCAAATGAACTGTTCCAGCGGCTCTGAGCTGCGGATCATAATCATATGGCTTCATATGTGAACGGATGAAACTCTCTCTCCTCTTGGACTGTGTATGTTTCATCTCAAGAGTGTAATAAGAAAATACTTCAAGATTTACTACTGATATCTGTTGAAAAGGAAAATCTAACTCTTGTGTCTCTCTCAGGCTGTTTTTAGGAATTATGTCTCGACAAAAGCAGAATTTGCTGTGGCTGATGATCATCTGTTGTGCTTCATGCCAGATAAGTATGTTGCTTTAAAAAATTAATGTCAACATCGTTACATAGTGGCCTTATATGTTGTATTTGTGCAGCCAGCTCAGAAGACTCCAATGACCAAGTCTGTTTGATATCAAATAATCCAATTAGACTGTGTAAATATTACATATTTATTGTCTGAAAGCACTTGTGACGACTGACAAACTCATTGAGGTCATTTCTGTTTATCTTCCAGATGTAACGAAATCTCCATCAGCTGTGGAGATACATCAAGTGGATTTTCATATTTATGTCACACTAAACATCTCTCTAGGTAAAACCTGTATATATTATTTATAAACCATTCTTGAGCTAAACAAAAAAACTCTTAAAAAGTATTTTTCAACAAATGTAAAATGTTTTCTCTAGTTTCAGGACAGTGCAAATCATACAATTTCAGCATAGCAAAACATGGGGGGGAATTTGAAGTCAGAATGAATAAGACGTTTGAAGGCATAAAGCTGTGGTTATTGCCAAAAGAAAATTGTACGCAATCACTGTTGAGTTTCACAGGCCCGTGTCGTCCTGTAAAAGACACAGTGTTAGTGTTGACATCAACAAATCCAGGTAGACTGAGCAAATACTCTGTTTATTGTCTGAAAGCACTCGTGACGACTGACAAACTCATTGAAGTAATTTCTGTTTTTCTTCCAGCTGTAAATCTGACATCAGCTGTTTTTTTTTACATGAACGTCACACTAAACATCTCCTCTCAAAGTAAAACCTGTGTATATATTATTTATAAACCATTCTTGAGTTCAAAGCTCTTCAAAAATAATTTTTGTCAACAAAGGTAAGCTGTTTTCTCTGGTTTCAGGACAGTGGAAATCATACAATTACAGCATAACAAAACAAGGGGGGAAATGTAAAGTCGAAATGAATGAGTTTGAAGACATAAGACACTGTATATTGCCAGATGATTGTCTGCAATCAGCCTTGAATGTAGAAGGTGCGTATCGTCCTACACGTGATAAGGTTAAAGGTTAATTATCTACGAATGAATGAACGGTGTCACTTTGCTTTTCATTTAGGGGAGAGCGGGGCACAACCTAACGCTTTTTGACTTTCTCAGTTTGTGTAAATCTACTTATGGTTCAGAGTATTTATTTTTTCCCACATTCATTTCCCACATGTCTACTACAATTATGTGTTTTTGTTTTATCAATACAGTATATACTTTTTTCTTGATATACCCCGAAAGAATGGAAGTGAAATGTGACAACATGCCCCATAGGTGGGGTACATTGTAACATGTGCAGGGGCACATTGTAACATGACCATATGACAGCTTAAAATGTTATCTGATCTAATAAAAAAAATATACAAAACAAACCAAAATATTTTCTAAATAAAATACAATTAAAAAACTTTTTCATATAAAATAATGGCAATTTTTAATAATTAAATATAGACTCATTTTTGAGTTTTGACTACGAACACATGAAAACACAGCTATACAACATAGTTCAAAACAAATAAATAATTAGTAATTTCTGAACACTGACTCTCAGTCTTTATTCACGTTTTTCTCATGTTTTCTCAATAAAATTAATAAAAGTATAGAATATAATAGCATATTTCTAATAGGGGCACATTGTAACGCAGTGTTACAACATGCCCCCGCCTGCACAACTGGGATTTAAACCCTGCTAGTGTCTTCTGCTAGTTAGCGAAGCATTAAATAACTATCTCAACTGTTAAATAACATCTTGGAGATTAAAATAATATAAGATTTGTCTTATTTTAAATAAACACAAAAAATAGAGATGAAAAATTAACTTAAGTAAGAAATTTACTTTTGCTATGGTTTAATAAATGTCTATGGATATCTTCCAAAAAAAAATAATTTTGGCGGATTTTTTTTTTTTCTATATAGTGTTGATATGGCAACTAGTAAATACACAAAGTTTCGTCATCCAAGCATGTGCGGAAGTATTTAAAACAAGCGTGTTACAACTAACCCCGCGTTAGGTTGTGCCCCGCGCTCCCCTATTACTTAAAGCTCACTTGAAGTTCTTCAATAGCTACTACATCAAAAACTAGCCTAACTGATAAAGTTCACACATTATTTAAAACAAGTGATCAGTCAGTAATAAAATAAGAACAAATACACAAATTACAAGCAGAAATGAATTCTAAATAACAAAGTCTAACAGTATATTCAGGTACAGAAATTAATAATTAAGCCTAAATGTAAAATAACACTTTGTTCACTGTAGAAATTAAATATAGTTTCATCTTTGTTAAAGCTGTATTTTGTTGTTTTATATTAATGACACAGGCAACAGTAGGACTATTAGGTGTGTGCTGTCACTTTAAGACCGACTGCACGGACCGAAAAAACTTACAAACACCTGTTTCTTTCTCAACTGTTCACTTATGACATAACCGAGAGAATACTTGCCGAGACGGGCATTTTTACACAATTTTGTGTTTATGTGTCCGTTCAAGGGCAAGGAAACGCGAATGATGAATCAATTCAGTCTCACTCTCTCTCTCTCTCTCAGCGCTTAAGTCCCGATTTTCGCCTCTTCTTTTGCGTTTTAAATTGTTTGAATGTGTAAATTGGCAAGACAAAACACGTCCAAAATATAAACTTATAAAATCATATGCCTACCGAGCCGTGGGGCGTGGTCCGTACAGATCAACTGCGATCCGTTCCACCCCTAATAACTGTATAAATAAAAATATGTGACATGTATACATGCATGTATTTATTGCCCTCAGGTGGCAAAAACGCCATGAGGTACTGAATTATGAATTATAAAAACAGGCAATTATGCGCTAGCTATTTAAGGTGTAGATATCCAGGGAAAAGAAATGATTCCCTGCCCGTTTCTTCCCTCTGGAGATGTAGGGTTGAAGGTTGGGCAGGTAACATCAATTATCCTTTCAGCTGTCGTAACAGTCCTGTTGCAGTCTTCTTATATCTTATTTGCTGGCTGACCCAAACCAGACAGTTATAGAAGCGCACAGAACCAACTCAATAAAAGCTGAGTAGAACTGTGTCATCTGTGCCTGTGGCAGGTTGAACTTCTTCAGTGATGGAAGTACAACCTCTTTTTGTCTTGTAATAATTCCATCCCTTCCCTTTTACAGACATTTTGGGAAAACCGAACTGCCAGACCGGGTCAAACACTGGACAATCAGGTAGATTTGATCCACCTTTATATAGTTTTTAATTTCAGTATGCATTTTTAATTGGGACAGGACAGGTGTGACAGGCCACTATGGGAATGAGTATTACATTTTTTTTAAATTACTATTTAAGGCAGATGTTTTATTCTATATTATATTGAGTTAAACTCAATACAGTTTTTGATATACTCAATAGGCTGTTTTTGTAAAATAACTGGAAGCGAATGACAGCAAAACACATTAAATTTACAAATGGCCACACACACTCTTACAAATAAGATGGATACTGTATGGTTTGATAACTGTGTTGAATTATGTGTTGTCATGGTCTCTTGAGGTTGTCAGAGTATCAGTCCTGTTAATACAGTACTCAACAGTACTGAAGAGAGTTGTAAAAACGCTAAATATGACGATGGTGCATGCAGTGGTAAGTCTGTCTTAAAATGTAAGTTTTTTAACTTTTAGTATGAATATGTTATAAAGTAACATAAGGTTATGAATAAGATGGTGTGTTCCAAAACAATGACAAAATTTGCATTTAGGAGATATAAGCATTCAAAATTTAGTCTCTCACTACCGTAATTTTTATGACATCACCGCGGACTTCAGCTTCTCATCACATCTTCTGTCCAATCAAATGCTCTCTAGTATCTAAAGCTCCGCCCCCTATGCTATAAATACCACCTGGCCAAAGTGACCGTTGACACGTCACAGAGCAATATGGACTGGAAATGAGTGTTCGGTTGCTTAAAAGCTCAAGTTTTTAAGTTTGTTAAGAATGAAATGGCTAGAGTTTATTCACATCTCTACAATTGAATCCAACGTATCATCAGCGCTCGGATTCACTTTCATGGTGCTGTCAGTCTGTGAGGTAAACTAAATGCTATTGGCTATTTGAAAAGGGGGAGGAGCCATTCAATATGTCCCGCCTCAGCTTCATGTTTCAAAAAACGTTTATGTCGTTTTGGTGATCAAAGATGAGTTTTAAGGGATGAAATTATTGACTAAAGGGGGACTTTAAGATTTATAAAATGCTTTTTCAGCTGTCTCAAATCACCCATCAAACTTTGATTTCAAAATCAAGATAAATATCAAGCAACATACCACTAATCATATTTGTTAGTAAGATGTAAGAGAATATAGAGAATCAAAACGGATAAACTTTTTAACTCTTGCTTACAATGATTTTGTTCCTGTATGTTCTCGCTTAATGTACACTGATAATCTCACATTTAAATAAAATAAATAGACAGATTGACACAAATCTGCTTATTCTTCTCAAATGTCATCTTTATTGTTCATTCATGAATGGACTGAGACAATAATAAATAGGGCTGGGTATTGACACAAATTTCACAATTCGATTCGATACAATTCTATTCAATATTGATTATTTTGGATATCAGGTACAATACATGCCAAATTTCCTCAAGGAAAACAAATCTCTTAACTAATGCTGTAAACTATGGGAGTCAGTTGTAGCCTATAGGCCTCATTAGCCTACTATAATATTGAAGGTAAAAATTAACTGATTTCTATACAAACACTTTAATTACACTTTTATTTATTTGTATAATACAATTATATGAAATATAAACATTTAAATGGTGGCTGTCATAAAAAAATGCCAGATTTATTCAAACATGCATTAAATATTGAAGAACATTAAAAATTATAATGAATATGTAATATAGTGCATATATTTAGCAAAATGCTCCTCTCTAGAGTTAATTTTTCTAGCTGACTAATGAGTTTACGGTCACTGGATGTGTTTTTTTAGGTAAATGTGACGTTACATGACATTGTTTACAAGCTGTTTTACTGACGTCTTTCCACGGTTGAAACACTGATTGAGACACTGACATGTGACATGATACGGATTTCGATAAGTTGTACTCCATCTTTTAACACACTTTCAGAAGCTCATTCATGTTTATTTCGCGCTGTAACTGGTATTATCAAGGCGGAAGAGAAGATCATGTGCTGCTTCTCTTGAGCTGCGCCAGAGCGATCTCACGCCACAGCGCCAAAACGGTATTTATGTTTCTGAATTTCGTAAGAAAATTTACGTAATTTGAAATCTGAGACTTTGTTTCATATTAACAAAGCACAAAGATTATTGTGATTTATTGGATGGGATGCGCACTACAATTTTCCATTCAACTGAAAAAAGGAGGACTAGCCTAATCGATTCTCTTTTTTTTAAGAATCGATATCGGTTTGTAAAAATGAGAATTGATTAAAATCGAGAAATCAATATTTTTTTACCCAGCCCTAATAATAAATATGTGAATAGTGATGAACATGCATCTAAAATGATGAAATTACAATGCTATTATATATTATAATGCTGAAATTACAAATAACACAATATACTGGGCACACATTTACAAATAAAATCTATCCCATATTTTTTTCTGTGTGCAAAAGGTGCTGCAGGGAATGAAAGAAGCACATACGTTTTGAGATTAAACAGTAGTGGATGGACGTGTGTGACCTGCAATAAGATACCAAATGGTACTCCAGATTTACTGTGTAAATATTACATATTTATTATCTGAAAGCACTTGTGACGACTGACAAACTCATTTCTGTTTTTCTTCCAGATGTAAATCCGACATCTCCATCAGCTGGGCAGGTATATCAAGGGAATTTTCACATTTATGTCACACTAAACATCTCTCTAGGTAAAACCTGTATATATATTATTTATAAACCATTCTTGAGCTCAACAAAAAAGTCTTTTTTCAACAAATGTAAAATGTTTTCTATAGTTCCAGGACAGTGCAAATCATACAATTTCAGCATAGCAAAACATGAGGGGGAATTTGAAGTCAGAATGAATGAGACGTTTAAAGGCATAAAGCTGTGGTTATTGCCAAAAGAAAATTTTATGCAATCAACGTTGAATTTCACAGGTGCGTGTCATCCTAAAATAGATACAGTGTTAGTGTTGACATCAACAAATCCAGGTAGACTGTGCAAATACTCTGTTTATTGTCTGAAAGCACTCGTGACCACTAACAAACTCATTGAAGTAATTTCTGTTTTTCTTCCAGCTGTAAATCTGACATCAGCTGGGTTTCTTTACATGAACGTCACACTAAACATCTCCTCTCAAGGTAAAACCTGTGTATATATTATTTATAAACCATTCTTGAGTTCAAAGCTCTTCAAAAATAATTTTTGTCAACAAAGGTAAGCTGTTTTCTCTGGTTTCAGGACAGTGGAAATCATACAATTACAGCATAACAAAACAAGGGGGGAAATGTAAAGTCGAAATGAATGAGTTTGAAGGCATAAGACTATGTATATTGCCAGATGATTGTCTGCAATCAACCTTGAATTTAACAGGTGCGTATCGTCCTACACGTGATAGTGTTAAATACGGTGGCCGAGAGAGCTCAACGCGCTGCAAATGAAGAAAAAGCATGCAAACAGAAAAAAACACATGCAAACAGAAAAAAACGCATGCAAACAGAAAAAAACACATGCAAATAGAAAAAAACACCAGCGAATAAGAAAACATCTTCATCAGTTTTACAACTCACGTGCGTCCCAATACTCACAACACAACCAAATACGGAATGGCGCTGCAAAAGTTAACAACACAACCAAACAGAAACGCGCTGCAAATAGAACAGAACACAACGGAAATGTTTCCGGGGAACCCAATAAGTGACGGACGGACGGCTAGGACGTGCTTACAGCTGTCTACTTTTATTATTATTATTTATTTTATATTTTTTTGCAAAACATACAAAGATGACACGTTTATGACATACATTGTATGTACAAAATGTATTTGCGATATGTTCAATGTCATAAGAATACTAAAAAGAACAATGAGCTGAAGACTAAAATAAATAAATAAATAAAAAAGATAGAGAAAAGAACGAGGAAAAGACATTAATCTATACTTCAGTTACATTGAACACATTTTGTCATGTTATGTTAAAATAACTTTCGTAAGAAATGTTAGAATGTAGCTATAGGTCCAAATATGAGACGGCAAGTTTTAAAGTTGAGACACTCACACAAAGATATAACACATATTTTAAAAACTTTGTTGTATAAAATGTATATTTATTTGCAACAGTTATGTTAACAGCATTAATACTATATTTCTGGTAAGAACAGCTATTCAGCTGATGGACACGCGCTGCGTTGTCATGGGAACATCCCAGGTGAAAATAATGAGGAAATTACGTTGTCTTTCGTTGCTCCCTTCATCAACATAATGGCACACAAGTGCCCCGCTCCCTCCAAAGTGCCCAATTCAAGGGCTCTGCCGTCTGCCCTTTTAAGAGAGTAGGGCATAGGTAAAGCCAGAGCCCGCGTCTCTCTGGTAAAGCTCGCGAGCCGTCCGTCCGTCACTTATTGGGTTCCCCGGAAACATTTCCGTTGTGTTCTGTTCTATTTGCAGCGCGTTTCTGTTTGGTTGTGTTGTGAACTTTTGCAGCGCGTTTCTGTAATTGCAGCGCGTTTACGTATTTGGTTGTGTTGTGTGAGTATTGGGACGCACGTGAGTTGTAAAACTGATGAAGATGTTTTCTTATTCGCTGGTGTTTTTTTTCTATTTGCATGTGTTTTTTTCTATTTGCATGTGTTTTTTTCTGTTTGCATGCGTTTTTTTCTGTTTGCATGTGTTTTCTTCATTTGCAGCGCGTTGAGCTCTCTCGGCCACCGTAGTTAAAGGTTAATTATCTACGAATGAATGAACGGTGTCACTTTGCTTTTCATTTATTACTTAAAGCTCATTTGAAGTTCTTCAATAGCTACTACATCAAAAACTAGCCTAACTGATAAAGTTCACACATTATTTAAAACAAGTGATCAGTCAGTAATAAAATAAGAACAAATACACAAATTACAAGCAGAAATGAATTCTAAATTACAAAGTTACAAAGTCTAACAGTATATTCAGGTACAGAAATTAATAATTAAGTCTAAATGTAAAATAACACTAGCCTATTTGTTCACTTTAGAAATTAAAGCGCTGTCTCTCTCTCTCTCTCTCTCTCTCTCTCTCTCTCTCTCTCTCTCTGCGCTTAAGTCCCGATTTTCGCCTCTTCTTTTGCGTTTAAAATTGTTTGAATGTGTAAATTGGCAAGACAAAACACGTCCAAAATATAAACTTATAAAAATCATATGCCTACCGAGTCGTGGGGCGTGGTCCGTACAGATCAACTGCGATCCGTTCCACCCCTAATAACTGTATAAATAAACATACATACATGTATTTATTACCCTCAGGTGGCAAAAACGCCATAAGGTACTGAATTATGAATTATAAAAACAGGCAATTATGTGCTAGCTATTTAAGGTGTAGATATCCAGGGAAAAGAAATGATGATGTTCCCTGCCCGTTTCTTCCCTCTGGAGATGTAGGGTTGAAGGTTGGGCAGGTAACATCTATTATCCTTTCAGCTGTCGTAACAGTCCTGTTGCAGTCTTCTTATATCTTATTTGCTGGCTGACCCAAACCAGACAGTTATAGAAGCGCACAGAACCAACTCAATAAAAGCTGAGTAGAACTGTGTCATCTGTGCCTGTGGCAGGTTGAACTTCTTCAGTGATGGAAGTACAACCTCTTTTTGTCTTGTAATAATTCCATCCCTTCCCTTTTACAGACATTTTTGGAAAACCGAACTGCCAGACAGGGTTAATCAATGGACAATCAGGTAGATTTGATCCACCTTTATATAGTTTTTAATTTCAGTATGCATTTTTAATTGGGAAAGGAAAGGTGTGACAGGCCACTATGGGAATGAGTATTACATTTTGTTTATTACTATTTAAGGCAGATGTTTTATTCTATATTATACTGAGTTAAACTCAATATAGTTTTTGATATACTCAATAGGCTGTTTTTGTAAAATAACGAAGCGAATGACAGCAAAACACATTAAATTTACAAATGGCCACACACACTCTTACAAATAAGATGGATACTGTATGGTTTGATAACTGTGTTGAATTATGTGTTGTCATGGTCTCTTGAGGTTGTCAGAGTATCAATCCTGTTGATACTGAAGAGAGTTGTAGATGCCCTAAATATGACGATGGTGCATGCAGTGGTAAGTCTGTCTTAAAATGTAAGTTGTTTAACTTTTAGTATGAATATGTTATAAAGTAACATAAGGTTATGAATAAGATGGTTTGTTCCAAAACAATGACAAAATTTGCATTTAGGAGATATAAGCATTCAAAATTTAGTCTCTCACTACCGTAATTTTTATGACATCACCGCGGACTTCAGCTTCTCATCACATCTTCTGTCCAATCAAATGCTCTTTAGTATCTAAAGCTCCGCCCCCTATGCTATAAATACCACCTGGCCAAAGTGACCGTTGACACGTCACAGAGCAATATGGACTGGAAATGAGTGTTCGGTTGCTTAAAAGCTCAAGTTTTATTCCATTTTCCAACTGTGCGTTTGTTAAGAATGAAATGGCTAGAGTTTATTCACATCTCTACTATTGAATCCAACGTATCATCAGCGCTCGGATTCACTTTCATGGTGCTGTCAGTCTGTGAGGTAAACTAAACGCTATTGCTATTTGAAAAGGGGGAGGAGCCATTCAATATGTCCCGCCTTAGCTTCATGTTTCAAAAAACGTTTATGTCGTTTTGGTGATCAAAGATTAGTTTTAAGGGATGAAATTATTGACTAAAGGGGGACTTTAAGATTTATAAAATGCTTTTTCAGCTGTCTCAAATCACCCATCAAACTTTGATTTCAAAATCAAGATAAATATCAAGCAACATACCACTAATCATATTTGTTAGTAAGATGTAAGAGAATATAGAGAATCAAAACGGATAAACTTTCTAACTCTTGCTTACAATGATTTTGTTCCTGTATGTTCTCGCTTAATGTACACTGATAATCTCACATTTAAATAAAATAAATAGACAGATTGACACAAATCTGCTTATTCTTCTCAAATGTCATCTTTATTGTTCATTCATGAATGGACTGAGACAATAATAAATAGGGCTGGGTATTGACAAATTTCACAATTCGATTCGATTTCGATACAATTCTATTCAATATTGATTATTTTGAATACCAGGTACAATACATGTAAACTATGGGATTCAGTTGTAGCCTATAGACTTCATTAGCCTACTATAATATTGAAGGTAAAAATTAACTGATTTGTATACAAACACTGTAATTACACTTTTATTTATTTGTATAATAAAGTTATATGAAATATAAACATTTAAATGGTGGCTGTCATAAAAAAATGCCAGGTTTATTCAAACATGCATTAAATATTGAAGAACATTAAAAATTATAATGAATATGTAATATAGTGCATATATTTAGCAAAATGCTCCTCTCTAGAGTTCATTTTTCTAGCTGACTAATGAGTTTACGGTCACCGGATATGTTTTTTTTTTTTTAGGTAAATGTGACGTTACATGACATTGTTTACAAGCTGTTTTACTGACGTCTTTCCACGGTTGAAACACTGATTGAGACACTGACATGTGACATGATACGGATTTCGATAAGTTCCATCTTTTAACACACTTTCAGAAGCTCATTCATGTTTATTTCGCGCTGTAACTGGTATTATCAAGGCGGAAGAGAAGATCATGTGCTGCTTCTCTTGAGCTGCGCCAGAGCGATCTCACGCCACAGCGCCAAAACGGTATTTATGTTTCTGAATTTCGTAAGAAAATTAAAAATTACGTAATTTGAAATCTGAGACTTTGTTTCATATTAACAAAGCACAAAGATTATTGTGATTTATTGGATGGGATGCGCGCTACAATTTTCCATTCAACTGAAAAAAGGAGGACTAGCCTAATCGATTCTCTTTTTTTTTAAGAATCGATATTGGTTTGTAAAAATGAGAATCGATTAAAATCGAGAAATCAATATTTTTTACCCAGCCCTAATAATAAATATATGAATAGTGATGAACATGCATCTAAAATGATGAAATTACAATGCTATTATATATTATAATGCTGAAATTACAAATAACACAATATACTGGGCACACATTTACAAATAAAATCTATCCCATATTTTTTTCTGTGTGCAAAAGGTGCTGCAGGGAATGAAAGAAGCACATACGTTTTGAGATTAAACAGTAGTGGATGGACGTGTGTGACCTGCAATAAGATACTAAATGATCTGACAAACAGTTGTGGACAAAAAGGGGTGGATCCCTCAATAGCATCGTAAGTTTGCAGTTACAGTCCCAGAGAATTTTAAAATTAAAAGTCTTATTACAGAATACAGCATGATTATTACATTTTGCAGAAAAATCTTGGACAATTTGAAGACTACGATGGAAGACATGGAAAAAAACAATATAAGCAAACAAGTCATTGTCATGGGGGATGTTATTGGTCTTATTCACATACAAGCCAAGAACACAGAAACCAGAGACACGTGTTACTCTTCAGAATCGAGCAGTATAAACGTAAGACTTGAATACAGTGGTGGAAATGTACACAAATCAAGTACTTGTGAAAAAGTACAGATACCCTAATAAAATATTACTTCAGTAAAAGTATTAAGCACTCCTTAAAGGAACACGCCAACCTTTTGGGACTTTAGCTTATTCCCCGTATCCCCCAGAGTTAGATAAGTCCATACATACACTTTTCATCTCCGTGCGTGCCGTAACTCTGTGCTAAGCTAGGCTAGCGGTGGGTGCGTCAGACAAAGACTGGAGGCTCCAGCTAGCATACTGCTCTCAATAAGTGACAAAATAACGCCAACATTTTCCTATTTACATGTTGTGATTTTTATAGTCACAGCGGGTACAAATAACAAGGTCACATGAGACACAGCCATCTTCTAACCGTATACATACTGGGAACTATATTCTCAGAAGGCGAAGCACTGCTACTTGAGCGGAGTGATTTGTTCGCAGCGCCTGAGAAGCCCCGTGGAGAGGAGCAGTTCGCTCAGAGTTGGAGTAAATCACTCCACCCAAGTAGCAGTGCTTCGCCTTTTGAAAGATGTAAATGGAGATGAGAAGGGTATGTATGGACTTATCTAACTCTGGGGGATACGGTGAATAAGCTAAAGTCCCAAAAAGTCGGCGTGTTCCTTTAAGTACTCCTTTTACTTGAGTACAAGTACAAAATTACTTGGTTCGGAGCAAATTTCAAGCTATGATCCTTTGCACTATAACCTCGAGCCAAACACCCCCCAGTGTTTCCTCTATGTTGATTAGTTAATGGCGGCCCGCCACGGCAAAATTTTTGCCGCCACGGTAACGTTAGGGCTCTACAGTGCGACCATTTCACATTTGCGCCTAAATATGTCTGTGTGCGACCATGAAAAGATATTTAGGCGCACTTGTGCGACTGACCCGATCGAAGATTTTTTTTAGCGGCCGCCAAAGCGAATTCTTGTCCCGCCAAAGTCTTATTTGACCGGTGTGTAATGTAGATAAACTGCTGCGCTTGTGACAGCTGGGCGCATGTTTAAAAGAACGAGAGAGAGAGAGCGAGAGCGCGCGCCAGCACTCTCTTTGCGAAGCAAGGTTCCACGTTTTAATGAATGGTTAAACGACTGATCTTTCCAACACTGAACTCACGAGACGTCTGAAATCGGTGTATAACAGATCGGTAACACTTTACAATAAGGTTCCATTTATTAAACTCTAGTTATAACTACATTATTTAACATTAACTTTTAATAAACTGCACTTCTACAGAATGTATTAATCTTTGCTAATGTTCATTTCAACATTTAATAGCCTACATTATTGAAATCAAAAGTTGTATTTGTTAACATTTAGTTACTTCACTGAACTAACATGAACAAACAATAAACAGCTGTATTTTTATTAAGATTAATAAAGATAAATACATTCAGTAACATGTATTGCTCATGGTTCATGTTAGTAATAAACTAATGTTAAATCAAACCATATTGTAAAGTGCTTCAAAAAAATTATTTACAGAACACCTTAAAATTAAAACGTAAGGTGTGCTTAACCCCTTTAGTACAGCCTATATGGTTAGCAAGATTTAGCCTTAATAAACTACAGCATTTACAACTGAATGGTAGCCTATTTAAATGTAGATGGTAGAAAATAAGACTTTTAGTTAAAATAAACTTTAATGCTACTTTTTCTCCCTGCTTTTTTATATTGATATGATTATATACCAAAATAATATATTAAAGAAGGATTTTATCTTACAAAGCCATGAAATCCAGAGGTAAAATCACAGCTTTTTTTTTTTTTAAAGTGTTGGCCACCGAAGACCCAGGTAAAACCCTGCAGGGCCAACAATGTTTGTGTGCGGACAGACCTGCCCCCATTGCTAAAAAAAATCCTAAAGGAAACACTGCACCCCCCAGAAGCTTTTTTTTTCCCTTGGTCGAACATTATTAACCCTCTGGGGACCAAAAACGCGCCCGCGCGTTTTGCTCGTTTTTTTTTTTTAGCAATGAAAATAAACACTAAATGCTCTGTTAATTTTGATCTTTCATTTTCGTGTAATACATCAATCGATCCTGTTCAGTTTCTATTTTTTTTCTGTATACTCACAATAAAAATAAAGTGTTTTGCTTTTTGACAAATAAAGAAAAATTAACATGATGCGATTTCTGCCTTCTCTCTGTCAGTAAACTCCCATTTGAAACGCATTCGAAAATGATCTATAACTCCGTGAAAATTCAGTCAAACAGGCAAACAGACCCACGGGCATAAAGCTTGAGATCGCATCTGTTAAATGAAGTAACTTATATAAAAAACAAATATTCTCAGCTTCTGTAATCTGTATAAAAAGAGAGCGACTCCAGTCGAGCTCATTACGAGCTAATTCACAGTAATGTGACCACTCCCCGGAGAGCGCGTGCTATTCAAACGCAAATTCTGAGAACTATTGAAGATCTGTGAAACGCCCACATCAGCTGTAAACAAAGCGCGTCGCGATCGAGTGAGGCATAATATAGCCTACCTTATGGAGAAAAGATTCCTCAGAACAGTGCTGATATGAGGAGCAATATCTCCTGATATGAGGAGCAGATCCCGCTGAGGAGTGAGGTAGGCTGTTTTCTTTTCTCAAGTGTGGAATAACGTTATGGAATAACGTTAGTGTAGGCCTATGCAAACCGCAAAAAGATGAATCGCATTTCTATAATATGACTCGCCTTTCTGTGAGATGAATGAAGGGGACATATTTGTAAAGACTGTTTAGCCTAACTATGAATTGCGCGTCTGTGTGTGAAAGAATAAACTGCTTTGCTATAGCCTACTGAGATGAGTAAAAATCGACTGGAATATGTTGAAATAAAATGTATTTGTATAAGCAACGTCTTAAACTGCAAATTAGCATTTATATGCCCTAATATTTCATAAAAACAACGTTACAGTCAGTCACTTGTTGACTAGATTTGGGTACAGTTTTTAGGCTACTGTAGAATATACTGCCACATCAAATAAGCTTTTGTTTAGCAATTTCTGCTCATATCTAACGTTATATATATATATATTTATATATTTGTCAAAAATAAAGTCATAGACTAAGATGTTAGATGTTCCAATGTTGGCTATATTCAAACTAATGAATACATATGATAAAATGTAGGCCTATAATCTTTTTTCTTTTTCTTTTTTACAAAGAAAGAGTACACTTGAAATATTGCTGAAATTGTAATTATTGTTGTAATTGTAACATTTTTAATAAAATAGCAAAACATATTTACAAGAGAGATGCAAGCGAAATCTTAAATGGTCAATATAAGTCTTCTAAATACATCTTTTGTCCTTGCATTGTGGCTCAGTCAGTGTCACACCTGAATGAATGGCTAATTATGCAGAGTGGGTGGGACATTGTAATCTAAGGTGTAAACTACTCCTCCCCCTCGCATATTGGCTTTCCAAACAAAACCTGTTTTACACCATTTAAATCAATGTATTTTTTATGAACTCAAAGGGACAACATCCATTAGTCAAAAGTCTTGTGGACACATATTTAATATGTGTTTTGTGGTCTTAATTCAGCAACTTTCATTTTAATTTTTTCCAATAACCACGCATAAACATTATTCTCTTAAAAATACAAACATCTACATACACGTTGCTCGCATATTACGGTAGCTCTGTTTGTGCTATATAGAGTGAATTTACACCTTTGCCATTAACATGTTTATAAATAACTAAAAAAAAGCACAAATGTCAAGGCATGTCAGAACATCTCAAAGGCCCCCAAAACACCTTGGTCCCCAGAGGGTTAAAGTTAGAGCTTATTTAGAGATTTCAACCTAATGGTTTAGTGCAGGCGCTAATGGATCCAAGGCTGTATCTGGTAAATAATGCCCGGAATGGTACCAAACTTCTCCAGTAGTACAAATAGGTTCTGTACTCATAAAACGAGGCATTGGACAGTTTGTAAGTACATCAGGAGTTTATTTAAATAACACTTGCCTGACGGCTAATGCTATCGCTACCCGGACGTCGACGTCACGTCTGTGATTTTGGAAAAGCCTGTAAAAGTCCTGACAGAAGGATTTAGGATGTAGTGTAACTATGCTCAGTTCCAAGAATCCACTAATATTTTGTTGGTAGTACCAGTTTGCAACAATTATTAGTTAACACTAAGTTATTAACACTTCGGAAAAGTTTTCCACTTTTCCCTTACACTTGTGAGTTTTGCAAAGGACTTTTAAGGGCTTTTCCCAAATCACAGAAGTGACCTCGACATCCGGGTTAGCGGTAGGATGAGCCGTCAGGCAAGTGTCATTTAAATAAACTCCTGATGTACTTACAAACTTTATTTTTTTACGATTTAAATCGCGCATCACGCTCGCCACTTAAGCTCCGAGGATCTGTCAGGCTCAACGCGACCGCAGACTTTGATGAACACTGCTGACAGCAGCGACGTCTGTGTCCGTACCATTCTAATCAATGACAGCGTAACCTCGTATCTCCTTGATCCCAATTCATAAATCTTGTATCTCCGATTAAACATGATTTTGGGGAAATGTGTTAATGTTGGTACACAACACTATATGATAGTAATATAAGGTATAATACCAACTTTAACGATACAATGTTTAATAACTCAAAAAATATGCTGTTTTTTTATTTCCTGAAAAAATAATGATTTTGAAGATGCGAGGATTCCGCCCGACAGCGACGATTTGAAAAAGCAACACGCGCCAAACATCTTTCCAAACATGAGAAGCATATATGAACCTCTTGTCCAACAAAAGACAACATTTAATAACATACTTTTACTCCAAACTCACTTCATAATGACTGTTGAGCTCCTCCTCCTGTGAGATGATGTGCTTCTTACACAGAATAACGCAGTCGTGTGTTTATTAGTCATGTTTAATCAAAGCGTTTCAATCTTCTGTTTATTCAGCTACAGATAGTATGATGCCCGATAGCGATTTCCTGGAATGACGTGTTATCATATTTCTGCGGGGCATATTTGACGTGTGTGTGTGTGTGTGTGTGTGTGTGTATGAGAGACGCCCTCTGGTGTTCAGAAGGAGCATTTACTAACGATCAGCAGCTGCACTGACAATCTGCGAATAAACTTATCACACCCTTTGCCAAATCGTGTGCAGTTTCATTGCGATTAATCGTGCGGCCCTAGTCAAAATTGAAATGATTCGGCTGTGTCCGTGTTCTCTTATTTGTGCATCGTCAGTAGATCAAGCGCAGAACTTTTTCTTAAAAAAGGAAAAAGGAACTACATATTTTTTATGAAATGCATTGCTGTAAAAAGTAAGACATTATGCTTTGGAAGTAAATGTAAAAGAAGTAAAAAATAAATAAAAATAAAAATACTCTGATAAAGGACAGATGGACTTTTTTCCCCCCCACAGGTTACAGATTGTCAAAGTGACCCGCAGACAGGCATTCTCTGGTCTGTAAAGATTCCCAGCGAGGCCTTTAATAAATCACGACAGGAAAACAATGGCAGTGCGTTATTTGGAGTTCTACGGTTCAAAAACATGGGAAAGGTACTCACAATTAAAAAAATTAAAATTCCATGTTTGATGTTATGTTTATGGGACAGTTAACCCAAAAATTACAATTCTATCACAATTATTATATTCTATGATGCACAAAAAAATGTTTTTAAACTAATTTCTTTCCCATCATGACAAAAATCTGTTGACTTCAGAAGAGCTGGACTTTACAAGACAGTTTTGATTGATATATTGTACTCACATGTTTATATTTGATTTGCTCTATTCTTGTATGGTTTCACATTTAGGATGAAACTAAAAATGACACTGTTTTGAACGATGAGGTTTATGGAATAACGTTGAGGGCCAATATCTCCAACCTTACCAACAATATTGAAATGTTCTTTACACAGAAAGATCTGGTAATGAATGTTTTGATGTGAAACTTAGTTTTTTATAATGACTAAAGACAATGAAAGCAAAATAATAATCAAAAATGTTCTTACAGGTCGGTGAGGCGTCCTGCAGTTCTTGGGATGGTAAAGGTAAATTCACTTTTGGCTGTGTTGATCAGTTCCCATCAACAAACCCAATTTATTTTATATATTTCATTCCTCGCTCTCTTTTCTTCAAAGGAAATCTTACATGGACGACGTCCGGCTGCGAGACAGTAAAAATCAACAACACCATAAAGTGCTCGTGTTCACATCTGACGTTTTTTGCAGTGCTGATGGTGAGAAGCTTCTCAGAGTTTTATTTAAAAAACCCATGAAATCAATATCAGAGTCTTTTACATCTACAGTGTATGCAAGTCAACTTGTACGAGATCACTAAAGAAAATTGAAAAAAATCAATTACAACATTGAACATTTAAAAACATTTAACACTGAACGTTTTTTAACATTCCAGCAGATATTATACCAACAAAGCTGAATATAACTTAAAATAAATACATTGTTAAATGTAACGTACTTTGTATGGCAAAAACAAAAAAACAACAAAAAAGTGCATTAAAAAGAGTGCAACATTTTATTTCATGATAACGAAATGATAAATATATAATTTAGTTCGTTTTTGTTAGGTCTATATAAAAAAAGAATGAAGCGAATGGAAGTTTTATCAGAAAACTAATCAGAAAGAAAATCACTGGAAACTAGCGAGATCGCAAACCGAACATAATAAAAATGCTGTTTGCTGGCATTTTTGTTGTTTGCTTAAAGATTTAAAACCCAAGCATAAATGTTTTACCACAGGTTTACAATAAAAAGTGATACATTGATCATAATGAATTTATTTGTGTCAAGATTGGAACATTAGTCACACAGAAATAAAGTGGTTTACCATTATTTCACAAAAGAAAGAGGACACACGTACTTATTCAGTTGCGTCTGTTTCTGTTTGTTTAGTCACAGGACAGTTTACATCACATTTAAAAAAAGAAAGATCATTTCTACAAAAATGCCACCAAAAATAAGACCTGAGGAGCTTTAGCAATCTCTCTCCAATACAGATATATTTTCAGTCAGAGAAACAGAGGAAGCTCTCTGAATTTTATGACATATTAGTGGCTAAATATGGATATCAGACAGTCCGATATTAAGAGACGAGACATACTGACAGATCAAATAAAAACATGATTGTGTGATAGCCTATATGATTTGTCTGATTTCTTTAACGGTCATATTTACCATGTTTACTATGGTAATTAGAGGTCGACCGGTAGTGGATTTTACCAATACCAATAATTAGGTTTGAACATATTTGCCAATAATCAATTAATCAACCGATATTTTTTTAAATGGATACTGGATAAAAAGACAAACATAACACTCCTAGCAAAACAGTGCTGAACTGAAATGTGCTAAATGAAATAAATATATAAACATGAATAGTTTAAAATGAGAAGTTCTACATAAGGAATTCTACAGAAAATTATTTAAACATTAAAATATTACAAGTCAAATGTGTTTCTTTAGCTATTTAGCTTTTTTAACAAGGATGTATTAGCTAACTTTCATGAACTAAATGCATTATGCAATATACATTTTTACAGCATATATTCATATTTGAGCAATACAATTGCACCTTGATCATTCATGTTAGTTCATAGTACATTAACTAAGGTTAACAGATAAAATAAAAATTAAAACTCAATTTAAAATGTATTGCAAATGTTGAAATTAACAAACTAACAATGAACAACACTTCTACAACATTTATTAATCTTAGTTAATGCTAAAAATGGAATCTTATTGTAAAGTGTAACCATTTCATATAAATCCACAATTGGTTCCACCAATCAACTATCAGTAACGATATATCGGCAAAACCGATGAACGGTCTACCTCTAATGGTACCTCCTACCTAATGGTTAGCACGCATAGTCTTTTGCATCGAGTATAAATATTTCTGCCTTCGGATCACAAACAGAAGGTATTCAAACATGAAAGTGGGTTGAGCTAAAATTATGTTAAAAGTCTTTAATGCAGATGTTAGCTGGTATATGGAATCATCCAGCGCTGCCGTCTCCCAGCTCAGGTAAACTCCGTCCCTGTTCATGATCACTCCTCAAGCCCCAGTTGGCACGCACTAGCATGCCCGCTTTTGGCCCGACAGTGGAAACCGCGTCTGCACTATTCATTCACTCAGAGACACGCAGAACATGCAGGATTCATATTTAAATAGTATTTTTGTGGTTTTATATTCACAGACACTAGTCTATATCACAATTTGATTTAAGTGTACTGACCTGCTTTTTATTTATTCATAAAAAAAATTACAAATTCAGTGATTCTGTCCATTTTCTGCATCGCGGAAATCATAGGGCCCTAAAACTGGTGTAAATTTTGTTAACCCTCAGGGGACCACAGTGTTTTGGGGGCCTTTGAGATGTTCTGACATGCCTTGACATTTGTGCTTTTTTCAGTTATTTATAAACATGTTAATGGCAAAGGTGTAAATTCACTCTATATAGCACAAACAGGGCTACCATAATATGCGAGCAACGTGTATGTAGATGTTTGTATTTTTAAGAGAATAATGTTTATGCGTGGTTATTGGAAAAAATTAAAATGAAAGTTGCTGAATTAAGACCACAAAACACATATTAAATATGTGTCCACAAGACTTTTGACTAATGGATGTTGTCCCTTTGTGTTCTAGCTTCAAAATTATGTGAAAATAGTTTTGCTTTATCGTTCACAAAAAAAAAATACATTGATTTAAATGGTGTAAAACAGGTTTTGCTTGGAAAGCCAATATGCAAGGGGGAGGAGTAGTTTACACCTTAGATTGCATAATCTCTGCATAATCTCCCCACCCATTCTGCATAATGACTGCCTAATGAGCCATTCATTCAGGTGTGACACTGACTGAGCCACAATGCAACGACAAAAGATGTATTTAGAAGAAGACTTATATTGACCATTTAAGATTTCGCTTACATTTCTCTTGTAAATATGTTTTGCTATTTTATTAAAAATGTTACAATTACAACAATAATTACAATTTCAACAATATTTCAAGTGTACTCTTTCTTTGTAAAAAAAAAAAAAGAAAAAAGATTATAGGCCTAAATTTTATCATATGTATTCATTAGTTTGAATATAGCCAACATTGGAACATCTAACATCTTAGTCTATGACTTTATTTTTGACAAAAATAGTATTTTTTTTTTTTTTGCAGTTTAATACGTTGCTTATACAAATACATGTTTTTCAACATATTCCAGTGGATTTTTACTCATCTCAGTAGGCTATAGCAAAGCAGTTTATTCTTTCACACACAGACACGCGATTCATATTCAGGCTAAACAGTCTTTACAAATATGTACCCTTCATTCATCTCACAGAAAGGCGAGTCATATTATAGAAATGCGATTCATCTTTTTGCGGTTTGCATAGGCCTACACTAACGTTATTCCATAACGTTATTCCACACGTGAGAAAAGAAAACAGCCTACCTCACTCCTCAGCGCAGCGGGATCTGCTCCTCATATCAGGAGATATTGCTCCTCATCAGCACTGTTCTGAGGAATCGTTTCTCCATAAGGTAGGCTATATTATGCCTCACTCGATCGCGACGCGCTTTGTTTACAGCTGATGGGCGTTTCACACCCCTCAGAATTTGCGTTTGAATAGCACGCGCTCTCCGGGGAGTGGTCACATTACTGTGAATGAACTCCTAATGAGCTCGACAGGAGTCGCTCTCTTTTTATACAGATTACAGAAACTGAGAATATTTGTTTTTTATATAAGTTACTTCTTTTAACAGATGCGATCTCAAGCTTTATGCCCGTGGGTCTGTTTGCCTGTTTGACTAAATTTTCGCGGAGTTATTGATCATTTTCGAACGCGTTTCAAATGGGAGTTCACGGACAGAGGGAAGGCAGAAATCGCATCATGTTAATTTTTCTTTATTTGTCAAAAAGCAAAACACTTTATTTTTATTGTGAGTATACAGAAAAAAAATAGAAACTGAACAGGATCGATTGATGTATTACACGAAAATGAAAGATCAAAATTAACAGAGCATTTGGTGTTTATTTTCATTGCTAAAAAAAAAAAACGAGCAAAACGCGCGGGCGCGTTTGTGGTCCCCTGAGGGTTAAAGAAAACTATGATGAAAAATGTGATGAAAAAGACGACACCAAAATGTAGTTAAAAAATGTACCAAAATCTCTTTATATTTGTAGAAAAAAAAATATATACTGCTGTACAAGCTGCCAGATGTCAAGGGTAGGGCTGTAACAACTAATCGATAAGATCAGTAATTAAAATCATCAACCATGAATATCGTTATCGATAAGTCACGTTTGCCCACCGTGCATGGAAATCTTCCGCCTGTCGCTTCAAATTACAGCACTGAATAACGCATTTCTATGGACAAAATGCACCTAAAAATAGTGGAGGAAAAAGAGAGCTGCTGCTGGGAAGGTGTGTGATCCAATCTGCCCAAAACATGAGAATTCTTTATTTTAAGCTTCAAGATAATGCATAAGCGTAATGTTTAACATGGCTTGACCTGTCAGGTGCTTTGACAGATGAGTGTGCTGTTTAATGTGTGATATGTTTCCTTAGTGCAAAACGTTAATGGTTACTCAACATATCCTCGGTTCCCTGAGATAATAGGAACAAGCACTGCATCAGTCATCTCACGCTTATGGGGAAAACACCTGGTTTCTCAGAATTCTTAAGCCTGATTGGTCCACGTCTGTGAATTTTTACAGAAAATGACTTTTAGTCCACCAGAAAGGGCGGTCTTGGCTGCCTATAAAGTCGTGCAGAAATGCCTACTTGTATCTTATCTATTTGTAGATCTTTTGACTGAGGAGCGGTTTAGCACAGCTCACTTTAAGCAGCGTAGTATCAGGGCAAGCTATGCAATGCTTAATCCATGTCCAGTACCAGGAAAAGTCCTAATGATCAGCAGTGATAGAACAGTCCAAGACCAGTGAATGCTGGAGAGGAACAGGGAACCGCAACACAACTGGGCAGAGAAAAACATGTGAGACAAAAGAAAACAAAACCAAATAAAACTACTAAACAAAGAAAAAAACGGCAAGTGACCAGCAAAAGGTACAGAACATACTGGCAGAGAACAAAGGGAAAGGAAGCATAAATGTAGCTGAGAAATCAAGCAATAAGGGGAGACAGGTTAGCACAAATGAGCAGATGCACTGATTGCGAAACCCAAACAGCTGTGCATAAATGCACGTGGAAAGATGGAAAAGACAGAAACAAACATAAGAGGAAGAAAACAGAGGCAGATCAAACCCGAGACCCTTGGTCAGAGCCTGCGACATAGACCTTAAACTGACAACACCCGTGATTGTAGGGCAGGAATGTCCAAGGTTGTAAAATCTGATGAAGGTGGATGGCGAGGACCAGCCGGCGGCCGCACAGATGTATGTGATAGAAATTCCTGCTGAACAATGCCAGGAGGAGACCACTGCTCTAGTGGAGTGGGCCCTAATCCCCAATGGGCGTAAGTCAACAGAGCAACAGGGCAAAAAAAATCATCCACCTGGAAAGTATTTGCTTCGAGACTGGCAGACCTTTAGTGCGCCCTCTGAAGCTGACAAACAGCTGCTCTGATTGCCAAAATTGGCCAGAGGGCTCAGTATACACCCTAAAGGCCCTTACAGGACAAAGAGGGTGAGGTGTCTGCTTGTCTCCTGTGAGCGGAAGTGCTGATAGCGCTATCACCCGCGCTCTAAATGGGGTGGAAAGAACTTTGGGCATGTAGCCTTTCCTCTGCCTATGGACAACCTCACAGTTGTTAAGACCAAATTCAAGACACAAAGGCTCTACAGAAAGAGCCTGTAAACCCATCTCGCTTGACTGACGCTAGTGCTAGCAAGAGGTTAGTCTTTACCAAGAGGGACCATAAGTCAGTAGACTGGAGCCGCTCAAAGGGAGGACCCCGAAAGGCCCTATGGACTGTGAAGAGGTCCCAAGATGGGACCAAGCAGGTGCGTGGAGGGTTCAGCCTCCTATACCCTCTAAAGAATTTAACAAGCATGTCGTGTTTCTAGGGCTGGGCTGATAAACGATATCATATTGAATCGCGGTAAAATTTATGTCGATAAAGATGATAAGCTCTGGACATTTTTACTCGATATGGATTAATCTAAGAGCCAATCTCACAGCAGAAATATGCGACAACAGCCAATCAGCATGCAGCTTTTAATGTGCACAGTGCACGTCAAAGTACAAAGTCCATTTCCTACTGCACTTTGCACAGCAAACTCGACACGAGGACGACAGAAAATGTATGGAAGCAGTGGCGAAAGTGAAACTCACCTTGAGTTGTTATCGAAAGATGATGAAATTGTCGACAGAAAAGGTAGCACGAACTCAGTCAGGGCTACCAACTCTCACGCATTCACCATGAGACTCACACAATTGACACTTTTCACACGCTCTCACGCCACACATCCATTTTCTCACACAGAAAAAAAAATCGCAAAGCACAGAGGACACTAAGACCGACAGACAAGACAGAGCAGGTTACTTATGATCTTAAAAAAAAAAAAAATCAGATTCGGTCAATTTTATTATGAAATTCAAACAATATTTTGGCACTAGATAGAGAACATTTTTCACCTATGTCTAGCTGTTTACACCAGGCCACTTCATGCGTTTTCTCAGATCGGATTGCAATCTGATTTATCAAAACGATTCCATTTACACCTGGTTACATAGGCTAAATGTGTTTTGTTTTTTTGCGGATATAAATCCGATCTTCAATTCCCGCTATATGCAGATTTAATGGAGTGCACGTCACCGAAAGCAACAGTTATGAGATACATTATTTTATTGATCATCAGCTAAAATTTCTGAATCAAACCCGCAATAAGAGAAAGCGGAAACAGCCCTGGTAAGATCATTTCGTTTCTTTGCATTTAATGAAGATGATTGTGTGTTAAGCGTCAGCGACTTACTTTCACTTTGATTTGCGATAGCACGTTGATGCTCAGCTTCATCTGCGGCAATGCGTGTTGCAGTAGCGTCGTCATATCTGACAATAACATGACATATAGCCTATAACACGCTCTCGCATGTTTATTTTTTAATAAACCATATTCAACAACATATAAAAATGAAATAATCTTTAGAGTAAAGCCGCAGCCATCATTACCAAGCGCGAACCATTGACAGTGAATGAAACGAAGCGAACTTGGCCTACAGGCTGTATGTGATGCGTAAACCAATGGTGTAACGTTAAACATAATCATAGATGACGCGCCACGGGTTTTTATTTAAAAGAAAGAACGTAGCTTATGTTTGTATGTAGGTCTAGGCAATTTATATTCACAATACTTAATAACTAGGATTATTTTATTGCATTTGTATTAGTTGTTTGAAGAGTTAAAAAAAAATCGGTCGGTCTTAACGCAAGTTTACAACCGGCAAGTCGGTCGGACTAAAAGGGAAAAAAAATAAATAATTGGGTCGGTACTAAATTAACAGGGTCGGTCGGGTTACGGCAAACAAGAATATTTTTAAGGATGGCCTGAGTCAATATTGAAGTATACAAGAATTAAATTGAAATCGTGAAATTTGGGTCAAGCGATAATAGAAAACCGTAGCTTAACAGAAATTGTACCATGTAAACATTGTAACATGTTGTCACTAAACCTAATAAAATTCTGTTTAGTTACTAAAATGTTTTCATAATACACTTATTTTGATGCAAGATTTTTTTTTACACCCCCTGTTAAAAAAAAATGGTTATTTTTACATTTTGCACATTTAAGCTACCTCTAAAAACAGTCAAACTGTAAGTGCGTTACAAATGTTGGTTTACAATAGTTTTGTTTACATTTTGCACATTTAATCTCATTTTCCTCATGTCACAACCTTTGTTTTTTTAATTTATTTTAGGAAGTTGTCTTAATATTTTAATGCCAAATGTGTAATCGTTTTTTGTTAATAAACTATACTTTAAAATGTAATTATTGAACCCTCTAGTTGTTATGGCTTCTGTCATTGTTGGGATACTATGTTAAAGCTGGCAGCATTAACAATTTATATATCGAAATATATATTGTTATCAATCAATATGGGAAAAAATTATCGAGATTACATTTTTGCCATATTGCCCAGTCATGTTTCCCAATCAACTGGCCTGCCACTGGGGCATGATTCACTGCAATGGCCACCACATAGACATTCCCTGCAGAAATGTGAGAACTGCCACTGTATCGCATTTAGCAGGGTCTGTTTTCAGAGCTGAGCACCAGCTTGAGAAGAAAGACCATTTCTGGGCATAGAGGCGCCTGGTAGAAGGGGTCCGTGCCTCTGTGATCGTTCTCATGACTCCTTGGGGAAGGCCTGGGATTGACACTAAGGCTAAATAATAATAAAGAAAATAGCTGACTAATATAACAAACAACAAAGGGTGTTGAAATAATCCAACTGTGTGTTTCTGTTGTGTTTTCTCTGTTCAGTCATCTCCAGATGTAAATGCGAACAGCACAGCGCAATATGTGGAATCATTGACCTTCATCACTTCTATCGGCTGTGGCATCTCCATGTTTTTTCTATCCGTCGCTCTGTTCATGCATTTTCTGTTACGGTAAAGTATCTTAAAATATAACATAGTTACTTTAAGTTTTTGACTAATTGCTTTTGATCCTCTTTTGGACGAAAGCATCTGCTAAATGCATAAATGCATGTTACAAATACAGATAGTTTTTATATTTCAACAGGAAAGCCAAATCAAACCAGGCCACGAAGATCTTGATGAACATGTTTGTGGCTTTGTTTCTCCTGAATTTATCCTTTTTGTCAAACGAGAGCGTCGCCAACACAGGAGACAAGGCTGCGTGTGTCTTCATAGCGCTGCTCATGCATTACTCCATGCTGACTACATTCACCTGGTTCTTCATTCAAGCTCTTCATATGTACTTATGGCTCATCAGACAGAACATCACCATCACAAACTACATGAGGAAGATCATCGTGTTCGGCTGGAGTGAGTTATATGAACAAAACTCCTGTTATACTTTTGCCTTAAGAAATAATTATTTTAAAACAAAACCCAGCAAGTCAGACTGTAAACTATTTTAATGAATTTTAGTAATTTAAGTACATTTAGTTAAATTTATTGAATATGAGAAATTTTTCCTTGGCAACTAGCTGAAAGAAAATGTTTTTTATATAGGCTATATATTTTATTTTAAGTTAAAGTTTATTTCAAGTAATGAAAATGTTCTCTGTGTGTTTTCAGCGTTTCCGGCACCGATAGTCGTAGCTGTTGTTTCAATAGGAGGATATAAAACAATAACTATAAGCGCAACATCTGGAAAAACACAAATGTACGTTTTTTTGATGTCTCAAATATATGAATTAATGAAGCTTTTTTTGCCCCTATTATGGAACTTTTCATGCTCCTAATGTTGTTTTGGAGTCTCCTACAATAGGTTTACATGGATCCAGGTTAAAAATAAAAACGAATTTTCTTATAATATCCACTGCAGCATCAGCTCTTTTCTCCCAGTGTCTGAAACAGTTCAATCAAGGATTCAGTCTCTCTAAACCCCGCCTTTCTGAGAGCCTGCTCTGCTCTGATTGGTCAGACATCCCAGTCTGCTGTGATTGGTCAGAAACCAAACACTTATTATCATATCTGAATCTCAGCTCTTGATAAACAATGATATGAACAGTAACAATGGCGTGGGTTTTACCGTATCAGTCTCATCAAAGTGGATTTGCTTTGGCAGCAGAAAACAGCGTCTTCTCGACATGAACAACACGAACCAAACTCTTCCAGTTTGAGGGCGGGGCCAAGAGACGCTGTTCGCCGGCAGCCAATGGAGACCATAGGCTGGCAATAGTGTTGTCATAATACTGGAATTTCCAACTTCGATACGATACCTTGTAGAATATCGATATTTGATACAGCCATACATATAATTTGTTTTTATTTCATAATTCTTTGATAATTTGGGTAATTTTTTTGTAATAGCTTACACAGCATAGGGAGGCTTTATTTGAATCACTGAACTAGATTTACAAAAAAAGACAAGTAAACAGTCAGTAATAAAATAAGAACAAATAAATTAATTGCAAATGATAGCACAAATAACAATTGTAAACAGTAGGGTCTAACAGTAGTATTCTGGTAATAAACTACAGAATCAGTAATCAAATGTAAAATAACGCTGGATAGTTTTCATTATTGCTTACAATTGATTATTGCTTACAATTAAAGCAACAAAAGTTATTCAGTCAAGAGCACTGAGTGATTTTCTCTTTGTCTTTTGTTCTTTGATTAACTAATAAACAGACAGCAGCAGGTTTATTAGGCTGCTGTCACTTTAAGAGCTAATGCAAAGATCCAATATACTGTTGCACAACATGTGTTTTCTCTTAACTATTTACGTTCCAAAACTGACTGTATTTATCTGAATACTCTGCAAGACAGGCATTGTGTATTTGATCGTTTAAGCACAATAAGCCTTCAAAAAGAAGTCAATTTGGTACTTGCGAGTTGATTGAGAGGCGGCTTTATGTGTGATCAGTACACCATCGGTTAGAGGTACGTGCTTTTGCGTAATATAAGCACTATTAAACCAGAAAGAATGAGATGAGTGAGTGAGAGAGGGCCAGTGTGTGTCAATTCGCCGTCTGAGAGAATAGAGAGAGACAACACGCAGGTAGTATCGGTAAATCAATACTGCAGAAAAGGAGTATTGGAACAGTTTCAAATATTTCAGAATTGATACATATCAAAATATCAATATTTTTGACAACACTGGCAGGCATTAAAACCTACTTAGGTTCAGAAGGAAGTGAGACTGGAATTACTGACGACTCGTTTCAGGCAGTTCGGTATAGTTTCTTTCTTTTAGGAGACAATAACTCCATTTATCTGCACTTTGATCTGTGAAACTTTGCAGACTCTTTACCTTCACAAACAGCTCTATGACACTCTACATCAAAGATAATATTTGAAAAAGCATATTAGGGGCACTTTAAGTGCCTTCTGATTGTCTTAATTATATTTCACTCTCTTCTAATTATAGGTGCTGGATTACAGATCCTTTCATTCACTACATAGTAAACATTGGCTACTACGCTTTAGTCTTCATCTTCACGACAGGAATCTTCATCATGATCGTCACTAAGATTTTCCAAACCCGACGCATAAAAGCGGCTGACGGCAAGAGAAAGACGTTCAGAAAGCAGCTCATGATGGTGTTGAGTTTGTTCCTGCTCTTCGGCCTGACGTGGGCTGTGGCGTTCTTCAGTTATGGACCGATGCTCATTCCCTCATATTACATCTTCACTGTGTTGAACTCGTTCCAGGGTGAGAAACAATCACATACATCAGTACATCTGGTTTAGTAGAATGCTTCTATTTTTCCAACAGATTTCAGCAAATTATTTTCACTTTCACTATTTTTTCAAAATATATAATTATAACGGTTGCCATGGGAGTTGATTTTTTTTATTGGTTACAGTTTAAAAAATCATGCAAACAACTTTAAAGGGGAAATGAAGCAGTCAATCAAGTTTACATGATTTACAAGATGGATTTCCACTATAATCAACAATTATATAAGAAACATGACAAATGAAAACATATAAAAGAAAAAAGAAAAACCGTTATATCTTTCGCGGCCAGGGATTGTGCACTATTCTAACATGTGACGTCACGGGGTTGGTTGGCTAAAATGTAAACCTGGCTGAATGTAGGAATATCCCGACATCGAACTGTCTACACCACGGTGTTTTGACCGCGAACAACTAACGACGTCTAACGTTATATGTTATATGCAGCAGATGGACTCTGACACGGTGGGCATCGCAGTACAACAGCCACACTGACACCAGGTAGCGTTGCCAACCCGCTCTTCTCCGCAAACCACCACCGGCTGTTCGACATAACAACGTACCACTGCTTGGTTCCCACGCCGTATCGGCTCAAATGCATATATTAATACATGCTAACTTACATGGTGTTGACAAGAGACAGGAATATGATGGCAGACATCGCGAACAATGTTTCCATGTGCAGTTTAACATATAACGTTAGACGTCGTCTTTTTGTCTGGTAACTAATAAACTTCACTAAGTTAGCTAAACACTAAGTTAGCGTTAGCTAGTTCATGCTTACAGCTGTTAGCTAATAATGACTGTACCTAACGTTAGTTGTTCGCGGTCAAAACACCGTGGTGTAGACAGTTTGATGTCGGGATATTCCTACATTCAGCCAGGTTTATTAAAGCCAACCAACCCGTGACGTCACATGTTAGAATACTGCACAATCCCTGACCACTAAAGATATAACGGTTTTTCTTTTTTCTTTTATATGTTTACATTTGTCATGTTTCTTATATAATTGTTGATTATAGTGGAAATCCATCTTGTAAATCATGTGAACTTGATTGACAGCTTCATTTCCCCTTTAAATCTGTGAAATGTATTTGAGGAGGCATAATTAGCAGAATAAACATTCTATGATTTTTTTTCCAGGGTTTATCCTCTTCCTGTATTACTACCACATTCACAATGACATAGAAGGTAATTTCTCTGATGATCCAGAAAGGTCCGGCTCCACCACAACCATCGTTCAATCCAGTGCTGTGGAAAATGTTTATAATTAGTCTTTTTAAGACAGAAAACCATGTTGTCTCTTAGACAGCTATTAAGTCAACAGCAGAAAGTCAGAATACTAGTCGTGTTAAATAATAATCTGTGTCTAAGATGTTGTACGGTGAGGGGATACAGTAACTCATAATGGGATCATAACTGGGATCATTAGCTTTTAAGACATTTTAAACAAAAGTTAATTTAACACGTGCTTGAACATCATCACTGGAAGCTACTTTGAAAGTCGTTTTTTTCTCGTATTGTAAGTTCAGGGTAACTGTAACCCTAGTTATTAAATATTTTGTTCGAGTAACTTTTGAATGTTTAAATTGTGCAAATAATATTATTTCATTTATTGTTTCTTGATGTAGTTGTAAAGATGTAGTAAAAAGGATTTTGTTTCAAATAATTATAATGCAGTTTTCATCTAGACTTATGCTTTAAGCCATATTTCTGACGTCTAAACAAAAGTGAAAATGATATTGTTTCTTTTATACGCTGCATTAACATGATATATTTTACTATTATATTTTATATTTACTATTAAATTATATACATTTTACTATTGCCTCCATAATGGCATGAATTTGTGCATTATATTGCTCTGACCCCTTTTTTTTTTTTTTATTTATTTTTTTTTTTTTTTTATTGTTTTGTTTTATATGTTCTGTAAATCTGTTTTGATTGTTGTGTCCGTTTCTGTGATTCTGTGTAACTTGTGTAATTGTTGCCCCAGGGCTCCCTTGTAAAAGAGATTTGAATATCTCAATGGGACATCACCTGGTAAAATAAAGGGTAAAAAAAAAAAAGTATATATATATATATATATATATATTAAAAAATTGATTTGGTCATTATACATAAATATATCAATGGTATGCTACTAAATGTTTCTTTTAGCAGGTTTGTTTGCAGTAGTTATGTATTTGATATGCATTTATGATAGTGTTATAGGCTTGTGTAACACTAGAGGGCGCTGTAAGATTGTGCAGTGTAACTGTTTCTGAGGCTGGAGTTGAAGATGTGAATGAGATTTTCTACATTTGGCTCAGTGTGACACGTAGTTGCAATTACAACCAGCTATTGACTCGATACTTGTGATTCGCATTGACTAATAAACTTCTATCCAGTTGAATGAGTTGAGAATTCCACCTGTTGATGACACTTCCAGTCAAACTCAGGCTACTAATAAATGCTAATCTTTTGAACTATTCATCAAAGAATCCTGAAAAAACATGCATTATATTTTTCATAAAAATATGACGCAATACAACCGTTTTCAACATTGATAATCATGTTACTTGAGCAAATCAACATATTAGAATGATTTCTGAAGGATCATGTGACACTGAAGTGATGCTGAAAATTCAGCTTTGATCACAGGAATAAACATTTACATTTTACAATATATTCATATAGAAAACAGCTATTTTATATGGGTCATGACATAAGAAATCAAATTTGCTGTGATATTTTGACATATAAGAGGACATCAAACAAGTTCTCCCCACTGATAATCCTGTTGAAAGTGCCCTGGTGTCCTGGTGAAGGTGTTCTGACATGCTCTGACATTTGTGCTTATGTCTGTTACTTGTAAGACTTGCATGGCTAAAGTATGATAACACTGTATTCAGCACAAACTCTGCTACAATAATATGTGAGCAGCATGTATGTAAAAGTTTGTAGTTTTGAGGAAATTACGTTAATGTGTGGTTTGTGAAAAAAAAAAGTTCATATTTGTTCATAAGACTTGAAAATTGTATCACGTAGCCTAGAATTTTTGCTTCTAATCTATGTGAAAATCATCCTGCCCACTCAATCACAAAAACCAATATAGCCTATTGATTTAAAATTTGTAAGACATGTTTTGTGTAAGAAAGCTGTATGCAAGGAGGGTGTGAATCATCATGACTATTGATGTGTTTCACACCTTAGAAGACAAAGACCCTCCCCTAATGGCCCTATCAGGTGTGACTGTGAGGGAACTTGAACAAAGAATGAGGAAATTAAAAGAATGGCTTTTTGATTGTTTGGATTTATTTACAACACAACATCTCCAAAGATACATAAAAAAGGACAAAAAGGCACATTATTAAGCACAATGATCTAAACAGAGAGACTTCCTGAAACAGTTCCTGTTCAACATACCTGCCACACCTGTTTGCTTTTTCATTTTAACATGTTCATGTACAGAGACTCGTGTGAATGTTTAAGTCAGCAGGACTCATCAGTGGCATCTGGTCCCTGTAAAAACAAAACAAAACAACACTGTGAACATGCACGATTTGGGGAAGAAAATCTAATTATGAGTTTTCTGGTTAAAATTGCATAAAAATGTATAATGAACACCATTTTTGTTGTGCCTTTTAAGCATATACTTGTAGGGCTGCATAAAGTAATAATAACAATAATAATAATTTTACTTTACAGAAATGCAGGCGGCCTATAACAGTACACTACACTAGAGAAACATATGGATTATCATATGTTATCAGAGAACATTTACTGAAGCGATCGAGCCGCTTCAAACTATGAAACATTATTGTTACCACATAATAAACATCTACGTTTGAGCAGATATCCACGAACACAGTATTTAACAGTAAACACTGGCCTAAACATAATAATATTCATCATGTTAGTGTAAACACTCATTCTACTTTTATATCATGCTGTGTTTTATATTATCGAACATAAAAACATCCTCGTGTTGTACATGTATATTTATTTAGCATTGAAAGGTTGCCTACCTGTCTATAGTTCATATTTCAACATGTTTCCATCGATTTCATAAATTTTAGTCTGGCACCAGTTCAGCTAGTACAATGTGAAGTTTATGCAACAATAACACGATAACTATTATAAGTGGGAATACATTTCTTACCTTAAAAATCTTATCTTCAAATAATGTTCTTCTTCTGAGGTAAATCCAAGGTAAATTTACAGCATGTCTTCCAGACTTGATGAAAAGTAGAGGAATGATGAAGTTTGATGCGTTGTTTTGAGGTAATGGGGTGTTTACAGGTCCACGATCCTTCACATGGACTATTAGCATTTGAATCAAATCATGCGCAAGTGGGTGTGGTCACAGAAGTAATGAGCCGGCGCTTGAGAAACTGTACCTCTCGTTGCTTTCATACGAATTACTTAAACATAGAATATTTGTTTTTGATATGATTTATATCATTTAAAAATAGATGTGAAAATAGATTGCACTTCAAGCTTTCTAAAGACTTATCTATCATGTACATAGGGCTGGGCGATAAAACGATAACGATAATTATCGCGATATAATTTTTCTCGATAAAACGATATCAAGAGGTCGATAAATGTTCGATAATGTTTATGCGCCAAAAGCGGAACGAAAATCATTTGAACCGCGCGCCATACGGACCATTAATCCGCTCGGCTCAAAGTCCAAACGGCAGCGCGAGCGCGTTTATATTTTTAGCTCACTAGAGCAGATGCCTTTACTCTGATCGGTCTCTCAGTCACGAAATCCAGTGAGAAGGGCTTGAATCCAGCGAGGAACACAAATGTCTCAGTGATTTAAACCAGTTTAAAGGCAGATGAAACTGCGCTGACTAACAGGAGAAACACTGCGCAGCGATACAGTCAGAAGGCTTTTCCGTCTACAAACTCCCATCATTTACCATGGATTTACTGTAACGTTAGCCTAGTAATATTAACTGCACCATGAAATGTGGGATATACATATTGAATTGTATTATATTATTAATGTAGACGATGTATTAAAGGACTAATGGAATATAATTACAGTATTTAATAATGTATTTAGGCTACTGTTTTTCATACAAATATAGGCTACCATAGAAACCATAAAGTTAGGTTACATTTTGCCATGATAGTGAGGTGCTACAGGCTATGCCTGGTTTCATCTGTGGTTGACATGATCTAAATGCATGATACTGGATGACCAATGGTTAAGTTTAATAAAACCCAAACAGTCAGAATATTACATTTTACAAAAAAAAAAAAAAAAAAAATAGCACATGCAGAAACTAAGAAATTGTCCAATAAAGATATTTATTTTGTTAAGGAAAAATGACAAATGTTTGAATGTTCTACCTCAGATTTGTGAAATGTTCGCCTGTTTGGCAAGTGTTTGTCATGATATGTTCTGACAATAAAGAGTAGTTTAAAACCACAGTTAATGCTCTGGTTTCTACAACTTTCACTTAGGAGCAAAAATCTGCCTATAAACTTGAAAGAAATAAAGATTTGACTTTTATCGTGATAATTATCGATATCGACTGATATAAAAAAATTTATCGTGATATTTTTTTTTATCCATATCGCCCAGCCCTACATGTACAGTGGGGAGAACAAGTATTTGATACACTTTGGAGGGAGCTGAAAATACATATTACCCTGCGACAGCCCCGAAACCAGAAGGATCTGGAGAAGGTCTGTATGGAGGAGTGGGCCAAAATCCCTGCTGCAGTGTGTGCAAACCTGGTCAAGAACTACAGGAAACGAATGATCTCTGTAATTGCAAACAAAGGTTTCTGTAGGGCAATTCCAGCGTTATGGATGTGACTTTTGAACTCATAATGACAGGTGAAATGTCTCAGAAAAAAAAAAAACTTCTTACAATATTTAAATTGGAAATGCATATTCTCAGAGCACCAAATCTGGGGAATTGACAGGCAAAATATGTTTTTCTAAAATATATTTAAGCACCCCCAAAAAAGGAAAATATGCATGCGTTATGGATGTGACGGGAAATGACAGAGTTTTTGGTATACTGTTCGATTTCCTTTAAAGTCTGTGAACTTTTAAGTCCAATGTATAAATATTGCTTATCCACATGATGAAGGGGTCTTAGCTGAACATAAAAATATCAATGTTTAAAATATATATATTTTTATGAAGTGTATTATGAGGAAAAACCAACGTTATGGATGTGACAAAAACCCTGTTATGGATGTGTCTGAAATACATAGAATCTGTTTGGAAAATCAACAATCAAACCATCATGGCACTTTTGTTGACGCATAATGGCTGTTTTGACATTAAGAAGACAATTCTTCTTAATTAAGATCTAAGATCTTATTTTCCCTGATTGTGTGCGGTTTTTAGTATCATCTTACCATTTTATCCATCTGTCGTTGTGGTAGGCGTTTAGCTTTAAGATAACGCTATCTTCGAGCTGTCAAAACCTGAGCTTGAATGACAGGAAGCGCGAGCGAATTAGAGGGCGGCTGTTTCGCGCCTAAACCAATCAGGTTCCTCGCGCATTTGCAGGACGCCTCTCGACTAGGATGTGAATAGGCTACTATAAACACACAGACGGAACATTAAAGCAGAGACTATTACGGAAGACAGTCAAGATTAAAATACATTAACAATTAATGTTTGTCATATAGGAGTTCAAATCACAGGTTTCCTCCACAGTCAGGTGAACCGATGGACATTATTGTCCGTAGATGTAAGTCACTAGCAATCATGTAGCCTACGTTTTTGGCCAAAATCATTTCTGTCGTGAAACACATCACAATAGTCATATGCATGATTTAATATGAAGCGTCCGTAACGGTCACGTCCGTAACGCATTATTATGGTTGTTCAGAGCAAAATAGTGAGATGAATTGTCGATCTTAATAAGCATAAACATAATTTAGCTTTGTAAATAAAGTTTCAAGTTATTTGCATTTATAATTGTCATATTAAATAAACTAAACTTTTAAAACGTTATGGACGTGACAGTGCACTGAAGCGTCAAGACCTCTTTATTATAGCCCTTATAAATTCAACAGGCAGTGCTGTTATGACCAAATTAGTATATTTATTTCTCAGGCATGCCTCCATCTTTCTGCAAAATGCTTACTGTTAAAATAAAGTTTAAAAAGGAGGGTCTTTGATACCTTTTTTTGAAAGCATGAAATATGGCTGGTTGAAAATGTAATTTAAGCATTGTTGCTCACCTCATATCTGGTGGATAAACAAGGCAATTTTCTTAATTTTTGTTAAAGCACATTAATACAGTATATTACAGACCTAAATGGACAACTTAAAAAGGGTTTTGTTCTTTTGGTTAAAACTTTTTTTCATGGTAAAGATGACCTTTGCATGGAATTGCCCTGTACCAAATATTAAGTTCTGCTTTTCTGATGTATCAACTACTTATGTCATGCAATAAAATGCAAATTAATTATTTAAAAATCATACAATGTGATTTTCTGGATTTTTAGATTCCGTCTCTCACAGTTGAAGTGTACCTATGAAAAAAATTACAGACCTCTAAATGCAGTGTATCAAATTCTTGTTCTCCCCACTGTATGTGTGGCAAGTATTCGTTGAATTACAATTCATTTTCTGTCGCGTTTCAGAGTGAACTTCACACAGAGAACTTCACACATTGGGTCTCATTCATGAAACATTCGTAAATATACGAGTAAATATGTGAGTGATTTGCGCGTAAAGAGACATTCCCGAAAATTCTTCTCCTGATTCACAAATACTTCGTAAACGTCAGATTTGATAGTGAAATGTGTGTGTGGGTTAATGAATTCCAAACAGTCGTAAATGGGACGCGCGTGCACGCTCATTCTTAATTACCATAAATCCCGCCCATTAAAACCGACTGACAACTATATATGGGCATCATATTATGACACGAAACGAAGGATTTCAACATGTCTTCTCAAAAGCGAATGAAGAAGAGAAATTTCTCAGATGCAGAAATTGAAGTTTTATTATCAGAAGTTTATTCAAAATGCCACATTTTTTTTTCAAGCGTACATAGTGGCGTATCAGGTCTTAAAAAAAGGATTTTTTAGGTAACAATGCTTGGCAGCATATTACAGATGCAGTTAATGGAGTTTCATCTGTTAATCGAACAGTCCCAGAAGTGAAAAGAAAATGGTTCGACATGAAGCTTGACTGCAACACTTGTGACTTGCTGACTTGTTAAAAAAAAAAAAAAGAATAAACAGCTTGAATATAAAAAAAAAAAAAAAAAAAAAAAAAAAAAAAAGACTTGCAGACTTGTGTTCCGTTTGCAGATGCTATTACTGGCTCTCGTAATAAAAGTAAAAAGAAAAACCGTATGTAATTACTATATATAATATTTTTTCAAAATGCTTGTAAATATGTACCCGATTAAGGTTAATTAAAAGGCAGCCTTATTAATGAGCAAAACGTTCGGATGTTAAACGCACTATTTACGCGTGGCTGGGAGCAGGTGTAGATTTCTTTCGTACCAACTAACTTTTGGCAAATACGAACATTTTAATGAATCCGAAAATTTACGCCAGAACCCCTTTACACACGATTTACACACAAATTTGTTCTGCTCGTGTTTCATGAATGAGACCCATTGTGTTTATTTTCTTTATTTTACGAAAAGAACAACATTTTATTTTTATTATGAGTGTACAGAAATAAAAAGTAGACATTTAACAGTTTTGAATGATGTATAGGCTAACACTTGCCTGTATGACAAAAATCATACAGTTCTTTGAGTCTCTTTCGCACTGATAAGAAAAAAAGTGAGGTGATCGCTCCGGCGTGACCGCTGACCCCAGGGGGTTAAAAGTGGTGTGTGAGCTCGCAAGTACGATGTCACTGTTCGCCGGATTGATGAGATACTTAGTAGACTGTCCTCACTCAAAGGCTGCCTGTCTAAGTGCTGTCTGCTGTAGCGTCTGGACCAATCAGACACTAGGGCTGTACCAGAATATTCGAGTATTCGAATATTCGTTCGGTGGGTTGGTATTCGATTTTCAAATTTGACATTCGAATATTCGTTTTAATTTTTATTATTTTTTTCACACCTGGCATACCCCTAGAAACGGTTCCCATTCGCGCTTGAATGGGGCTGTCATGCGTTTTCTCAGATGGATAGCTCTCTCTGATTTATCAATATGAACAATGAACACATAAATGTAATGAATGAATCCGAACTTCAAATCCCGTGCTATAGGCAGATGTAATGGAGTGCACGTCTCCAGCAACAGCTGCATTTTACTGATCGTCAGCTAAAATTTCTAAATCAAAGACCGCAATAAGAGAGCGAGCAACAGCCCTGGTAAGATCATTTCGGTTCTTTACTTTTAATGAAGTTGATTGTGTGTTAAAGCATCTGCGACCCACTTTCACTTTGATTTGCGATAGTTGCACGTTGGCTTGATAGATGCTGATCTGCGGTGACGCGTGCTGTAAGCGTCGTCATATCTGGCTATAACATGATATAGCCTAAAACGCTCTCACACGGTTATTTTTTTAGCATTTTTGGGCGAAATACAATACTCTTATTTTAGAGCGCAGAACAGCGGAGTTTGTATGGGCAGAAGTGCATGCCTGAGCTTGTATGCTATAAGCTGTGTTGCTTTGACATTGTGGAAATAGAATAGAAACAATATATTAGCCTACCCTTTACTGTGTCAGTAATTACTGTGCTGCTGATTTCTGATTTGAGAGTTATTTGTTACTCAGAAAAATATTAGGCTGTGTTTTGTATCACTAGTGCAGTGTCCGTTCTCGGAGCCCTGCGCGTGAGGCGCTCGCGCTGTTCTGTATTAAAAGTTTATTAATTCTGAACGTGTCACGTCTCGCGTGTCTATATTGCACCAAATGTGACACTGCACTCTTGAAGTCGATTGGATGAACGGTTCAAAATGCAAGATAAATAATCTAAATGCAAACAGACAGACACATAGAGATTCCTGCCTTTATTAGAGAGAAGAATATGTTCAGCCCCCTCTCTCCGAAGCTTCGAATATTCAATGTTAATTCCTATCGAAGCTTCGAAGCTCAAAAAATGGTATTCGGACCAGCCCTATCAGACACACACAAATTATTCATTATATTAGGACTAACTGGGCCTCAGGTGACAATTGTCATTTTGACCCTCCTCTAAAAAAACATTCCCAATTTAAGTTTGAAGGGAGTAAAGCCTCTGTTTAGGTTATTAAGGAAATGTAATTTTGCCAAAAGAAGAACTTTTATTTTAAATAAATGTTCATTTTAAAGCAGCCTACTTCAGTGTGATATGTTACCATGTCATCATGCTTAACACTGAGAACTTGAATAATTGTAATGTGATGATCAGATGCATATCTAAATCAAAGAATATCATATTTTGGGCGGTTTATTTATTTTTAACAGCGGATTCGGGTGACTCAAAGTGCACCAGATTAATGAATTTATCTTTAAAATGTACAAAACTTTCTTCCGGGGGGGCATGACCCCAGATCCCCCTAGAGGTACCGAGCTCCACCCACAAAAATACTGTGGAAAGCACAGTAGGCTATATGATGGTTTACGAAAAATACAAATTTTATGATCTTACAATTACAGTTTTTCTCAATTGCTTTGGCTCAGTTCTCAAATGATTTTTTTATTTCCCAAAACATTAAGTTCAGATCTCTGAACAATTCGCTTCTTTTTCACATCAGATTGGAATTTCTTATTGATTTGAGCAAATTGCAAATGCTTTGGCACATGTGTGCAAAGAGTACATACAACTGTCTGCAGTTTGGACAACAAATAATTGCATATGGCTTGTTGATCAAAACTGATGACTCGATTCTCACTTACACTGTCAAACACTTCAGAACTTCTCAGACATTTTTTATTGTGTAAGCCATCACATTCAAAACGATCTATTCAATTATCATAATTAGTATACATGAATGTATATTCTAAAATATATCTGACATTGACATTGATTGTAATGTCTGCTAAATTGCCACATGACCTCTAATTGCATTCGCAATCTAATTGCAAATTACCTCTAATATGAATCAACCATTTAACCATTTAACCAATCAACTTTGGGAGTATATATATATATATATATATATATATATATATATATATATGTAGATTGCCCACAGCACAATCACTGCTGTAGAAGTTTTTGAGAATGGAGGACGTTCACAACCCTGAACTGCAGCAACATGCTCGTGGAAGAGCAATTGGAAGGCGTGTAAGAATACGTGGTGGTGGTAGAGGAAGAAATAATCGAGGAAGAGGTGGAAATAGAAGAGTCAGAGTCTCTGATGAAATCAGAGCCACACTTGTGGATCATGTCATAAATCATGGTTTTACAATGGAAGAGGCTGGTCGAAGAGTACAGCCTAATGTAAACAGGTCCACAGTGTCATCAATTGTGCAAACCTTTCGTAGGGAAAATATGTTTTTTTTTGTTTTACAGTATGTAAAGTATTTTTACAGTATAAACCACAATATTGTAAAGGTAAATGCAAGTCTATTTGTTTATTCTATAGAACTGCACGACAACCTCGCGCTGGTGGCAGAGCAGCAGTATTTAACCAACTGCAAGAACAAGAAATTTGCAACATGGTCATAGCCAACAATTCCATCAGGCTAAGAGAGATCCAAAGTGCAATCATAAATGACAATGTCTTTGCAAATATAAATTCTGTCAGCATTTTCACCATAGACAGAGTTTTAAAAAGACATCAGATGACTATGAAACCGCTCTATAAGGTGCCATTTGAGAGGAACAGTGAAAGAGTCAAGGTGTTGCGGTACCAGTATGTCCAGGTAAACCATTGGTGTGCACTTAGTGAGTTTTCCTGTTTTTCTAAGATGCCTGTATTACTTTACTGTAAGTTTCAGAAACCCATAAGAAAATACATTTACTGTTACATTTTTTTTTCTGTGTTTCTTCATAGAGAATCATGGAGTTAGAAGTACATGAAACGACCCACATTCTTGTTTTTGTGGACGAGGCTGGGTTTAATCTGTCCAAAGGCCGGAGACGTGGTCGCAATCTCATTGGACACCGAGCCACAATTGACACACCAGGCCAACGTGGGGCCAATATTACAATGTGTGCTGCCATTTCAGAGAACGGTGTGAGCACACATATTCCATACATTGGGCCCTATAATACCCAACTTCTCCTGGCCTTCCTAAATGCACTTTACAGAGACCTGATTCCAGAACAAGAAAGAGGTTTAGTTAGACCACATTTGCCTAATTATGTTGTTGTCTGGGATAATGTCAGCTTCCACCGAACCAACAGTGTTAGGGACTGGTTTGCTGCACATGAAAGGATAACAGTGGAATTCCTTCCACCATACTCTCCATTCCTAAATCCAATAGAAGAGTTTTTTTCAGCATGGAGGTGGAAAGTGTATGATCATAGACCACAAAATCAGATGTCTTTGTTGGATGCCATGAATGCTGCATGTGAGGACATCACAGCTGACCATTGCAGGGGATGGGTGCAGCATTCAAGGAGATTTTTTCATTTTTTTGGCAATGGAAAACATCAGATGTGATGTTGATGAAAATCTTTGGCCTGACCAACGTGAGCGACAAGATGTCCACCAAGAATAATTTGTTTGGGTTTTTTTTTCCCCCATGAATGTTATTTGTTGTTTGTGTATTTGTGGTAATATACAAATATGAAATGTAAAGTGAAATCTTGTTACTCTTGTCAGTTACTTTAAATGTACAGTAAATGCACTTGTATTGTGTATATACACATGAAGTACAAAAATAAACACTGTAAAAATACAAATGTTCATAGACTTTTTTTTTCTTCTACATACTATTGACTTTTCTCAACAAATATGAGATTTTTGTTTAAACCCTTAATTTTCATGGTTGACTGTTGTGGTGAAAAAACAACTAAACATTTTGACCAGTGTGGCTCACACAATGACAAAAATACTTTAGATTTTGGTGGCCTTGGCCAAATTATTGACACAATAACTAGGTTTTGAAGCATGAATTAAATGTTTTGGGTGAGTAACTACATTTTGCAGACATGCTATAAAGTTTTGAAGTTCCTGCAAACAGTTGTGACATTTGCACTCACAGTTTAGAGAATGTTAAGACTGTTTCGAAAAATGTGCCAAAGCAATTGAGAAAAACTGTAAAATACATGATCAGGATTTTACCACCTCCACCTCATTTTGAGCCAGGAAAAACCCTGTATACAGCCATTACATTTAATATTTTGACTCATCGTTATTTCTATTAGTTTTTTTTTAGAAAAAATATTAACAAAATCAAACATTTGAGTCTGTCCCTGACCCTTTTTACACAACCTAAAATGTTGCCGATATGTTTCAGGTACACACTCATATACTTTCAACACTTCAACACAAAACGTTTTAATCAGTAGTGTAAAGTTAAATTAATGCATGAAAATGTAATGTGCTGTAGTAATGTTGGATGTACAAAAAGAACCAAGCTTAAAGGAAACCAAACGAAATCAAGTCCAATATGCAGCTCTCTGTGGCCTTTCGGCTTGCTCCTTTTTAAAAGGCACAAAATGAAAATCAACAACATGTGCAGTCAATAAAACACCCAAGAACATCCATTTGGGAAGGCGGAGACCAACCATCCAACTCAGCCCAAGGACAACCCCACATAAAACACGAGTCGTCACACCCTCATAAAAGCTCAATGAGATGATACAGACGGAACAAGACAAAGTTATCACGCAATTCTTCATGCAGATTTTCCGTCAGCCCAAGCCCAAGCAACCGTGAAAACCTGTTTGTTCCTCTTGCTGGGAGTGGTCCACTGATGAATGTTTGAACTTTCAGTCTTTCAAAAAGTGTTTCAAAAAGTTCATTGAAATCCTTCTTAAGGAGTTCTGACTGCTCTTTATGAATATCATTCTTTCCCACATGAATGATGAGTCGATTTGCAGTCTTATGTTTCATCAGAATGTTCTGAAGTTCCCTGTTTATATCAGAAGTTGTTGCTTGTGGAAGGCAGCACGTAGTTGTATCCCTGCCGCTAATGTTTCTGATTATGGAGTCCCCCACTATCAGAGTCCTGGGCTCGGCTGCGCTCTGAGCTGAGTGCCGCTGTCTGCTCGACCTTGAGCGCCAGTTAGCATCAGTGTTAGCTACTGGCCCATTCAGTCTGAGTTCGATCACATTCATCACGTTTGGAGATTCCTCATATACATTCATTAGTACTTCAAATCTGTTCTCAAGATAGGCGGTGGTAGGAGACCAGTGTTTGCAATCCTTGTCAGAGCTGTATCTGGGGTAGAGGATGCTACTGCGGCAATATGTGATGCTCGTGACAATCTGATGTCTTGAGTGCCTTTGGGTCTCGCTCCCTGTTTGTGCCATCGATTTGTAAGTCGATCGGCTTGTTTCTCTACCTGTCGAGGAGCACTAGTTTCATAGGACTCACCGGCTATATCAGGGTTCTCAAGTTTTATCAAAAGCTTGGAGCGAGATCACATGTGGTTAGGGGAGGAGCCCTAATGGAGCCCCGCCCCCCAATTTTACCCATTGTTCATAATTAACCAGCACAAATTGAAATTATAACAATTGGTAAATCTGATAAATGACAGAGCAATTCATCACATCAAATATACACTTTAATGTTATATTTCAAAATTACAAATATACAAAAATTACTAAAATATAACAAATTGCTCCAAACAGTTTGGAAAAACAAATCGTTTTGCATTTTGAATGTGTCTAGTCAAAATGGTATAATGATTTATTGTGTGGTGGGACATTGTGAACAAATGACATATTAGAGTATTAAGTATTAACTATATATTCAACGTTCTAGCCTAAAAATGTTAGACAAGCTTTCTTCCAACTTATCTTCTCCATCACAACGTGTGTTTGCGCAATGTTGTTGGTTACCTAGTAACGAACGTACAGTGGCCGAGAATGTTCCGTCAACTTCACGCATTTGTGTTCGTGCATCTATGTTGCCTAGTAACGAACGCAATCTGGCCGAGATACGTGCTGGCGGCAGGGAACTTCACTTTGTGTGCCTGCGCCTCATATACAAAGTTGTATATAAAGCTTGCAGGACAACTTGGTTGGCATTTCCTTTTCAGCGTGAGAAATACACGGTGTGGCGTGTGAGCGTGTGAACTGGTTGAATTGCGTGTGTCTCACGGCCAATGCGTGAGACTTGAGAACCCTGTATATGCTGAGGGTGTCCATGACGAAGCTCTGTTGTGTGTTCCATCTGGTTAGGTGGTCCCGTAAGTAACTTTGTTTCAAGAACTGCAATCCTTTGTAAAAGTCTGTGGCAGTTAGTGCAGCAAGTAGATTCTTGAACCAGAAGAGGCATTTTCTCTCTTATCCTTATGAATGTAGGCAGTTGTGTTTTCCTTTCCCCGGAATGTAAGCTGGTCGGGTAAAAGAATTCTGCGTTTTTGTAGTAATCCAAACTTTGTCGTTTGAGCACTGTGCTGATTTGCTGAAGTTAAAATTAGGTGATAAAAGGAGATAAAATATAAAAATATAGAAGATAAAATATAAAAGCGATAGAGCAAAGCGCGGAGCAGTAAGCAAGAGCGTCCGAACAGTAGCTGAGCAGGAAGAACTCAGGAAGAGTAGGGTGTAACCCTGGTGTCCTGGCCAGATTCCCTCCATTGGTCCTTGTCAATCATGGCCTCCTAATAATCTCCACTCATTAAATTGTCTCGATCACTCTCTCTCCTCTACACCTATAGCTGGTGTGTGGTGAGTGCACTGGTGCCGTTATACTGTGGCTGCCGTCGCATCATCCAAGTGGATGCTCACACTGGTGTTGGTTGAGGAGAGATCCCCATTTATGATAAAATGCTTTGGGTATACAGTTGTACATATGAAAGCACTATATAAATGCCTCCATTCATTTATTCATTCATTCATTTATTCATTATTCAAACATGCGGCACTGTTTTCAAATACCTACATTTTCACAATCCTGACCACAACGCGAAAACAGCATTTTCAAACTTATCTACTTTGGAGAGTGCTTTCAAAAAGCTTTGTTTTCGTTAATGAAAACGCTGTCTCCTTGTGGAAGGAAGCCAAAACGAAGAGAAAAATATGTGTTTTCAAACGAAAACATATTACTGTGGACAAGGCATGACATTTATAATTTTTCCAAAAAGTAGTAAAGGAAATATAGCGACCTGACCTCTTGGAACTTTAATTGAATATCCCTGTAATATACGGTTACACACACGTTTCTTTTCTCAACTGTTTACATTTACTTAAGACATAATCAACTGATTATGTGAAAACTCTCCAAAAAAGGCATTTTGACATTTTTGTGTGTATGCGTTTAGGCGCGTATTCAAAGTCCATTCGCACACAGAAATTAGCCTGGGCAACAGGGTCTGTTTTGCAGCTTAATGCACTTTTAAAAATGTGTTTAATATTAGACACGTTCCGCAGTTAAGCAACAGTAAACTGCATTTAACAACACTCACTTATTTGGCTGATTTGGGCTTTTAGAGAGGAACAAAAGCTCACCATATGAGGCAGCATTAATCATTTTACCTCGATTATCTTGTTTTTATAATTGTTGGAAGCCAAAATCGAAAATTGCACAGCCCTAATTGGAGGGATTGATAATCGCAGGGCTGAGAATTATCACCATATTTCTCCCCTGTAGCAATGGCCTTATGCAAGTACATACAATTATGATCCTAAAAAGCCCAACTTTACTGAAAACACTAAAACAAATGACCAATATCTGTGATGATCATTACTGAAACCGTCTGTTACTGTGGAAAGATTGAATTGGGATGAATTTATTGAGTGTTATAATCCATGTTTGAACATATGCGTGTCAGAGAGACACTGAACCTTTTTATAAAACAAATTTGCATCTTCAGGATGAAACTACAGTCACACGCCTGCGGATTCAGATATTTGCATGATCATTAGATATTAAAGCTTAACAAAATTCACCCACACGAATATGTAACATATTTGGTTACTGACACGAAAACACTGTAAAAATTCCCTTATGACTTCTGCTTTGTTTCATGTGGCTTTAGCCCTCATGTTGTGTTCGAGTCATTTTGACCCAAAGAGAATTTTCTTTTACCAAATATACTTGTTAATGTTAATGCATTGGACTGAAACTTACTAACTTAGTTCACACAGACTATAACAACTTCTCCAAAAAAATATTATTTTTGTCCCCTTTTTACTTGTGGTGTTCAATGTCAAAATTGACCAGTCTACAGAAAATAGCTTATAAATCACTCGTCATGCTATATTATTATAAAATAATGGATTCAATGTTTTTGTCAACTTGTATTCTTTTAAATGGAACTGATTTTGTATTTCTTTTTCAAACTGATTAATCGTAGGCCTCATTGATCTGAGATCATGCTCCTCAGTTTTTGAGTGAAAAAAAGCATTATTTGTGAATAACTTTGCAAATATTAGCCTAAATAAATAAATAATGCTAGAGCTGTCCCCTAATAATCGATTAACTGTTAGTCGACTAGAAAAGGTTTGGTCTACCAAAATTGTATTAGTCGGTTAGTCGTAGAAAAAAAAACAGGAAGAGGTGAAATTACACAGGCTGTAATGGACAGATCGGTAACAGAAATCCAAACATTTGCCTATCATATATCAACCTCAAATATGGCTTATCATTTGAAACATGTAAGTAGCAGCAACTTTACAAGTCCGCTCACTCTAATGTTAACCTAGATAAATGTGAGCTATTATTAGCCGCATATATCTAAGTGTTTGTGTGGAGAGCAATCTTACCGCATTATTACAGGCGCTGGTGCATCACTACATTTAACTTAAAATATTGCGTAATTTTTGGTTATACAGATAAGATTACTGCAAACTGAAAAGAGTCTATTTCTGTAAACTCACAATAAAAATGAAATGTTGCGCTTTTGTAAAATAATGGAAACAATCAGGATGTGCTTTCTGCCGTCTCAGTCACAACTGAAACTTGCCTCACAGACATGAGAAATGTATCTACAGTATATAAAGTTTGAAATGTCTTTTGAATGAACCAATTCATATGGAAAATAAATATTCTCAGATTACGTAATCCTCATGAAACCTGCATATACCGGCATCCACTAATGCGGAGATGACAAGTCAGCATCGTCGACTTAATCTCTGCAGCCGAAAACACGACACATTCATGATCATTAGGTTTGCCGGTGCACTGTGGCAAGCTTTATATGTGCATTTGTGTGCTGATTAGGCTAAGTATTTTATATAGAATTAAAGGCTCATTATTATGATTTATGGCTTATTAATATAAACATGTTTAGGGGAAAAAAACATTTTTTTTTGCAAAAAAAATCCTCCATTGCAAGTTACCCGTGTCTAGTAACCAGCAAAATACCGGAAGTGCCGCGTTCCACGGAGAATCCATGTACCGCATTATTACATCTTTTTCTAAGGCTACGCGATATATTAAAACCATTTATACCGTAAAACTTCAAATAATAGCCGAGTCCCAAATAGACGCCTGTCTCTTTTAAACGCCCGGTGTGACAACAGGTTTGGGTAAATAAACGCCGGTCTCAAATAGAGGCCTGGTCTGTTTTTTTGTTTCGGTTTGTATTTAATCTTCTAAAACCTGTCAGATCATCTTTTTAAACCAGTTCTATGGTGCAGATTGCGCACGCAAGAGAGCCGTGCGCATCTGGGCGGGAGCTGTTAGTGCAAGCAAGGCGGAGAGGGAGAAGTGGACGGGAGCGACGAGGAGGAATTCGCCAATGAACTTGTAGTTGAGGTGTATCGCGGTGAAGATGATAGTAATGAATGTTTTTTTTATGCTGCCAATAATCTCGCACACAAGACGAGAAGCGCCACGCTGCGTCAATGACAACTCGAGGTATTATGATATTATCTATTCATTCAGTTAACGGACGCTCTGAGGTAAAGTGTTCAGACTGCAGACTTAGCAACGATTGTATTTAATTGTACAGTACAATCATAACATAGTAGTACAGACATTATATTAACTCCATAATGTCCTTAAACATAAAAATATTGCTGGCCATAAACTGAGCAAGTGCGCGACCGGTGTGTGATAACGTTACCTCGAGTTGTCATAGACGTGACACGACGCAATATAATGTAATTCTTACATTAACTGATTTGTTAAACACATTCGAATTATAAATAAAACGTAATATAATGTGGTAAACTCTTATTGTCATGCTTTCTGTCTGTCAGCCTAAATTCTATGGATATGCTACACTCAATGAACAACATCAACACTGAATTAAAGGCCTGTCTCTTATAGACGCCTGTCTCAAATACAAGCCGGTGCAGTTCGGCGATTTGGGAAAATAAAAGCCCGGGCTATTATTTGAAGTTTTACGGTAATCATAAAATAGCATAGTGCTATTGTGAAATCACAAAGGTTTTTTTTTTTTTTTTTTTACACAGAGAAACACAACGCTTTAATAATTTACATGCGTGCAGATTACATGTTAAAATTACCTCAGCTCCGTTCAGAGTAAACACTGCTCCACGCAAACTCAGTCTTGCTGCATTATGTTTCCAATAACGTGCATTTGGGAACACAAAACGTCGTTTGTGTTTCATAGTTGCACTGTTATCATTTAAATGCGTGGAGCGCATCTCGGGTTTCTCATGCTGTGAGTTTGTGTTGCTTATGTTCATCTGGGAAGATTTGTAACGCAACTCATTTGTAAATCTACGCCAACACAAGAGAATACATGCATATGTTTCTAAATAAGCAAATTATTGTTCATTACGATTTCAAAATAAAAGTTCAACCCCTCGCTCTGAGTTTGCATGTTTTGATGTTCTTGTCTATCGTACAAAAGTGACCAAACACTAAGTATTAAGTGGACATTGAATTAAATGTTTTTTGGTCAATTTTAACAAGGATTTGGTCATTCAATAGTGTAACAACAACAATCATCAGGCCGTTGGCGCCCTCTGCAGGTATCTGTTATACATTGTATTATAAGTTATGTTTATATTAGTTTATATAATTTTTTTTACATGGTGTATTTTAACAGTGTTGTTCAATAAAACACATGATTACTTTGATACTTTCACTTGGACCTATCTTTATTACCACATTTTTATCCGATTACTCGATTTATCGATGGAATAATCGGTAGAATACTCGATTACTAAAATAATCGATAGCTGCAGCCCTACTTTACTTTAGCTTTAAAAAAGGGTTTCATAGACATTTGGGTTTCATTTGGAGTTTCACTACTGAAGACCGAAGTCCAGAACATGGTGATATACTGACATTCAGAACATGCTGATTTTCTCAGACTTTTGTTATTAATATTTGTTATTAATATTTTTTTTAAAAAATTATGTTTGTTTGCTAATTTTTACTTTTGTACACGTTTACTCTTTAGTTTTACATTTTGTCAAGGGCTTGTTTACTTTTATACTTTTTTATGGTAACCTACTAAATGCCAAAGTTGCAAGTTAAATAAAATGTTAAGTAAAATTGTTTATTTTTGGTGGAAAATGAATCGTTTAGATTAATCAATAAATTAGTCGATAGATTAATCGACAATATTAGTGGCAGCCCTAAACACGTGATTAGTCGACAAATCGCTTAAATGAATGACTACTAGTCGACTAGAAAAATCTTTAGTCGAGGGCAGCCCTAAGTAATGCTTTTTCACTCCAAAACTGAGGTACATAAGCTCAGATCAATGAGGCCTACGATTAATCAGTTTGAAAAAGAAATACAAAACCAGTTCTAAATGAAAGAAAACAAGTTGACAAAAAGATGGAATCTAATATTTGGTAATAATATAGCATAACAAGTAATGAATAAGCTATTTTATGCAGGCATGTCATTTCTGACTGGAAACACCACACGTGTGACTTTGTGCCATTATGTACAAACTAAAAACATTTCAAAACAAATGTCCTGGTTTAACATTAAAGTAGACTAGTGTGATCAACAGAGCAGATTTTTTTCATATTTTAATATTGCCAAATATTTTTGGTGACAATATAGCATAACCAGAGATCTATAATCTATTTTTTGTAGGCTGGTCATTTTTGACCGGGAACACCACAAATGTTATAGGGTTAATGTGCTCCTAGAGCCTCTCATGTGATTATAATGAAGCTAATAAGATGTGTAAATAAAATGACTTTCAGTGGCTCCAAAAACATTACTCATTTTTTCAAATGAGTAAAATGTGTAACTATGTGAATGACAGCAAGTGCCATTTATTGAACGGAAAGAAAGTATGGGACTCTGTATGGGACTCTGAATCTAATTATTGCATAATAACAAATATTGTCTAATAACCACTAATAAAGGTTATGCTTTCATTGGAATCTTGTTGCTACCGTTATTACATTTAATTGTACACTTACATTATTCTCTGCGAACAAATGTAACTTGATAAATTGGACCTGAATGTAAAGGAATACTGAAATTCGCAGTTAAAAATAACCCCAAATAACAATTTTCATGTATGCAAATTAACTGTATGTCATTGTTTCAGCGGCTCTGAGCTGCGGATCATAATCATACGGCTTCATATGTGAACAGATGAAACTCTCTCTCCTCTTGGACTGTGGACTTTACATCTCAAGAGTGAAATGAGAAAATGCTTTAAGACTTATTACCAATATCTGTAAAAAACTAAATTCAACACTTGTGTCTCAAACAGGCTGTTTATTATGTCTTGGCAAAAGCAGAATTTACTGTGGCTGATGATCATCTATTGTGCTTCACGTCAGATAAGTATGTTGCTTTCAAAAATGTATTCAATATTAGAAAAAATATATATATATACATACATACATACATAAAATTTATAGAATATATTACCATTCTAATTTATATTATTAGAATGGTAAGATTTTTTTTGTTTTAAAAGAAGTCTCTACTGCTCTCAAACATTTATTTCATCCAACCAAAATACAGCAAAAACAGGAAATATTTTTACAATTTAAAATAACTGTTTTATATTTGAATATATTTTAAAACGTAATTTATTCCTGTGATCAAAGCTGAATTTTCAGCATCATTACTCCAGTCTTCAGTGTCACATGATCCTTCAGAAATCAATCTAATTTGATTATTTGATGCTCAAGAAACATTTATTATTATTATTAATTTTTTTCAGGATTATTTGATTAATAGAAAGTTCAAAAGAACAGCATTTATCTGAATTAGAAAGCTTTTGTAACGATCCCATTCAAAGGTTTGGGGTCAGTAAGAGGTTTTTTGAAAAGATATTAAAGAAATTAATAATTTTATTCAGCAAATATGCATTAAATTAATCAAAAGTGACAGTACAGGCAATTATTATGTTGCAAAAGCTTTCTATTTCAGATAAATGCTGTTCTTTTGAACTTTCTAATCATCAAAGAATCCTGAAAAGAAATTTCAAACACAACTGTTTTCAACACTGATGATAATAATAAATTTTTCTTGAGCATCAAATCATCATATTAGAGTGATTTCTGAAAGACATGTGACACTGAAGACTGGAGTAATGATGCTGAAAATTCAGCTTTGATCACAAAAATAAATTATATTTAAAAATATATTCAAATAGAAAAGTTATTTTAAATTGTAAAAATATTTCACAATGTTACTGTTTTTGCTGTATTTTGGATCAAATAAATGAAGCCTTGGTGAGCAGAAAAGACTTAAAACATTAAAAAATCTTACCGTTCTAATAATTTTGGCCACCACGGTGATATATAAAAATCACATTCTATGGCTTTTGTTTAAAACAACAATGACTGTAAATGTGTTAATCTAAATTTTGGCATCTAATATAGAGTTTTACATCAGCATGTCATACTACATCATTAAATAATAGGTTTTTAATGTCGTCTTCATTTGTGCAGGCTGCTCAAAAGAAAGAAAAATAGTTGGTGTCAATTTGACAAATGCATGTTTCTGGGAACCGAATAAAAAAGGTAGATGTGAAATATACACTGCTAAAGTGACTGAAGTAATACTGCTAATTTATCTGAATGTTCTTGTGATGACTGACAGATCAAGTTCAAAACTCTTTGGTTTCTGTTTATTCCAGATATTAATCTGATATGTCCACCAGCTTGTGATGAAAGCATAAAAGATTTGTGCACAATGAATGTCAGAATAAACACATCTTCTCTAGGTAAAAACATTTGTATATTTGTGTCCTCAAGTTCAAAACTCTTCAGAAAGTATTTTTTTTTTCAATAATTATCAAATATTCTCTCTTGTTTCCAGGACAGTGCAAAATATCATCTAGAAAAACACAAAATTTCAGCATAACAAATAATGGAGGGAAATATGAAGTAAGAATGAATGAGAAGTGTAAAGACACAGAGCTGCGGTTCTTGCCAGATGAATTGAAATGTCCGCTATCAAAGGTTCAAACATCAAGTGCGTCTCATCCTAAATTAAATGAAATTTTAATGCACACAAACACATTACAAATGTATTTTTCACAAATAAGTGTTGTCATGATTGATCATTGCAGTGATGATGATGTTACCACTGTTGGTCAATCAATGCAAAGCAAAAAGACGCAGACTAATTTCAAACAGTTTGTCTTTGGTGTGTTCACTGAAATGTGTTTGAGTTTGAAAAAGCAAATTATGGAAAAACCTATAGACTTTTAGGCTAGTTATATTTAGTGAGTATTGTAATGATTAACTTTCTTTCTGCTGGATTATTATTAGACACTGTGAATTGCAACTGTAAAAAACCTGTCTGCACCGATATCTGCACCCCCGTCTGCACCGATATCTGCACCCCCGTCTGCACGCCCGTCTGCCCCCTAAATGAAAATTCAAAAACAGGTAAGATTTTGTCCACTTTTAAAGTATTTTTTAATTTCAGTTTATGTCTTCAGTTTGGGCAGGACAGTGGTTATTTAACAAGACAGTTGTAACCGGCCAGTGGGAATGAGTCTGTGCTGATACTACAGTGCATGCAGAATTACTAGGCAAGCTGATGTTTCATTTGAGTCCATCTCCTACCCTGAAGTCCGTTTTGCAGAGACGGACTAAAAATTAACTCCCAAAACTTACTGCCAAATTCTGGCGTAAATATGTGTGGACCGTACAGACACTCTAGACCGTGTTTACGGACACTTTTACTGGAGTGAGCAAAGTAATGGAAGTAAACAGAATGATTTAAACTCTGTTTTAAATCTGATACACACATTTAAATTAATGGAGGCAAGCACTGAAATTTTATGAAATCTTTATCCAGAATTTAACACTTTTTATGTGGAAAGTGTTTTAATGTCTTAACTACAGATGTGGCCTTTAAAAATGCGCGTCTCAGAGAGAAGAATGCCGCGAGCACTTCCGAAATTCTGCGGGATCGTGCAGAAGGGGGATTAGGTGTTGGACGCAGGAAATACTAAAACCTGTAGATGGCAGTCGTGTTTCATGTGGCCATACTGAGTTGACGAAGTATGACGAAGACAATGTTTTCTTTTGCCAGTTATATAAACAGTCACATATTCTTCATAAAAATCCGACTCAAACGCGCATCATTTGTCTTTTTTTTTTTCTGTGTACTTACAGTAGAAGAGACGTGATGTATGATAACAGTCTTATAACACAACAATTTGTGAAGACCTTTGAAGAGACCGAGAGCATTTGCGCAATATCATTATCTAATTTTACATTTAGTTCCTTTTTGCATCTTAACGTTTTAAATAGCTTTAACATGGTTGTAATGCGCTTTTCTGCATTACTTTATATTATCATGTTTCCCTTATAGGCGTCGATTTCGGTGGGGACGGTGGGTACGCACCCACCAGATTTCGTCGTGAGTCATTTTGTACCCACCACTTTTAACTTCCGTCCATATTAATTTGACTTTTGGTTCGATTTTTTTGACCGTTTTCAGTGGTTATGAGGAGCAATATGAGAGAAAAATTTGGTAATTATTGTCTGACCCAACAAAAAAAAATTATAATATTCATTTTATTTTAATTTTCGTGTTCGCATTTATGAGGGAAAAAACAACGTGTCAGTTTAAGTCAGCACTAAAAGACTGCTTTAAAACTTGCACAGAGACCTCAAACAGAACAGCTGCCTTTCTTTAAATTGAATTTCGTTTTGTATTAATTATATCTTAATTTTAATCAATGTTTCATAAACCAATTGCCTGGATTTAAGTAGTAGGCTAAATATAGCAGACAATCATGACATTGGAGGCGCCGGCGAGTGAACTGGAGTTCGTCTCATAAATGAACCGAAACTCGGCGTATAATGCACATTCACATTCACAGCGTATTTAGACACATTTAGACGCATTCATAATCATTACTTTTACCGGTTCTTTGTGGCAAGCTTTATGCGTGCGGTCGTGCGCTTTAGTGCAGCTATATTATAGTAAATGCTCATTGTAGGCTGTATAAGTAGGCTAATTAAATTAATATAAAGGGGCGATTTGTCCACGAATTACTTAAATGAACAACTAGCCTACTAGTCGACTAGAAAAAAAAAATATTTTAGTCGGAAGCAGCCCTTATTCCACATATTTTCTAACCAGGCAACAGGACATCTGGGTTGAGCGAGGGACCCTGCGGAATGAACGAGCGGAGAGGAATATTCAGAAAGGCGCTCTCCACTCACGAGCTCTGATCGGAACAAACCCGAACCTCACTGTCTGCATCAAATATAATATTTTCTAAAGAAGAATTTTAAAACTTTATTGGTGGTAGTTGAGAAGAATTCCTCTTTCCATATCTAAATAATTTTGAGCCCAATATAAATGTAGGCTATCATATTGTTATTCTTATTATATAAGAATAATACGTTTTTTTTTTTTTTTTACAACATTTTTAACATATAGAGAATATAAGTTTAGCGTGTTGTGTGTATTTCCTAATTATAAGCTTTTGGTGAAATTGCAACAAAACTAAAAGTGCATAAAAACATAAAAAACGTCATTACTTTTTAAATTCTTATTCACTCTTTGTTTAGCGATGTTTATAAATATACTTTTTTTTGTTGCATTTTGTTGACAAACTGTCCTACACTGAGGCCACATCCACACGAAGCCAGAGCTTTCCCTATCAGAAATTTTTTTCCCCCTGTTTTTTTCTTTTCTTTTTTTATCAAGAACTTTGTTGAACAATATGAACAACCATAAATGGTCTGGTACAAAATATGAGTCACGATATTCGATAGTTAACGGACGCATAAAGCTTGCCACAAAGAACCGGCAAAAGTAATCATTTGTCAAATATAGCAAGAAGACCATTTAATTGTTTATTAATAAACTAGTGTTTTATGTGTCAGTCAAAGATGTTGACAATGCTGACTCGTCATCTTCGCAGATGAACGTTCCTATAGAGAGAAATGCACACTTCATACGGATTACATAAGAGAGTTGTCTGTTTCTTTTCGTTTTGAATTGTTTTGTTTAAAAGTGGACATTTCAAGCTTTCTAGATACATTTCTGAGTTTCGGTTCATTTATGAGACAAGCTCAATTCACGAGCAATGCAAGTTATATCGCGCCGGTGCCTCTATTTCCTGATTAAATCGTCTTAAATGCGTCTCCGTGTGGACAGAAACCAATGTAATCTTCCTGATTTAATCATGTAAAACACAAGTCTAAACACAAGCACCACTCTTCTGAATGATGGTAACCACAAACCTCCAAGAGTTTTTAAACCAATTGTTTGTAAAACATATTTAATACTTTACTTACAAATTCAAAAAAATAAAAAATAAAACGACATGAAGGAAGTTATTTCCAAAATGTAATTAATTGCACAGTCTTTGTTTTAGCTGCTTGTTTTAGCTGCTACCAATTGACACAGAGTCAAGAAATTACAAACCACCCACCCCCCAGGTCTGCTGATTCTTTGTCAACCCCCAATGCTAATCGATCTCCTCTCAGGGAATCAAAAGAAAACCGGGTTTTCCTGTTTTCACCAGCGCGTGGGCGGGGTTTTAATCCCTTGCAGTTCCTTTGTTTAAATGCTATTTAAGCAAATCTACTATAGGGGAGAGCGGGGCACAAAGTAACGCTTTTTGACTTTCTCAGTTTGCTTTCAGATATCAAGCTGAGCCATATCGCATTAAAAATCGCTGGCGATACGTCCGCGATTTTAATGCGATATGGCTCAGCTTGTCAGTTAACTACGGCTCTTTGTATTAAATGCCGCTCCATCTGAAAGCAGGTGATGGCGATTTACTACTAATCAAGGAACCGGCTTTACTGACGAGATGCGCATAACAATATCACGATTTAAATCGCCCAGCCCTAGTAAATACACAAAGTTTCATCATCCAAGCATGTGCGGAAGTATTTAAAACAAGCGTGTTACAACTAACCCCGCAGGTTGTGCCCCGCGCTCCCCCTACATACGCTTAAGTTATTTCAAATTAATGTTTATAACTTAATTTGTTGATATCGCGTAGTCTCAGCCTCAGACGTGAAGCCCACGGAACGTTGGCTAAACGTCTGATGCATATGGCACACTTTTCTGGAAACACTTCAGGAGTTTTGAAGTCGCGATCTGATTGGTTGAATTCTACAGGATGTCCGGGAGACGTGTGTGTCACGTGCTTTAACGGTCCTCCTGGAAACAAATGACGTGATGCCAAAACCCCTCCTGGAAGAAGAAAGCCATTGTGTTTACAACTGTGACAATGAGCGCTTACCAGGCTCAACTAAATGCTGGATTTTCAAAAGTTTGTGAAGTTCACGGCTCCATTGTTGCAGTAAACTTGCATAACATTCTTGAATGAATCATTTATTAGATGCACACCGGTCTGTTATTTTAGGGACATCGACATTACATTGTCACACCCCTAAACATGACGCGGAACAAAACGAACTGTGATTGGTTGCGTTCCATGTCAGTCAAACGTCCTCTTGGGCGGTCCTTGGCCAAGAAAAGCTGCGATAGAGTCCAGACCTTCAGCCGTCAGTCTGAAGGTCTGGCTACGCGAGACTAGATATCGCGTAACTTAATTTGACATATGTTGATATAACCAACTGACACTGTAGCCTAGTAGATTAGATTGCATGCCAGGAAGAGGCTTATGCTTTTTATTAAGTAATGAGCGTTTACTATAATATAGCTGCACTAAAGCGCACGACCGCACGCATAAAGCTTGCCACAAAGAACCAGTAAAAGTAATGATTATGAATGCGTCTAAATGTGTCTAAATACGCTGTGAATGTGAATGTGCATTATACGCCGAGTTTCGGTTCATTTATAAGACTAACTCCAGTTCACTCGCCGGCGCCTCCAATGTCGTGATTGTCTGCTATATTTACTTCTTAAATCCAGGCAATTGGTTCACGAAACATTGATTAAAATTAAGATATAATTAATACAAAACGAAATTCAATTTAAAGAAAGGCAGCTGTTCTGTTTGAGGTCTCTGTGCAAGTTTTAAAGCAGTCTTTTAGTGCCGCTTTCAGAGCGCTCACGTCCATAACTGTAAACTGACACGTTGTTTTTTCCCTCATAAATGCGAACACGAAAATTAAAATAAAATGAATATTATAATATTTTTTTGTTGTGTCAGACAATGATTACCAAATGTTTCTCTCATATTGCTCCTCATAACCACTGAAAACGGTCAACGGAAGTTAAAAGTGGTGGGTACACGTACACCGTCTTTGTATCTCTTAAGAATATTGCTACTTTTAGAAAAAAAATGACAATTATGAATCAAATTATTATGAACAAATAATGAAACTTTGGATAGTTTTCTTTTAGAAAGACAAAAGGTTCAGGTGGAGAAAAAACTTTTTCTTTACCTTGACATGTTTCGACTGCACCTGCAGTCTTCCTCAGAAGCGTCATCTGACAGCTGTGACGTGTCGTTTATCAGCTGTTATTTCCTGGGCGTGGCCAAAACCGGCGGACCTGACATTTTGGCCACGCCCAGGAAATAACAGCTGATAAACGACACGTCACAGCTGTCAGATGACGCTTCTGAGGAAGACTGCAGGTGCAGTCGAAACATGTCAAGGTAAAGAAAAATTTTTTCTCCACCTGAACCTTTTGTCTTTCTAAAAGAAAACTATCCAAATTTAATCATTAAGAAGACAATCCGAAAAAAAAATTTTTGAACTAAATAATGAAACTGTGTCAAAATGCGTAATTAAAATAATTGTATTATGTGTTACCAAATATTTAATACCACTTCCCCATAATGTTGTAATTATTTTTTAAAACAACATCTGTCAAACTGTCAATCAGATACCTCTTATCTGGTCATTTTTATTTTATTTTAGAAGTCATAACTGTTGATCACCCTTTATATGGAATTTGTGAATATGAATATTTAGAAGATTTACAAACTGTCGGCAAGACCTCAAACCAACCCCGGACATTCTGAGACTAACGTGGAAAAATCATTATGCTTAATGCATTAAGACAGTTCAATTAAAATATTTATTAATAATGTAATGGCAAATCAGATGCGCCCAAAATATAAATGCTACGCGTTGTGCTGCAACATTACCTCACAAGAAATATCTGCACAAGAACAATCACACAAGAAATATCTGCACGAATTAAGAATCTGGGTAAGTCGCATTATTTAAGCCTTTCATTATGGTAGGATGATTTTGTGTATATATATATATAAAAAATACTGCTGGGTTTTTACAGGCAGAGTCACGTGTATTATGCTCACACTAAATTCTCTGTTGCACTTATATAAATGCGCATTGCATGCACAATCATCTTAATAGTTGTACAAAAAAGTTATGCGCTGGCAAGAACGTCACGTTGCTGTTTTAATAAAAGCAATGTTAAATATTCTGCATGCACTCATCTCCTGGAAACCACAGCAATGACAAAGCATATAAAAATTCGTAAACGTTGTCCAATAGCCCTTCTTGTCTTAAGACAACTTTGATGAACCTTTTGCATTTACAAATATTTTCAAATGTCTGCATAATACAGTAGCCTACTGTAAATATTTGTGTCTATTACTATTTATAATTTATATTTTATTGTGGATGTTTTTCTCACAATCATGACGTAATGTGAAGTAAAATAAAAAATCTAATGTAAAGTTGTTTTTTTATGCGCCACCTGGTGGATATTCTGTGAAGCGAAACACATTGAGGGATTTTTTATGTAGGCCCCCCCGAAAGCACTTGCAGAATTCTGCGAGACTATGCGAGACGAATTGCTGAATGCCGCGGGAGAAAACGCGCGTTTTTAAAGGCCACATCTGTAGCAAGGAGTGCTTGGTGCATGATAATACCACTTTAAATTGTGTTCTAAATAGCAGAACTCATGTTCTGAGAAAATATTTTTGCGTGAATAATGATCATTGATGCGCACTTACTCAGTCTAAGCAGATGCTTAGCAACATGGACAGTATAATGACAGACACTGAAGGACTCGCTCAGTGATCGAACCGTCCACTGTCCGGTTTGAATATGTGCGATGACAGTAGGCTGTAAAACCTCTGCTCACACAGGTGCTGTTGGTGTCGTGCACAGACAGACAGTAGCATAATGATAACCATTTTCAGGGTCTTCACAATATTATGAAAAATACTATTATATTTGAAGGATAGAATTTGAAGGAAATGGTAAGATATGCACGTTTTATTTTTTTTAATGTTTTGTTAGTGACGCGCAGTCAAACAGTTATTTACACTGCAAAAAAATAAGGCCTATCTGTTTCCATTAAAAATATATAAAATATATAAACCATCCTAAAATATGTTTACCTAGTAGGCACAATTGCATAAATTTGATTTGCTTATAGCAATTAAAAATACTATTTGGACAGTGGAAAAGATTTAGAATAACTCTTCTCTGAAATGTATTTTCTACAATTTTCTGAATGCATCACGATTCTCTCTCGAATCGATTCTGAGTTTAGTTTTTAACAGCAGATGGCACTGCTTGCCTTAGAAACAGCTGTAATCTGCTTGCTTCCAATGCCTTACACACACCACTTGAACCTTTTATAAAATAATCATTCATAAAGGTCCAAAAGGTTGAAGCGAAATACAAGGGTGTTTGCAGTGGGCTGTTTACATTAATCTTGCATCATAAAAGCATTCTGAGGTGCGAGTACATTCTCAGACTCAGCCTAACGTATGAACGCTCTTCTTCGTGAGCTTTTGAGCATGCGGTTAAAACTAGCCCAGAACGCCATCTTCTGTTATAAACTAAGCTCAGAATCGATTCGAGAGAGAATGGCGATGTATTCGGAAAATATTGGAATCTATCCACGAATTGCGATGCATAAATTGATTGTCCCAGCCCTAGCATACTGTATGCCATTATGACGTGGCAGTTTGGTCTGTGCAGATGTGGTAAGTCAAACACACACATACAGACTGTTATTCAAAGCAGTTTTCCCAACACTCCTCCTGTCTGCCATTTGTTGGACAAAAAGGTGTCGAGCTGCTCAAACAAACAGATCAATGTTTTAAAAATGTTTTAAAAGCATCACAATGTTTTACTTTTCATGAATTAACCAATGACAACACCATCTCCCTTTTGTGTTTTATTTTTGTTGTTCTTTTATTACTTTCCTTATTGTCAGCTACAGTAAGATTTGATAATTATGTTGATTTGTGTGTTGTCATGGTCTCTTGAGGTTGTCCGGAAATCTCTTCTGTTGATCTTAAGAAGACATGTAAAACAGCTACATATGACAATGCTACATGCAGAGGTGAGTCTGTGTCTTAATATTTATAATATACTTTTCTATTAGTTGTTTCATTTGCTGCATGTCATTCCTCAAACTCAGCAGAATATAAAGTGAAATTACACTATAAACCTAGTTATCCATCCACAAGCCTTAGGATTTACTACAGTACTTCTTAACCAGGGACAAACATGAATATATTAAAAAACAACAACAACATTTTTTTTTTTAACAAATTAAATTTAACAAGCATTTTAATTCTGTACAATTATTTACACAAATTATATACATGTAAACTGACAGCATATTTGATAATAAAAAAAAATTATTCTAAGACAGCTTTTTTACATTTTCATTTTACACATGTAATTTTACACATATACTCCAGCTCTACACTTAAAATGATTTTTGTCCTGCATGTTCTCGCTGATACGCCAATAATCTCACATTGTTTCTCTTTTCCTTGACCATAAAACAAATATTTAGACAGGTGTAGGCTACTTATTCTTCTCAGTTCTTAGTCATTTTTATTGTAGGACTCATTAGTGGTAGAGGTGTTCCCTTTCGAGGAAACTTGCACTGCGTAGTTAAAAATGACTCTTTGGGAACGCTCCCTGAGCGCACGCCTCTGAAGTATGAATGTATTCCAATGAATGTATGAAACTATTCCAATCCTGATTGGTGTTGCGTCATGACATAACATGTGACGGCTAGGGCTGCAGCTATCGATTCTTTTTGTAATCGATTAATCTAGCACTTAATCAATCGATTAATCGATTAATCAGATTTTTATTTTTATTTTATTTTTAAACAACCAAAACAAATAGCCTAATGCATAACGAAAATGATGTGGCTGTAAAATGATTAGGCCTAAGCATTTGGCTTTTATTTCTCAAAAAAAAATCAAACTCTAACTATTTAATTCCAACTATTTATTCCAACTCCAACATTTGGCTCCAAAACTAAACATATTTATTGCAATTTTTACCCATTTAGTGTTTATAAGTGCCAGTGCCAACAATTATATAACAATACAGTTAAGTCAACTTACTGTAAAACATGTATAACATGTAAAACTATGAATACAAACTTAAATAGTAAAGCCATTTGGCCTTAGTTTTGTCTTCTTAATACAACATTACAAAAAAAGGATTGCACCTTCTGCAAATTACCCACCTGAGAACAAAAATAAATGAATATAAAATATCAAGCCAAACAGGTACACAATGTATACACTTTATAAAAAAAAAATAATGTAAATAAAACAATTATAAATAAGAATCAGACTTTTTCAGCTGTAATCTCAAAACAAACATCAAAATGTACTTTTATAAACTTTTATAAACCCAGCCAATATAATCACAATGAACACATCCAAAATAAAATCTTTAACATATATATAACAATTGCAAACCGTCTTAATTTGTAAACAAAATGATTCACGCACTAAATCCAATTGCTGTGAGGTTCGAGTTTAAAAATATGCAAATTGTGCTGGAGTTTATGCTGGATTTAATGCGTAAAAAAACGCATTAAACCGAGGTTGTTTTTGCAGCGGAGCCCTCAGGAAAACTATGTCGGTTTCCCGCCATCCAGGACGCTTTGGGCCACATCAATTTCCAGCGAATGCACACGGTGTCGTTCATCCCAAAAATTAGTAAACTATAATTTCCGTGATCACGGAATCGCTGACGGAATTGCGGAATTGGCAAATTAACGCGGAATCTAGTGTCAACGCGGAATTTCGCAGAATTTTACATTCTGTTTTTGTGTGGGAGAAAAACGTATGTCTGAGGAAAATGTAGACCGGGGGAAGCAAATCTGTGCGCAGTGTTTCCCACACATAGACTAATTCGTGGCAGTCCGCCACATATTGCGTTTCGTTATAAAAAAAAAATTTACGCTATAAAACACGCAGCGTATTCATTCCGCTGCATTTCCTTTCCCTGCTCTCCCTCCATCTCTCTGTCACTCAGGCGTCTCTCTCTTTTTGTCTCGCCAAAGCCTTATTTGATCGGTGAATGATGTAGATGACTGCTGCGCTTGCCAGGGCTCGCAAAATCGCCTGCCCGACGTCCCGGGGCTATTGTGTTTTCCAGTCGGGCTACCAAAATGCATAACCAGCCTGCCCGACGGGCTATCTGAAATAGTGTTCGCTTCAGTCAGATTCAGCGCGTTCCTCATCTTCAATCCGAAGCGGCGCCGAGCACGTCAGAAACAGAGAGGACACAGGGTGTGTGTGTGTGTGTGTGTGTGTGTGTGTGTGTGTGTGTGTGTGTGTGTGTGTGTGTTCATCTGAGTCTCATTGGTCTGCGGTGCTCGTCAATGTCAGAATGACCAATCAAATCAAAGTAGGCGGGCTTTATGTTCACAAGAAGCTGCTGAGCGCGAATTTGAGCAGAGCGACTCGACGCTTCAGTTTACGGTCAAGTGCGAGATAAGATGTAAGTAGCTAAACTAAACATTTAATATTTGACAGCTTTTTTAGGTCATAAATGTGAAACAAATGACAAAAATAATCAGGCAAATGAATATACTTTTGTCGAATTTCGCCATTTTGAACTGAAAATAGGCCTATGTAATGTGACTAATAATTAGTTTACTGTCATTGTGAGGGGACATTAGCATTTACAAAGCCGTTTTCATCATAGGCACAATATTAATAATGAATGTGTACATGTTGAGAATTAATATACAATTTGTAGCTTTCAGTAAATTAAAAAAGTTCAGCTTTAGGTAGGGAGAAGAGACAGGGCAAGATCAGGAGACTGAGAGAAAAAGAAAGAGTGATGTATAAGAAGTGAGAGCAGGTATCATCTACTGCCTGCTGACATGGTTTTAAAGCTATTTCTTATCCTTTTTTGGCCTTCAAACGTCTTGAAATGGACATATCCGAGAAATAAAAAATTTAAACCCCCTAATAACCTTAAATGTATGACCTCTTTGATTATAAAGCCCTGTCTGCGGCCCTGTATTAGGAATAAGATCAATAATGAATGTGTAGCTACATATTGTGAATGAATTCAATAAACTTAGTTAGGCTACCTAGCTTTCCTAGTAGCTTTCAGTAAATTAATGCATCTGAGAAAATGATTCATAAATCAACCTATCAGTTGACCCTATGTTTACTTCACTGACAGACAAAAATGAAAAGACTATATCAGTCAAAGCTCAGCTTTAGGAGGGGAAGAGACAGAGCAAGAGGAAAACAAAGAGAATAGGAGTGTGATGCTGATGAGGAGAGAAAAATAATCAGCTGCCCACTTACATGGTTTTAAAGCTATTGTTATACAATTTTTTTGGCCTTCAAAACATCTTAAAATGCACATATGTAGATCAGAGAAATCAAAATTTTCTCAAGGGTGCCCCCGAACCCCCCTAACTAGCATATCTCACATTCAGGACCTCAGTGATGAAAAAACCCTGCCATCTGCATGTGAATGAAACAAGTTAATAGTGAGCATTAAACCCTAAACTAAAGAGTTACTTATTATTTATTTTTTCATCATACCCTCATTGGGGGCTGAGCCACCGACACAGACTGATTCATGTTCCATACTGGTCACACATTTCAGTTCAGTTAGAATCAGATGCATATTTGTTGATATTTGTGTTTTGAAAAAGTTTTTGATTCATTGTGTTGACTCCTAACCAATATTCTACATTAAAAATGTAGTCTTTTTATATGGGCTAGTAAAATTCATTTCGGGCTACCAAAATCTGGAGAGTGCCTGCCCGAAGGGCTACCAGCGATTTTGAAATTTTGCGAGCCCTGGCTTGCGATAGGGCGCATATTACTGAAAGAACAGGCAGAGAGAGAGGCCCGGTCTGTCTTGCTCTCTCTCGCTCCCTCACGCATATTAATCAAAATCAATTGAGAATTGACACGATGGTAAAAGATTGGAAGACCGAAGTTTCACGTGGAGCATTCGGATATTTTTTTCCTGAATTACCGCTGGGTGTGAAATGTGCAAAAAAAAAAAAAAAAAAAAAAAAAAAACTTTACGTTGCCTTCTTCTCTGAAAAGTGTTCCGCCCATTCAGCTGACAAAATAAAACACTTTGAATAAACAAAACAAAACCTATCCAATGATGAAATGTTTTCTGTGTTGACAAATCTTGTGCAATGTCCTAACTGCCGGGATAATCACACAACAAGTCTGCTAATGATACGTCCGATTCGTTAACTAATGACTCCTTTGAATCGATTCACTTTAATGAATGGTTAAAACAACTGATCTGTCCAACACTGAATCAGTGTATAAGAAATCGGTAACACTTTACAATAAGGTTCCATTTATTAAACTCTAGTTAACTAGATCAGTTAACATTAACTATGAATAAACTGCACTTCTACAGCATTTATTAATCTTTATTAATGTTAATTTCACCATTTACTAGTAGCCTACATTATTTAAATCAAAACTGTATTTGTTAACATTAGTTAGCCTAATGCACTGTGTCAAGTAACATAATAAAAATACAGCTGTTCATTGTTTGTTCAACTAAGATTAACAAAGATTAATAAATACATTAACAAATGTATTGCTTGTGGTTCATGTTATTTAGCCTAATATATTCAACTCTGAAACATGAAATGTGGAGTTATCTGCTTTTGCTACAAAAACAAACTTTTAATATCTAAAATTTAATTTTGTAAGTTACCTGGATTTTTTTAGTTATTATTACTTAACCAAAACAACCCAGCTGCAGTTTGATTGATATTACTTCAAATTAGGGCTGCACGATATTGGGAAAAAAATTACATTGCGATATTTTTTTCCCAACGATATATATTGCGTTCCATCAATCCAGGCCAAAGTCAATAATTAGCCTACCATTCCATGGTATTAATAATTTCACTAAGCAAGCTTCATTACGAGTGACAAAAAGGCCACTTAATATTTTATTCCAAAATTAGAACACATTTCTGTCAGAATTCGAAAAAAAATATTTCTGTCAAAAAATTTTATCCTCTCTCTCTCTCTCTGTGTCTCTATGTTTTCGGTGCTGATGCAGTGACGCGTTCATGTAAACGGCACTTAAAAGCTGTCACAAAGAACCAGCAAAAGTAATGATTATGAATATGTAAAATATTACAATGAGACATTTTAATTGTTTATTAATAAACAAGTGTTTTCTGTAAAGATGAATTTGACGATCTTCATCTTCGCAGTAGTGATCGCGTGGGAGAGAAATGCACTTTTCATACAGATTACATCGTTTTATTTTGTTTTGAATGGTTCTGTTTAAAAGTAGAGATTTCTGTAGATAATAGATATATATATATTTTTTTTTTTGGTGTGTGAGACAATCACGTGTCGTGATTATGTCTGCTATATTTACTTTTTATTTATTAAATTCAGGAAATTGGATAATGAAACACTGATTAAAATTAAGATACAATTAATACAAAATGAAATTCGCTTTAAAGAAAGGCTTTGTGTTTTCTGTTTGAGGTCTCTGTGAAAGTTTTAAAGCAGTCTTTTAGTGCCGCTTTCATAACGGTCGCGTCCGTAATGGAGAGCTGTCACGTAACAGTTTTTTTCCTCATAAATGCGAACATGAAAAATAAAATTAGACAACCATCCACAACTTTATAACACTCCAGCAAAGTACCTCTTTTTGGTCAACGAAATAGTCCCAAGCTGATTTTGACTTTCTTTTTGGTACGAAATCTATCGCTATCGCTCATTCGCACATCGCAATGTCGATGTTAAAACAGAATATCGTTCAGCCCTACTTCAAATGCACAAGACATTTTTTTTTTAAAACATGATTTATGAAAATTAGAAAATTATCTGTTTTTGCAAAAACCCAGTTAATCTTACTAAGCATTCTAGACACTTCCAGGCAATTTGGAGCTAAACACCCCGGCTCTAGAAAGTGTTTGCCTTATTAATTGCTCACTCATGACAAATAGCAACACGGCTAAATTAATTCCAACTATGTTGGGCCTTTTATTGAACGTAGCCTACTTTTACCTGTTTAGACGTGCACTTCACGAGCACCCGTAAGAGCGTTATTGTGATTGTTGAGTTGAGGGAGGTGACACGTGGAAGAGGCATTTGCAAAATATGCTGTATTTGTGTAATTCCACTAGTTGCCACTAATGTCGCAGAAACTACATACTTCCCTATTAATTACTGGTCTATGATGATGAGAATGAGAATTGTGATGAACATGCTTTAAAAAACACTACAATGCTGAGATTATAGTGTTAATAAATAAGCAACACAATATATTAGATCACTTTAATCTTTGACATTCAGTTGCACAAATATATTAATAAAATCTATTCCCTCTTTATTTCTGTGTGCTGAAGACAATGAAGGAAGCAAATACATTCTGCGTTCAAACGGGGATAAATGGACGTGTGTGACCTGCAGTAAGACACTTACTAATTGTAGTAAAGCGAACAAAACTGCCTGTTACAAACAACCTGATACAACTTACAATCTGAAATCAGATGGTCTAAAAGACAAGGATGGATTAATTAATCCCTCAAATGCATCGTAAGTGTGTGGATACAAGTGACTTTTAAAATTAAAACTGTATTACAGAATACAGAGTGATTAAGCCTGTTTTGCAGTGTTGCCTTGGACAAACTAAAGTCCCTGGTGGAGCAGATGAAAAATAACAATATAAGCAGTGCAGCGATTGAGATGGGGGATGTTAATGGTATTCTCCAAATGCAAGCTGAGAACACAGAAACTGAAGACGGATGCTACTCTGCAGATCAGAAAACGATAAACGTAAGGGATGAGAAGCATAAACATGCCCATCTGGGTAGGACTCTTCATTTATCAATGATAATTCTTCTTTTCACAGATTCTTGACTGTCAAAATGACCTGAACGAGGACTTTCCCTGGTCTGTAATGATTTCCAGTGAGGCCTTTGATAAATCACGACGGGAATTTAATGGAAGTGCATATGTTGGACTTTTACGGTTTAAAAACATGGGAAATAAGGTAATGTTGTTTTAAAAAGCATGTTTTTGAGTGAACTATTCCTTTAACAAATATTTCTTGGTCTATGTTATTCACACACATTATAGTTGATTAATGATTGCTCTTTTATGGCTTCTTATTTAGAATGAAACTAAAAATTACACTGTTTTGAACAATGAGGTTTATGGAATAATGATGGGCACCAATATCTCCAACCTTACCGACAATATAGAAATGTTCTTTACACAGAAAGATCTGGTAATGAAGGTTTAATGTAAATCTTAACTTGTCAAAAAGACCAGACATTGTAGAAGCAAAATAATAATCAAACATGTTCTTACAGGTCGGTGAGCCGTCCTGCAGTTCTTGGGATGGCAAAGGTAAATTTATATAAATTTAAAACCGTTCTTATGTCAGAACCATTCACAATTCATAACTTTCATTTCCGAAAATGGTTGTGGTCACTGCCTGCTGCTTTAATAGTAGGACACTGTGATTTCCACAACACAGAAAACACAGATGGAATTACGAATCATAAAAAAATTGGACTGGCTGTATAATGCGGGAATGTAACAGAATTTGACAAATTTGGGATGAATTAATCAAAATTGGGGTTCCATAATTAAAGGCAGGGTCGGCAGTTTTTTTCCAAATTTTTTTTTTTCAAAATTTGTTTAAACTGTCTTTATATACCAATACATAATTAAAATGTAAGTACTCTGAAAAGGAGAGTAGAAACAGGGTGTCTACAGATATAAACAAGTTCAATTTAAGACTTTTTAAGACCTTTTTAATGCCACTTTGAATGAAATTTAAGACCAAACCTGTGATGGAAATAAACATTATATTACATGTGTATATGTAATATTTAACCTAAGTAATTGAAATAATTTAATATTCGCTACTCGTTTATTGAACTAAAATCAATGTAACATTTGCAATCGTGAGAATATTCAGCAAAATAGCTCCTGTCATGTTATGTTACTCAGGGGTTTTTCCTGGCTCAAAATGAGGCGGAGGTGGTAAAATCCTAATAATGTATTTTAATAATAAGATAATAAAATGTGTATTTTTTGTAGATCACCATATAGCCTAATCTGTTTCCCACATTATTTTTGTGGGTGGAGCTTGGTACCTCTAGGGGGGTCTGGAGGCATGCCCCCCCGGAAGAAAATTTTGTACATTTTAAAGATAAATTCATTAATCTGGTGCACTTTGAGTCACCCGAATCCACTGTTAAAAATAGATAATCCACCCGCAACCCACCTATATTTTGATTTAGATATCTGCATCTGATTATCACATTCACATTACAATTATTCAAATTCTTAGTTATAAGCATGATAATATGGTAATATCACACTGAAGAAGGCTGATTTAAAATCAACATGTATTTATAATAAAAGATTTAAAAAATGTATTTAAAATATTTATCTTCTTTTGGCAAAATTGCATTTCCTTAATAGCCTAAACAGAGGCTTTACTCCCTTCAAACTTAAATTGTCAATGTTTCATTACATCACTGTTTGAAAACACTCATTTTTTGTACCTTTTATTAAAGGGCATTTTCCCCCTAATTTTATTAAATGTATGCTTCATCTTTTATTTCAAATTCTTAAATTTGATCAATATATTCAATTAAAATAATAAGACACTAGGCTGTTACCAATCAAATGAAATAATTTACATTGAAAAATTATAACTGTATTAATTGAGATTATTTTAAATATGTTTGAATATACAAATAAGGAATGTTGAAAAGAATGATACTTTGAAACTAAACCGCCAGTAGGAGGCGGCAGGCGACCGCCTTAATGGGCGAGTCATTGAGTCATTCATTCAAACGATTCGTTCAAACGGCTGATTTATTCAGAATGAGGCAGTTTATGAATGGGTAATTGAATCTTTGACTCAACCGATTCGTTCAAAACGCTGAATCATTCAGTAATGCAACAAGTGTTGCTGTGAGATGCGTGATGGTTCTGCGGTGATCTTTGTTTGGAACTATTTTCGCTGCAGAAACAGAACAAAAACAGTCATTGCGTCTAAAATGTAAGTGACTTAATTTTAACTATTTGTTTATTGAACTGTTATGAAATCAGTCTCGGTTTCAATCTTGATGTCATTCAGGCAAACAGCTCTCTGGTCGCGTGTAGCCAAGGCTATATATTGTTTCTTAACTATAAAATGTTATAAATAACTGTACGAGCCTCAACAGCGCAACATTGTTACCGTCAGTACATTAGGTAGGCCTATATTATTATCAACTATAGGCTATCGCAAAGGTCATATTTCATTATCAATAGCTGTTTATGTAATAAAATCTGAATCATTCTGGCGATTTGATGCTTCACTTGACGGACATTAGGTCCGTCAGACTGGAGAATTTTTTGCAGTAACGTGACCAGAAATATTTAAGACCTATCGAATCTGAATTTAAGACATTTTAATACTTTAAGGCCTTTTATTAGGAAAACTTTATTTAAGACATTTTAAGACTTTTTAAGGACCCGCGGCCACCCTGATAAAAACCGAGTGTCTGTAGTCCTCTCAGGGCGCTCTATTGCGTAATATATTGCGCTCTATTGCTCTCTATTGCGTAATCTGCCGCGGCTCGTTGAGAGCAGATAAATTCAAGTGAAACATTGTAGTTAAACAAATTCATAATCCCCAATACTGAAATTACAGTACAAATTAGAACTGAAACAAATGTAGGCTTCTATTTTTGCAGCAAATTTAAGTAAAGTAGGCTAAACGTTAACATTGTATGCCCAGTTTTTTATAGGCTAATTTAGAAAGTCCATACATGTCAAGGTTATATGCGTCTTATACTTCATGTTATTTTAATTTGTTAGTAGGCCTAGATATATGAACTGAAACATAACAGTGAAATAAATTAAGCTTAGCTGTAACATAACATGAGCTTCGCGGTGCTTCAAGCGTTCGGAGTTTGAATCTCAGCTTAACTATCCTCATAATTTTGTTTGTAGTTTAAAAGGCTATTTGTCAAAAATAAAAACTTCTGAAATGTTAATTTATTGACTCGAAACAATTTTCGGAGCTTTGTTATTCATTGTCTGTCATTTTTATTAATAGGCGGTTAGATGATAACATTGAAGCCTACATGCTGTTAACCAATGTTGGCCGTCAGCGTTTATGTTTTACCGTTCTTGATGCTAAAATATTGGTAACAGATTATTAAAGTCAAACATTTTTTTTATTAATAAGGGCACAGTACAACATAAATTTGCTACATTCCAGCAGAGCCTCAGTTGCGCTGTACAAACGACAAAACCCGAAGGTGCTGTTGAAGGAGATTGTCATCCGATTCCACCAGAAAATGAAGACGATGAAGCTCATCTTTAATCTGCTAAATTATTGTTTTGTGAATCATTCATGAAATTGAGATGATACCATAGACTGTAAAAAATATGGACAAAGCGTCTGTGACGTCACCCATAGACTTTCTGAAGAACGGGTTTGAAGCCGTTTATGGGGGGTATGGGCGGCGCCATCTTGGAAAATCTTGGGAAATCCTAACCCCGCCCACCTTCTGACGCAGCACTCTGCTACTCCGGTTATCTCTGTGTATATTTTAGGCAACGAAATATGTTATAAAACACCATACTAACTCTTTTCGTTTTCATTTAATTAAATCTTAAACATTATAGCCACACAAATGTGGTTCAGGGAACGCGTATTGATTATATTTACTGCACATAACGTTTGCCTATTTATAAAAAACAAAACAAAATATAAAACACAAACCTGCCTCTTTTCGTTTTAAATATAATATAAAAATATTAAACATTTTAATATGGTCCAGGCAATATGTGCATTTGTACTAAACAACAGATGTTGCAGTAAACAACATTACAGATCATATTCGTTGTATTAAAATTTAAAATGACAAAACTCAACACAATCTCTTTTTGTTAAATTTCAGTTTTATCAATATTAGCTATTATAAAAGTATAAGTAAAAGGTACAAGAAGCTATACAAATAAAGCAAACAATTCAGTCAAACATACAAAGTCAGCGCTCGATCTAGTCTAACCATACAACGGTATTTAGATTTACAAGACCAAAAATCGCCCGTTAGATATACACAAGATGAATTATATCTCATGTTTAACCACTACAGAGATGCCAGAGTCAGCGGCAAACCTCAGAACGACTAGCCGAGGAAAGGCTGTTCCAGGCGGGGTACATGAGCGCCGAGCACCCGGTCATCGCTGGATCTCACAACTGGATACAATTTTCATAAATCTTTATAAATAAACCACAGATTTGAGCTTTAAACAACTACATTCTCGCCTGAAAAACTCTTAAAACTACATTTTCTTAATACAGAAACAGTAGTATTATATGTCAACTGTATTAAAAAATGGCGCTTCTTATGTTGTCATTCTCCGTGGCGCTGCCTTGTCAGCTGTCAATCAAGCTGTCAATCAAAGTTAACCACGCCCTTATTGTCATACATTTTATATCTAAATACGATCTAAACTAACGAGTTAGAAAAAAAATTCACAGCCCTCATGGTTGTCAGGCACTCGGAAGCTATCGAAAAATACAATAAAAGTCCATGGGACCAACCTGTAAAAACATGAATTTATGCTGTGAAAACGGACATTTTAACATGGGGGCTATGGACATTTGCTCCCTTTTGGGACCTCGCCCTAGCGGATTTTCGATGTATTGCAGTTTTTCGCACTTCCGGGTAGGCTTCATTTTTCAGATCAGAATGTTGCCGCTTGGATGATACCCAGAAACTGACAGTGATACCCAGCCATAGCAACGAAATAAAATTTTCAAAACGGATCCATACATTGAACAAATCAGAAAAAAATACTGATTTTGTTGACTTCTACAAAAAAAAACAGAGTAAATAAATAGTATTGCTTTCGATATAAAAACCAATTGAAATTTAAAAGAACACTAAGATTAATTCAGTTTAAAACCCCATCACACATTTCAATGTTTAAAGTCTCTGTAAAGGCAATTCTGAAAAAAAATCTAAACACATTATAAATGTATTGCTAAAACACATTACAAACACTGTGAACTGTGAAGTACTGAATTGTGGAGTTAGACCGTTAAACAGTTTTTTAACCATAGCTGTGTTCAGGATTTTTTGGGCAGGGCTAAAACGGTGGTGCACTGGAGCCGGGCGTTTTTCTTTGCCTCTCTCTCGCAGACGCACTGGATCTCTTTTTAGAAAGTTTCTTTTATTTTCTATATTATATATTTTCTTTTCTATTTACTGCGTGTCATCCACACCAATTACAAAAAAACAGTAACAAATTATTTAGCCTTTGATGCTTCAAAGAAAATGAATTCCTTGTTGAATTCACCTTACGCTACAATAAAACGAGGTTGATCATGAATTAAAGCGCTCTGTATCACTTAGTTGGCATGAATGCGTTTCGCCAACAGTTCATGTTTAGATAATTCCAGACTGTTGACAATCATACACACTGCTCAAACATTCTAAAACTCTACAAAACCAGTTGAAACAACTGAATTGAACACTTCAATGATATTTTTTTAATGAAAAACCTTTAAATGCATTAGCTAAAATAATTAAATTAAGATAGGGCCTATTTGGACACATCGAGAGATTTATTCTGAAAGGAATTTCTGAAATCATTAGGTAGAATCGAACTTGAAAATGTCTTATGATTCCCAACCCTGCCCATAAACAAACCCAATTTATTGCATTTAAATTGCCTCTGTTTTTTTCAAAGGAAATCTTACATGGACGACGTCCGGCTGTGAGACAGAAAAAATTGACAACACCACCATAATGTGCTCGTGTTCACATCTGACGTTCTTTGCAGTGCTGATGGTGAGAAGCTTTTCAGAGTTTCATTTAAAGACCTCAGGAAATCAATATCAGAGTCTATAAGCTACTGAACTTGTAAAAGATATCCAAGAAAACTTAACAGATACAGTGGGGAGAACAAGTATTTGATACACTGCCGATTTTGCAGGTTTTCCTACTTACAAAGCACGTAGAGGTCTGTAATTTTTTATCATAGGTACACTTCAACTGTGAGAGACTGAATCTAAAACAAAAATCCAGAAAATCACATTGTTATTTTAAATAATTCATTTGCATTTTATTGCATGACATAAGTATTTGATCACCTACCAACCAGTAAGAATTCCGGCTCTCACAGACCTGTTAGTTTTTCTTTAAGAAGCCCTCCTGTTCTTCACTCATTACCTGTATTAACTGCACCTGTTTGAACTCGTTACCTGTATAAAAGACACCTGTCCACACACTCAATTAAACACCAACCTCTCCACAATGGCCAAGACCAGAGAGCTGTGTAAGGACATCAGGGATAAAATTGTAGACCTGCACAAGGCTGGGATGGGCTACAGGACAATAGGCAAGCAGCTTGGTGAGAAGGCAACAACTGTTGGCGCAATTATTAGAAAATGGAAGAAGTTCAAGATGACGGTCAGTCTACCTCGGTCTGGGGCACCATGCAAGATCTCACCTCGAAGGTGAGGGATCAGCCCAGAACTACATGGCAGGACCTGGTCAATGACCTGAAGAGAGCTGGGACCACAGTCTCAAAGAAAACCATTAGTAACACACTACGCCTTCATGGATTCAAATCCTGCAGTGCACGCAAGGTCCCCCTGCTCAAGCCAGCGCATGTCCAGGCCCGTCTGAAGCTTGCCAATGACCATCTGGATGATCCAGAGGAGGAATGGGAGAAGGTCATGTGGTCTGATGAGAAAAAAATTGAGCTTTTTGGTCTAAACTCCACTCGCCGTGTTTGGAGGAAGAAGAAGGATGAGTACAACCCCAAGAACACCATCCCAACCGTGAAGCATGGAGGTGGAAACATCATTCTTTGGGGATGCTTTTCTGCAAAGACAGGACGACTGCACCGTATTGAGGGGAGGATGGATGGGGCCATGTATCGCAAGATCTTGGCCAACAACCTCCTTCCCTCAGTAAGAGCATTGAAGATGGGTCGAGGCTGGGTCTTCCAGCATGACAACGACCCAAAGCACACAGCCAGGATAACCAAGGAGTGGCTCAGTAAGAAGCATCTCAAGGTCCTGGAGTGGCCTAGCCATTCTCCAGACCTGAACCCAATAGAAAATCTTTGGAGGGAGCTGAAAATCTGTATTGCCCAGCGACAGCACCGACACCTGAAGGATCTGGAGAAGATCTGTATGGAGGAGTGGGCCAAAATCCCTGCTGCAGTGTGTGCAAACCTGATCAAGAACTACAGGAAACGTATGATCTCTGTAATTGCAAACAAAGGTTTCTGTACCAAATATTAAGTTCTGCTTTTCTGATGTATCAAATACTTATGTCATGCAATAAAATGCAAATGAATTACTTAAAAATCATACAATGTGATTTTCTGGATTTTTGTTTTAGATTCCGTGACTCACAGTTGAAGAATACCTATGATAAAAATTACAGACTTCTACATGCTTTGTAAGTGGGAAAACCTGCAAAATCGGCAGTGTATAAAATACTTGTTCTCCCCACTGTATATATACATTTAAAATGTAAAGATCTGATAAGGGCAGTCACGATTCCTCCATTAAACTAGAGTACTTGATTTAAAAAAAAACAAAAAAAACAATTGCAATTTACCCGTGTTGAGTAACCGGCAAAATACCGGAAGTGGCGCATTCCACAGATGAGAATTCATGAACCGCATTATTAGACTGTTTTCAAAGGCTGCACAATGTATTAAAACCATTTATTACACGGCTCTGTGGAATACTTGATTCTGATTGGTCAATCACGCCATCCAGTGGTACAGTGAGGAAAATAAGTATTTGAACACCCTGCTATTTTGCAAGTTCTCCCACTTAGAAATCATGGAGGGGTCTGAAATTGTCATCGTAGGTGCATGTCCACTGTGAGAGACATAATCTAAAAAAAAAATCCAGAAATCACAATGTATGATTTTTTAACTATTTATTTGTATGATACAGCTGCAAATAAGTATTTGAACACCTGAGAAAATCAATGTTAATATTTGGTACAGTAGCCTTTGTTTGCAATTACAGAGGTCAAACGTTTCCTGTAGTTTTTCACCAGGTTTGCACACACTGCAGGAGGGATTTTGGCCCACTCCTCCACACAGATCTTCTCTAGATCAGTCAGGTTTCTGGGCTGTCACTGAGAAACACAGAGTTTGAGCTCCCTCCAAAGATTCTCTATTGGGTTTAGGTCTGGAGACTGGCTAGGCCACGCCAGAACCTTGATATGCTTCTTACAGAGCCACTCCTTGGTTATCCTGGCTGTGTGCTTCGGGTCATTGTCATGTTGGAAGACCCAGCCTCGACCCATCTTCAATGCTCTAACTGAGGGTTGTTCCCCAAAATCTGGCAATACATGGCCCCGGTCATCCTCTCCTTAATACAGTGCAGTCGCCCTGTCCCATGTGCAGAAAAACACCCCCAAAGCATGATGCTACCACCCCCATGCTTCACAGTAGGGATGGTGTTCTTGGGATGGTACTCATCATTCTTCTTCCTCCAAACACGTTTAGTGGAATTATGACCAAAAAGTTCTATTTTGGTCTCATCTGACCACATGACTTTCTCCCATGACACCTCTGGATCATCCAAATGGTCATTGGCAAACTTAAGACGGGCCTTGACATGTGCTGGTTTAAGCAGGGGAACCTTCCGTGCCATGCATGATTTCAAACCATGACGTCTTAGTGTATTACCAACAGTAACCTTGGAAACGGTGGTCCCAGCTCTTTTCAGGTCATTGACCAGCTCCTCCCGTGTAGTTCTGGGCTGATTTCTCACCTTTCTTAGGATCATTGAGACCCCACGAGGTGAGATCTTGCATGGAGCCCCAGTCCGAGGGAGATTGACAGTCATGTTTAGCTTCTTCCATTTTCTAATGATTGCTCCAACAGTGGACCTTTTTTCACCAAGCTGCTTGGCAATTTCCCCGTAGCCCTTTCCAGCCTTGTGGAGGTGTACAATTTTGTCTTTAGTGTCTTTGGACAGCTCTTTGGTCTTGGCCATGTTAGTAGTTGGATTCTTACTGATTGTATGGGGTGGACAGGTGTCTTTATGCAGCTAACAACCTCAAACAGGTGCATCTAATTTAGGATAATAAATGGAGTGGAGGTGGACATTTTAAAGGCAGACTAACAGGTCTTTGAGGGTCAGAATTCTAGCTGATAGACAGGTGTTCAAATACTTATTTGCAGCTGTATCATACAAATAAATAGTTAAAAAATCACATGTGATTTCTGCATTTTTTTTTTTAGATTATGTCTCTCACAGTGGACATGCACCTACGATGACAATTTCAGACCCCTCCATGATTTCCAAGTGGGAGAACTTGCAAAATAGCAGGGTGTTCAAATACTTATTTTCCTCACTGTATATTATTCCCAAATAACAACCTCTGAAAACAGAAACACAGGTTCATCCGGGTCACTGAAGTCAGCAGTGCTATACATTGCTAGTAACATTTTTTCTTCCTGGAAGTTTTACATTTGGTGAGCTAATAAATTATTATAACTCAGTCGAATCAATATTTTGTGTACAGTTATTTAATTATGCCATCCAGTATCGGGGATTCGCCCTCTCTTGTTTTATACAAACGCAGCTGTTGCCATTTTGTGACTATTGTTTTGCACACCGTTGGATTATAAGATACAAACAGGTACGACTTTAAAACAGTTTAATCAGAAATCAATATCTCCAAAATTAGGTATGACTGTATACCGTATCACTTAAATACGGTATTTAAGTTCGTGTCGAGGTCCTCATCACCCTGTCGGAAGTTATTTTGAGAGAACAACCATCTGGATTTTCATTATTCCTTACTTAAAAACCATACTATGGCGCTATTGTGAATTCACAAAGGCTGTAATTCAATTAAAGCTACACTGTGTAATATTTTAAGTTGATTTTTAGCGAAAAACACTTTGCTCTTTCAAAATGATATGTTCTCAATGTGTAATCACTTCAACCAACTAATTAAGTATTCTCATAAGTGTATAATAATCTGCCATTTAGAATACATACTAATATATTAGAATGGCGGAAGCCATGTTGCGCAGCCATCTTGAAAATACATTAGACAAAGAGAACTTTATTGTTAAGTAATCATATGGGTTTTATTGAACAACGCTGTTAAAATACACCAGGTAAAATATATGATATAAACTAATATAAACATAACTTATGTACATTACGTTTTAAAACAAATGTCCGCAGAGAGCTTCAACGGCCTGGTTACACTAGGGCCCTATGATTTCCGTGATGCGGAAAACGCGGACGGAATCACGGAATTTACACATGAAAACGGAATTCTCTTATACGCACGGAATTTGCATATGTTTTGTTGACATATTAAATAAACTATTTTTTTACTTCCTTCTCATTCTTTTAGTTTAAAACAACAAACGTAGAAAGGTCTCTACCTAAACCCAGAGCCATATAGAGAGACATCTGTCAATACAGTTAATATACAGTTCATGAGACAAGAACCAACATATCAACTTCACCCTTTCCGTAACAACATTGAAAGCTCAGTCAACATAAAGAATGGGGGTACACCACAAACTTTATTTTCTATTCTCCGTAAATAAATCTTGTAGCAGAGCTACAGCAAGCGTTTTTCGGTGGTGGAAATCTATTAGCTACTAAAACTTCTTTGTCGTTGTGGAGAGCGCAGTGCATGGTTGCATAGCAACATCAGACGCCACGGGAAAATCGGACCGAATTTTACTATTAATAATAAAAGATAAGCTAATATGCATTTGTATTTGTAAATGTCAGTACCATTGTAAATGTTTATCTTTTTTGACACATTCTTTTTATAAAAGTGATTTAAAGGCTTAAATATGCGAGTTTTTTTTTATAAAACCTCTATAAAACATTTTTTATGTCTTTTTATAAAACATTCTTTGTGAAAAATGATTTAAAAGCTAATTTAATCTTTAATTTAATACTCATCAATCCTACCTTGTAACTGTTATTTTTGGATTCTATTAGATTTGTTGAAGGTTTGGCTGAATTTTGAAGAATTTTGAATGTGCTTTGCTGAATATATTAACAGTTTAAATAAAAAAGCTGAATTGTGAGTTTGTGCAAGTAAAATTTGAAAGGTCAATACTGCTTAGAAGTGAAAAGAAAACAAGAAAAAAATCCGAAAAATCCGAAAGGGCTAAAAATTATCCAAAAAAACGGAATTTGAAAAAAATAAATAAAACGGAATTTGAGAAAAAATAAAACGGATTTCATAGGGCCCTATTACACTAATGCCGCCTTCACACTGGCAGTTGAAATCAGCTCCGTAATACGCAATACGCCCCCAGCGGACGTCGTACTACACACGTTGAAAAGCGCCGGAAGCTTCGGAAGCGAGTAGAACAAAAATGGCGGAGAGATTAGAATGGTTGATTTTGTCAGTGTCAGAATGTACAATTCTGTATGATCTCTCTGATGAGGGTTATAGAGACATTAATCATTGATAAGGGTGTCACGATTCTTCAAATCCTCGATTCGATTACATTTTCGATTCTAAAGTCACGGTTCGATTCGATTCTCGATTTGTTTGATTGTAAAAAAAATTGCATCACAATAAGTGTATTGTGATTGTCACTAACATTTTAGTAAAACTGAATTTTATTAGGTTTAGTGACAACATGTTACAATGTTTACATGATACAATTTCTGGTAAGCTACGCTTTTTTATTATTTCAATTCAATTCAATTATTGTGATTTGATTTAATATTGACTCATTTGGATAAATATTAGGTAGGCTACACAAGATAGGCGTTAACTTGTCTCAAGAAAAAAAAAAAAACTCACCTAATGCTGTAAACATACAGAGAGCCCTATCAGCTGGTAGTAGGCTATTATTTAAGGTTAAAAATAATTAAATATGTGTTTTTTTTTTATATAATAACTTTATTTAATGATATAAGTAAAAAATATAATAAATATGTAATATAGAACATATATTTAGCAAAATACTCTCTTTAGCTATTTTTTTTCTTGCCAACTACGTGCTGTAGCCTATTATGGTCATTAAATGGCTTTCCTGAGGTAAATGTGACATAATTGTTATTATCGATATTATGTATGAGGAATATATATTTCGGTAAGTTGTACTGTATCTTTCAACAGTGTTCGTGTTTTTTACTATTAGCTAGTAGAGATGATAGGTTCACGTGCGCTAGGGATCTGTCACGTAACATTTACAAGCGCCAAAGCGGTATTTATTGTTTGAATTTCGTAATAAAATTGACAGAATCTGAGAGCTGAGATTTTTTTTTATATCATGAAGTAACCTGCTCTAGTCTGTCGGTCTCCGTGTCCTCTTTGCTTCGCGATTTTTCTGTGCGTGTGAAAAGTGTCAATTGCGTGTGTCTCACGGTGAATGCGTGAGAGTTGGCAGCATTTCAACGTGTGTTTTTTTTTCCCCCGCTTGGCAAGCCGAGCTGACGTGACATGGGGGCGTGGCAGGATCGAAAATCGAAAACCCTAAATCGAAATCGTGACACCCTTAATCATTGACCAGCCGACGATTTGCCATCATGGAATTTTCTGGCTGTATGTAAATGAGCGGGGGCCACAATACTTAATTATACATTTTAATTGTATTAACTGCCCTAATAACGTTAGAAAATCATGAAAATAAAAAAATGACATGACAACTTATCATTATAAAATCATTATTTATTAAAAGTTAAGAATTCAGGTTTGTTTATCAGTACCATAGCAACGCTAACTTCCGCTGGAATTGTCGGATCGGAGCCGTCCGCAGCCTTTCGCATGAGTAAAATTTTTTGAACGCATCCGGATGACCAACTGACACGATTTTTTCCGCACCGCACTCGTTCGGACCCGGTTCAGACCCATTCGCATGCGGTCTGCGAATCTCCATAAGAAATGAATGACTTCCGGTCGTTTCGAAGCCGTATCAGAGCTGATTTCAACTGCCAGTGTGAAGGCGCCGTAAGGCATGATCAAATCCTTGTTTAATATTGGCCAAACAAAATTTAATTAAAATGTCAACTTAATCTTTAATATTTGGTCACTTCTGTACGATAGAACACAACAGTTGCTGTAATTTCTTGAACAAAAACATGTGAACATCAAAACATGCAAACTCAGTGCAAGGGTTAAACTTTTATTTTGAAATCGATGAACAACAATTCGCATATATTTCAGAAAGATATTTATGATTGCCGTTATATATCCTTGTGCTGGCGTAGATTTAAAAATTAGTTGCGTTACGAATCTTGTGAAATGGCGCACACTGTGTGCAGATGACGATATAAGCCACACAAACTCACAGCACGCAGAGATGGAATAATGCGGTTCATGGATTCTCATCTGTGGAATGCGCCACCTTCCGGTATTTTGCCGGTTACTTGACACGGGTAAATTGCAATCGAGGATTTTTTTTTTCAAATCGAGTACTCGACTTTAATCAAGGAATTGTTACAGCCCTAGTTTAAACCCTCACTCGGAGTTTGCATGTTTTGATGTCCACATATTCATGTTTAAGAAATTACAGTGGTTGTAGCATTTCTATCGCAAAGAAGTGGTCAAATATTAAAATTTAATAAACATTTGAATTAAAATTTAAATTAACATTTGACTAATATTGCACAAGGATTTGATCAGCTGTAAAGTGTAACTACACCAGGCCGTTGGCGCCCTTCTGTAGGCATATGTTATAATACGCAGAGTGTACATACGATAACTGTTTATATTATTTTATAGTGTTGTTCTATAAAACCATGAGATTACTTGCTTTTGATACTTTATTTGAACCAAATATTACTGCCTCTTTGTTATTATTTAAGTCATTTTAAAGGCTTAGGTATTTGCTTAGGTCTCTTTTTATTACCACAAAAAATATCCGATTACTCAATTAATTGTCAAAAAATAAACAAATGATTACTCGATTACCATAATAATCGTTAGCGACAGTCCTAGATCTGATTCTTGCTAACAGGGTTTTAAAAGGGTTGTTTCCATTGTTTTCTCTGCTCAGTCTCCTCCAGATGTAAATCCAAACATCACAGCGCCGTATGTGGAATCATTGAGCTTCATCTCTTCTATCGGCTGTGGCATCTCCATGTTTTTTCTATCCGTCGCTCTGTTCATGCATTTCCTGTTACGGTAGAGAATATTAAAATATAACATGCAGTTACTTTAAGTTTTTTGACCAGCTGCTTTTGTTCCTCTTTTGGATAAATGCAAATGAATGTTACAAATAGAGGTTGTTTTTATATTTGAACAGGAAAGCCAAATCAAATCAAGCCACGAAGATCTTGATAAACATGTTTGTGGCTTTGTTTCTCCTGAATTTATCCTTTTTGTCAAACGAGAGCGTCGCCAACACAGAAGACAAGGCTGCATGTGTCTTCATAGCGCTGCTCATGCATTACTCCATGTTGACTACATTCACCTGGTTCTTCATTCAAGCTCTTCATATGTACTTATGGCTCATCAGACAGAACGTCACCATCACAAACTACATGAGGAAGATCACCGTGTTCGGCTGGAGTGAGTTATATGAACAAAACACCTGTTATACCTTTGCCTTCATAAATAAAACCTTATAAAAAAAAAAACAGCAAGTCAGACTGTAAACTCAAGTTCACCTGAAAAAGAAAATATATTGCACATAAGTCTTATGAACTCCTGTCATGATACTTTTATTATGTTTTTGACCTTTACTTGAGCAGCTTGTCTTCATTACTTGGTAGGCTATTTTAATATGAATTTTAGTAATTTAGTGCATTAAGTTAAATTACATTAAGAGAAATGTTCCCTTGGCAACTAGCTGAAATAATGTTTTTTTATATATACATTTTATTTACATTTAAAGTTTATTTTATTTCAAGTAATGGAAATGTTTTTTATGGTTTTGTTTTTTATAATAACCCTGATCTCTTTGTGTTTTTAGCATTTCCGGCTCCGATGGTCGTAGCTGTTGTTTCAGTAGGAGGATATAAAGCACTGATTATAAACGCAACATCTGGAAAAACATCACAAATGTACGTTTTTCTGTTGTTGCAAATATATTAATGAAGCTTGCGAAGTGCCCCTATTATGGAACGTTAAAGTTTCCTAAATTTGTTATGGAGTCTCCTAAAACAGGTTTACATGCATCCAAGGTCAAAAAATATAAATTTTCTCATAATATCCATTACAGCATCAGCTCTTTTCTTACAGTGTCTGAAACTGTTTGATCAAGGATTTAGTCTCTCCAAACTCCACCTTTCTGAGAGCCTGCTCTGCTCTGACTGGTCACATGGCCCAGTCTGGTTTGATTGGTTGGAAGCCAAAATTTAATTAGCATATCTGAATTACAGCTCTTCCTCAGCACTTGATACAGAGCAATACGAACAGTAACAATGCCATCAGTTTTACTGTATCAGTCTCATCAAAGTGGATTTGCTTTGGCAGCAGAAAACTCAAACTCTTCCAGTCTCAAATACAACTACAGTGTTTGAGGGCACTGTATGAAGACCATAGGCTGGCATTATGCAAATTAGTTAAACCTACGTACGTTTGAGCAGGAAGTTAGATTGGAATTATTGATGACTCATTACAGGCAGTTCAGAATTGATTCTTTCTTTTGAGAGACAATAACTCCATTTAACTGCAGTTTGATCTTTGAAACTCTGCAAACCTTTTACATTCACAAACAGCTCTAATACACACTGTCACATACAGTGCATCAGGAAAGTATTCACAGCACTTCACTTTTCCCACATTTTATGTTAGAGCCTTATTCCAAAATGGATTAAAAGATTAGTTTCCAGAAAAAAACAAAAAAACAATACCCCATAATGACAACGTGAAAGAAGTTAGTTTGAAATCTTTGGAAATGTATTAAAAATAAAAAATGGAAAAAAATCACATCACAAACAAATCACAAACAGCCTTTGCCATGACACTCAAAATTGAGCTCAGGTGCATCCTGTTTCCACTGATCATCCTTGAGATGTTTCTACAACTTGATTGGTAAATTCAGTTGATTGGACATGATTTGGAAGGCACACACCTGACTATACAAGGAGCACAAAACCAAGCCATGAAGTCCAAGGAATTGTCTGTAAACCGCCAAGACAGGATTGTATCAGGGCATAGATCTGTGGAAGGGTACAGAAAAATATCTGCAGCATTGAAGTTCCCAATGAGCACAGCGGCCTCCATCATCTATATATTTGGAGTTTGGAACCACCAGGACTCTTCCTAGAGCTGGCCGCCTGGCCAAACTGAGCGATCGGGGGAGAAGGGCCTTTGTCAGGGAGGTGACCAAGAACTTGATGGTCACTCTGACAGAGCTCCAGCGTTTCTCTGTGAAGAGAGGGGAACCTTCCAGAAGAACAACCATCTCTGCAGCACTCCACCAATCAGGCACGTATGGTAGAGTGGCCAGATGGAAGCCACTCCTCAGTAAAAGGCACATGAGAGCCCGCCTGGAGTTTGCCAAAAGGCACCTGAAGGACTCTCAGACCATGAGAAAGATAATTCACTGATCTGATAAAACAAATATTGATCTCTTTGGCCTGAATGGCAAGCATCATGTCTGGAGAAAACCAGGCACTGCTCATCATCTGGCCAATACCATCCCTACAGTGAAGCATGGTGGTGGCAGCATCAGGCTGTGGGGATGTTTTTCAGCGGCAGAAACTGGGAGACAAGTCAGGATTGAGGGAAAGATGAATGGAGCAATGTATAGAGACATCCTTGATGAAAACCAGCTCAAGAGTGCTCTGGACCTCAGATTGGGACGACGGTTCATCTTCTAACAGGACAACAACCCTAAGCACACAGCCAAGATAATAAAGGAGTGAACTCACAGTCTCAGTCACTGCTCCACATCTCACGGTCTCAGCCACTGCTCCACATCTCACGGTCTCAGCCACTGCTCCACATCTCACGGCCTCAGCCACTACTCCACATCTCACGGTCTCAGCCACTGCTTACCATCTAACTCACGGTCTCAGCCACTGCTCCACATCTCACGGTCTCAGCCACTGCTCCACAGCTCATGGTCTCAGCCACTGCTCCACATCTCACGGCCTCAGCCACTGCTCCACATCTCACGGCCTCAGCCACTGCTCCACAGCTCACGGTCTCAGCCACTGCTCCACATCTCACGGTCTCAGCCACTGCTCCACAGCTCATGGTCTCAGCCACTGCTCCACAGCTCATGGTCTCAGCCACTGCTCCACATCTCACGGTCTCAGCCACTGCTCCACATCTCACGGTCTCAGCCACTGCTCCACATCTCACGGTCTCAGACACTGCTCCACAGCTCACGGTCTCAGACACTGCTCCACATCTCACGGTCTCAGACACTGCTCCACAGCTCACGGTCTCAGACACTGCTCCACATCTCACGGTCTCAGCCACTGCTCCACAGCTCACGGTCTCAGCCACTGCTCCACATCTCACGGTCTCAGCCACTGCTCCACATCTCACGGCCTCAGCCACTGCTCCACAGCTCATGGTCTCAGACACTGCTCCACAGCTCACGGTCTCAGACACTGCTCCACATCTCACGGTCTCAGCCACTGCTCCACATCTCACGGTCTCAGCCACTGCTCCACATCTCATGGTCTCAGTCACTGCTCCACAGCTCACGGTCTCAGCCACTGCTCCACAGCTCACGGTCTCAGCCACTGCTCCACATCTCACGGTCTCAGCCACTGCTCCACATCTCACGGTCTCAGCCACTGCTCCACAGCTCACGGTCTCAGCCACTGCTCCACAGCTCACGGTCTCAGCCACTGCTCCACATCTCACGGTCTCAGCCACTGCTCCACATCTCACGGTCTCAGCCACTGCTCCACATCTCACGGTCTCAGCCACTGCTCACCATCTAACTCACGGTCTCAGTCACTACTCCACATCTCACAGCCTCAGTCACTGCTCCACAACTCACGGTCTCGGTCACTGCTCCACAGCTCATGGTCTCAGCCACTGCTCCACATCTCACGGTCTCAGCCACTGCTCCACATCTCACGGTCTCAGCCACTGCTCCACAACTCACGGTCTCAGCCACTGCTCACCGTCTAACTCACGGCCTCAGCCACTGCTCCACAACTCATGGTCTCAGTCACTGCTCCACAGCTCATAGTCTCAGCCACTGCTCCACGTCTCACGGTCTCAGCCACTGCTCACCGTCTAACTCACGGTCTCAGCCACTGCTCCACATCTCATGGTCTCAGCCACTGCTCCACAACTCACGGTCTCAGTCACTGCTCCACAACTCACGGTCTCAGACACTGCTCCACATCTCACGGTCTCAGACACTGCTCCACAGCTCATGGTCTCAGTCACTGCTCCACATCTCACGGTCTCAGACACTGCTCCACAGCTCATGGTCTCAGCCACTGCTCCACATCTCACGGTCTCAGCCACTGCTCCACATCTCACGGCCTCAGCCACTGCTCCACAGCTCATGGTCTCAGTCACTGCTCCACATCTCATGGTCTCAGTCACTGCTCCACAGCTCATGGTCTCAGCCACTGCTCACCATCTAACTCACGGTCTCAGTCACTGCTCCACATCTCACAGCCTCAGTCACTGCTCCACAACTCACGGTCTCAGTCACTGCTCCACAGCTCATGGTCTCAGTCACTGCTCACCGTCTAACTCACGGTCTCAGCCACTGCTCTACATCTCACGGTCTCAGCCACTGCTCCACATCTCACGGTCTCAGCCACTGCTCCACATCTCACGGTCTCAGTCACTGCTCCCCAACTCACAGTCTCAGCCACTGCTCACCGTCTAACTCACGGTCTCAGCCACTGCTCCACAACTCATGGTCTCAGTCACTGCTCCACAGCTCATAGTCTCAGCCACTGCTCCACGTCTCACGGTCTCAGCCACTGCTCACCGTCTAACTCACGGTCTCAGCCACTGCTCCACATCTCACGGTCTCAGCCACTGCTCCACAACTCACGGTCTCAGACACTGCTCCACAACTCATGGTCTCAGACACTGCTCCACAACTCCAGTGTTAATTTTGACAGCAAATTTTGATTTAGTTTTAGTCATAGTCTTTTGACTAAAATGCCATTTAGTTTTAGTCTAGTTTTAGTCAACTGAATTGTTTTAGTTTTAGTCTAGTTTTAGTCGACGAAATACAATAAGATTTTAGTCGACTAAATCTACAGTAGATTTAGTCGACTAAAATATAATGGGTTTAAATTTAAATGCATTTATTTAGAATTTCTCTAAAATTTCAAACCCATATACTCCTAGAGAAAACATATATTAACCTGCTAATATGAATGATTTTAAAGTTTGAACGTGCAATACAAATACAGATTTAACTACTGTAACTTAAAAAAATATCTTAAAATTAAATAAAAAACACTTTTCCTAAAGTAGAACACAGTCTTTTTTTTCAATTAATGATATATGAATTCTTTATAACTACTTGCATACATCATTCATATTCTTTCAAGCAGACATATTTATTTGTATGAATTAAATATAATTAATCCTTAAAGCTATTAACGAGCAGTGAATGCTTTTCTCGTTTTCTTTTGTTGCTTGATCAATATTAAGGACACGCATTAGGTTTATTACCCACTGTCACTTTAAGACATCAGATCATGTCCACTGACATGCGGATCCAATGCACTGATGCACATAAGATACACTCACAACTGTTTAAGAAATAACCGACATAATTTACATGAATACTCTCCAAAACGAACATTTAGACATAATGTTGTGTGTATTTGTCCATTCAGACACGAAAGAGAGCTCACTTCAGTACTCGCGCGCTGTATAGGTGTCTAGTGCATGGCTGCACGCTTCGGGTCGGGTGTGTGCGCACAGAAAACCGTACCGAATATAGCTATTTTTTGCGTTGTCACTCTTATTCAGATCTACATGTCTGCTCTACTCATTCTCCCAGACCTTTACATGTTTTAACGTTTTATGAGACACGCATGCCAACTCGTGTGCCGCAGATCAGCACGTCACAGTACAAATGTGCGCATCTACCACAAATGCAGGACATCAGACTGGATCGCTTCGCAAATCGTCACTATCTAACATTTTCGTCTAGTTTTTATTCGTTGACGAAAATGTCAATAGATTTTCGTCATAGTTTTTGTCATTCAAAACTAGTTTTTATTTAGTTATCGTCTCGTTTTCGTCTATGAAAAAATGTCGTTGACGAAAATAATGGCGCAAATTATTCGTCAACGAAATTAACACTGCACAACTCACAGTCTCAGTCACTGCTCCACAACTCACGGTCTCAAGTCACTAGTGTTGTTTTTGGCGGCCTGTTTTAATTTTAGTTTTAGTCTAGTCTTTGTGTCAGGCTGTCATTTTAGTTTTTATTAGTTTTAGTCACATTCATACTCTTTTTAGTCTAGTCAAGTTTTAGTCGACGAAAACTGATGACATTTTAGTCTAGTTTTAGTCAACGAAAACTGATGACATTTTAGTCTAGTTTTAGTCGACGAAAACTGATGACATTTTAGTCTAGTTTTAGTCGACGAAAACTGATGACATTTTAGTCTAGTTTTAGTCAATGAAAATTGTATTTTAGTCTCTTTTTAGTACAAGGCTATCTTATTATAGGCTATTTAGTAGGCCTATATTTAGGGCTGTGACGGTGGCAGGTTTTTTTACCACCGCGGTAATGGACCAACTACCGGCGGTGGTTGGGGGGTTATTAAAAAAAACAACTCGTTTTATATTTCCACACAAAGACGCGTGATACACTCTGCGCTTTGAGAGGGATGTGGGACAAGAGCAGGAAAACACGAAGATATCGATCTCTTTATGATATCTTCGTGTTTTCTACTTGATGTAAATTGGTTTGAAGAGCGAATTTTATCCTCCACAAGGGCGAGATATTTAGGCTGTGTTTGAGATTGCGCTGCCAGAGAAAGTGAAACTAAAAATCACCCACACGTGTCAAACGCGCTTTACAACTAAACTCGCGCCCAATGTCTAAAATAACAAGCACAAACTGTGTTAAAAAGAATTTGACATGCAAGTACAAATGTAGGCTATCTGTCCTACAGCGTTTTTCTACTTTACCACAGTAAAGAATACGAATATAATAGGCCTAATTAAAAGCGAACCAAGAAACGTTTATAATACCTTTAGAAAATGGGTGAGACGTGACGTGAGTGAAGATTTGGGAAAAGAAACAAGAGATTCCATGCAGGGATGAGTCACGATTTTTGGATATTCGATTAGTTTATTTAATTATAAAATATCGAATAGGTTGTGCGATTATATCTACTCTAAAATAAAATCTCCATGTTCTGGCGCTGATGCGGTGACGTGTTCATGTAACAAGAGACGCTGCCAATAACGCACATAACAGCTGTCACAAAGAACCAGCAAAAGTAATGATTATGAATGTGTCAAATATATCAATGAGACATTTTAATAGAATAACTAATGGAGTAATATATGGTTAAATTCGCTGATAATCGGGTGACCAGATCGCAATCCAGAATTTAAAGCCGACAAGCTATGGGTTCACGCACAACTCTCTCATTCGTCGTGACGTTACATTTCGTCTCGTCTCGTTTTGGTCAACGAAAATGAAGAGACATTTTAGCATAGTTTTTATTTTTTAAACCACATTTAGTCTCGTTTTTATTCGTCAACGATATTGCATTATACATGTATTTTAGTCATCGTCACATGACCATGCATTTACGTCTAGTCTCGTCTCGTTTTCGTCAGGTGATAACGGCTCGTTGACGACAATATTTCGTCATAATTTTCGTTGACGAAAGCAACACTACAAGTCACTGCTCCACAACTCACGGTCTCAGTCACTGCTCCACAACTCACGGTCTCAAGTCACTGCTCCGCAACTCACGGTCTCAGTCACTGCTCCACAACTCACGGTCTCAGACACTGCTCCACAACTCACGGTCTCAGTCACTGCTCCACATCTCACGGTCTCAGTCACTGCTCCACAACTCTCGGTCTCAGTCACTGCTCCACAACTCACGGTCTCAGACACTGCTCCACAACTCACGGTCTCAGACACTGCTCCACAACTCACGGTCTCAGCCACTGCTCCACAACTCACGGTCTCAGCCACTGCTCCACAACTCACGGTCTCAGTCACTGCTCCGCAACTCACGGTCTCAGTCACTGCTCCGCAACTCACGGTCTCAGTCACTGCTCCGCAACTCACGGTCTCAGTCACTGCTCCGCAACTCACGGTCTCAGTCACTGCTCCGCAACTCACGGTCTCAGACACTGCTCCACAACTCACGGTCTCAGTCACTGCTCCACATCTCACGGTCTCAGTCACTGCTCCACAACTCTCGGTCTCAGTCACTGCTCCACAACTCACGGTCTCAGACACTGCTCCACAACTCACGGTCTCAGACACTGCTCCACAACTCACGGTCTCAGACACTGCTCCACAACCCACGGTCTCAGACACTGCTCCACAACTCACGGTCTCAGACACTGCTCCACAACTCATGGTCTCAGACACTGCTCCAGGTCTCATGGTTCCAGCCACTGCTCCACAACTCACGGTCTCAGACACTGCTCCACAACTCACGGTCTCAGTCACTGCTCCACAACTCACGGTCTCAGACACTGCTCCACAACTCACGGTCTCAGTCACTGCTCCACAACTCATGGTCTCAGACACTGCTCCAGGTCTCATGGTTCCAGCCACTGCTCCACAACTCATGGTCTCAGACACTGCTCCAGGTCTCATGGTTCCAGCCACTGCTCCACAACTCACGGTCTCAGACACTGCTCCACAACTCACGGTCTCAGTCACTGCTCCACATCTCACAGTCTCAGTCACTGCTCCAAAACTCACGGTCTCAGACACTGCTCCACAACTCACGGTCTCAGTCACTGCTCCACAACTCACGGTCTCAGACACTGCTCCACAACTCACGGTCTCAGACACTGCTCCACAACTCATGGTCTCAGTCACTGCTCCACAACTCATGGTCTCAGACACTGCTCCACAACTCATGGTCTCAGACACTGCTCCAGGTCTCATGGTTCCAGCCACTGCTCCACAACTCTGATGTCACCTTGATTTTTTTTTGCCATAGACATAATGACTTTTGTAGGTACCTTATGCCTGAGATCAATTTCCCTGGGACTTTCGCTCAATATATAGACTATGCCTTAGTGCTGAGTGGTTCCTCAGAGCCTCTTCATGTCATAGCTATCCCGCTAGAGCCTCCAGCCATTATGGAAGCCATGCCAGAGCCTCCAGCCTTTATGGTCCAGCATTGAACTTCCCTACCATGGCTGTTGTGCTTCCATGTCCTGTGGTCTCAAATGGCTCTCAGCCACTGCTCCGCAACTCACGGTCTCAGCCACTGCTCCACGGTCATGGCCTCAGCCACTGCTCCACGTCTTATGGTCTCAGCCACTGCTCCACAGCTCGCGGTCTCAGCCACTGCTCCACGTCTCATGGTCTCAGCCACTGCTCTACGTCTCATGGTCTCAGCCGCTGCTCCACGGTCATGGCCTCAGCCACTGCTCCACGTCTTATGGTCTCAGCCACTGCTCCACAGCTCGCGGTCTCAGCCACTGCTCCACTGCTCCACGTCTCATGGTCTCAGCCACTGCTCCACGGTCATGGCCTCAGCCACTACTATTATGCTGTTTCCATGCTTCTGGATGTCCATGTGCCAGGCCATTGTTTATATTTAAATTCATAGTTTGTTTAGTTTTATTTCAAGACTGAGTTAGGGATAATGGTTTTGTTATACGGTTTTGGATCTTCACTACTGTAAATAAACTGCACCTGGGTTCTCTTTCCCATCGTCTTTGTCTGCTCCACGTCAGCTATGTTACACACACTACATGAATGGTAATATCTGAAAAAGCATAACGGGCACTTTAAGTGTCTTCTAATTGTCTTAATTATATTTCACTCCCTTCTAATTATAGGTGTTGGATTACAGATCCTTTCATTCACTACATAGTGAACATTGGCTACTACATCTTAGTTTTCATCTTCACGACTGGAATCTTCATCACCATCTTAACTAGGGTTGTCCAATCCCGACGCATAAGAGCGCCTGCTGGCAAGAGAAGCACATTCAGAAAGCAGCTCATGATGGTGTTGAGTTTGTTCCTGCTCTTCGGCCTGACGTGGGCTGTGGCGTTCTTCAGTTATGGAGAGATGCTCATTCCCTCATTTTACATCTTCACTGCGTTGAACTCGTTTCAGGGTGAGAAACAATCACATGCATCATTACATCTGGTTTAATAGAATGCTTCTATTTTTCCAACAGATTTCAGCAAATTATCTGAATTCATTCATTAATGATTTTTTTATTGATTTTTTTTAAAAATATATAATTAATTATAAGGGTTTATAATGAGATTTTAATTACAGTTTTAAAATCAACCAAACAACTTTAAATCGGTGAAATGTATTTGAGGAGGCAGAATTAGTAGAAACAATTTTCTGTTTTTTTTGTTTTTGTTTTGTTTTTCAGGGTTTTTCCTCTTCCTGTATTACTACCACATTCACAAAGACATAGAAGGTCATTTCTCTGATGATCCAGAAAGGTCCGGCTCCACCACAACCATCGTTCAATCCAGAATTAATACTGTGGTAAATGCTTATGAGTCTAATTAAGACAGAAGCCCATGTTGTCTCTTAGACAGCTAAGTCAACAGAAGAATGTCAGAATACTAGTCATGTTTAATAATAATCTCTGTCTAAGATGTTGTACGGTGTTGTATAATAACTCATAATGGGATCATAAGTGGGATCACTAGCTTTTAAGACATTTTTTCTCGTTTTGTAAGTTCAGGGTAACTGTAACCTTAGTTATGAAATATATATATTGTGTGACTTTTGAATGTCTAAATTGTGCAATGAACATTATTTAATTCTTGATGTAGGATACTAGTTGTAAAAATGTCAAGTGAAAAGGGTTTTGTTTCAAATAATTATGCCGTTTTCATCTAGACTTTAAGGCTTTAAGACATATTTCTGACAGCTAAACAAAAAATAAGATTGTTTCTTTTAAACAGTGCATTAATATGATATTTTTACTATTGCCTCCATAATGGCATGAATGTGTGCATTATATTTAATATTTGATTTAGTCTTTCCACATAAAAATATATCAGTGGTAGGCTACTAAATGTTTCTTATTGCAGCCTTTCTTATTAAGTTTGTTTGCAGTAGTTATGTATTTGATATGCATTTATGATAGTGATATAGGCTTGTGTAACACTAGAGGGTGCTGTGAGATTGTGCATTGTAACAGTTTCTGAGGTTGGAGTTGAAGATGTGAATGAGATCATCTATATTCGGCTCAGTGTGACATGTAGTTGCAATTACAACCAGCTAATGACTCAATACTTGTGTTTCACATTGACTAATAAACTTTTATCCAGTTGAAAGAGTTGAGAATTTCACCTGTTGATGACACGCTTCCAGTCAAACTCACGCTACTAATAAATTATATTCTTTTGAACTCTATTTATCAAAGACTCCTGAAAAAAAAGGAAACTGTTTTCAACATTGATAATAATCATAAATGTTTCTTAAGCAGCAAATCAGCATATTAGAATGATTTCTGAAGGATCATGTGACACTGAAGTGATGCTGGAAATTCAGCTTTGAACACAGGAATAAAAATTTACATTTTACAATATATTCATATAGAAAACAGCTATTTTAAATGGGTCACGACATGAGAAATCAAATTTGCCTTGCTAATAACATAAGAGGAATTTGTACCATTAAAAAAAATCAGAGCTTAAAACGTCCTCCTCATTATAAACAACGCATTTATTTAATCAAGCTCCAAAAACGGTTCTTTTTGATTGCCACATTGATATTGCAGGATCTGTGGTGTCACACAGGCAAATACACTTGCATATTTATAGTTATACATCATCACACCATACAGGGCTCGACAGTACGACAATTTCACTCGTATTTGCGCCTAAAAATAGACGTGTGCCAACTGTAAAATGTAGTTTGAAACACATGTGCGAAGAAAAAAATCCCTGTGGATCACTTCTCTTAAATGTAAGATCATAAAAAGTCTTCAATACCTTAAATGGTATAACAAGCAATCATTTTAAAGGGGAACAAGGCAACTTCTTCACGTGTTTTCTCAGCGAGCTCCCCCTACAGCTGTGGGCCGTATATTTCACAACACTATAGTAAAAAAAAAATCTCACTTGCGGCACCCTCCTCCCCCTTTCTATCGCTGCTCATGTGCATTTGTTATTATGGGAGCCAGCCAACTTTATCGTGTGGAGCTATGTCTACCGAGGTGGGTAATACATCATACACAGTATCATATGGCGTGTGTGTTTATGTTGAATTGCTGTAAAGCAGTTTGTGTTTCTCGCTCGTTTTCGCTTCTCACGAGACTTCCTATTTCAAACTTACCGGGACGTTAGTCCTCATGTTGCAAGGTTGGTTTTCCGCCGGGGAAAGTCACCTCACCAAAACAGGTTATTTAACCATCCAAATGATTTCTAAACGGATTTATTACGTTGAAATAGTTGCCAAGTTCCCCTTTAAGGCATCTTATATTTTGGGGATGAAAAAAACATACATCGAGATACTGCCTAATGTGATTACTAAACTTCAAAAGGCTATGATTTCATTAAATAAATGTGAGCGCTTCACGTTTCAATCCCTGAACGTGGCGCTGTTGTGCGTCTACAGGCTCGCGCAACAGAGCTTCAGATCAGTTCACAATCAATGAATAGTGCACATATATGCCAAGCGAATGCTTATTAACTAATACTGATCAAACTAATGCGATTAAGTTCATAATCGTTGTAACCATAGTCGCATTAAACTAGGTGGCGTACGCCGATTTTAATCACAATAAATGGGCATTATAAACCACAATATTCCCGCTCTAACCAAAGTGCGCATGTGCGCGGACGAACACGGATGCCGTGTGTTGTTCACACAACTTCATGAATGAACTCCATGATATTATTCGGAATTTTCTCTTCAAATCACTAAACTCTGTCAACACAACTCGCTGCTCAGTCTCTGCTCCGCATCTTCATCCAGACGGTGTGAAGAATGTGACAGAAGCATATGAAAACCCGGTAGGCTATTGCGATGTTCATCACCGGGCTGAACAATTTGATGCGAGTAGATTAAAACAATGGCCAGTAACACGCATACTGTATGCCTATCTGAGTGTGTTATAATCATACTTATTAGCGAATAATCAGAGTGCAGAGTTCTGCTCATGTCATGTAAACATCTTACTGTGATTACTGTGACAAACTTTATGTAATTTAATTAAATTTTCATTTAATTTTAAAGTAAACTATTTTAGCTTCTCTCTGTGATGCACAGGAAGGAAAGACTAAGAACATTATTTGAGGCATATTATTACATATATATAGCCTAGATATTACTAGTGTTAATATAGTTAACAAAAACTATCAAAAAAATCTCTTTACTTAGACTAACCGTCTGAGGTCGGCAGTCACGCCAGCGTGATCCGCTTGCTTTTTTTCTTATCAGTGCAAAAGAGCCTCAAAATAAATACTCTGGTGATTTTGTTCTTACATAAGTGTTTTAAATCATTCAAAACTGTTAAATGTCTTCTTTTATTTGTGTACTCATAATAAAAACAAAGTGTTTTTCATAAAATTAAGAAAATAAACATGATGCGCGTTCTGCCATCTCTCTCAATGTGAAGTTCATTCTGAAACACGACAGAAAATAATCTGTAACTCAGTGAATGCTTGTCACACTGGCATGAGACATATGTCTTTACAAAGCTTGAAGTCTCTATTTTTAAATGATGTAAATCATATCAAAAACAAATATTCTCTGTTTAAAGGAACCGTATGTAGGATTGTGGTCAAAACTGGTACTGCAATCACTTTAAAAATACTGTAGAGCGGTGTATTCCCTCCCTCTACCCCCTGACTCCAGGTTGCCAGATAAGCTGCAGGATTCAGCAGAAACTAAATTACATTAGCAATGGTCATACTACAGGTCAACTTGCAGCATGTGTAACTTAGTCCACAATATACTGTACGTGAAGAACGAATGACAAATCATTTTTTCTGAGGTAAAGTTAGGCATCTGTCTCAATTACGTTTCAAATTGCCATAATGGGCGTGCTAATGTTGTTTTCCTCAGCGTCTCAGCAAAATGACAGAGAAACGGGCTCCTATAATGCATTGCTAATGTTAGCATACGTTCATGTGAGCTAATGTTACGTTACTTTGCACGAACATGCATAACTTTGTTCGACTGTCATGAATATATGAAATGTCCATTGACATCAAGTACAAGTTAGCCAAGCATAGATGAATCTTACCTGTCCAGGAGAAAATTAGCAACGTTGGCGTCTGTTTTCAAATTCTTCTCCGTTTTCAGCCGTCTCCATCTTTCAAAAGCATCTCCAATACAAATTCTGGTTTTATTTCGGATTTTGTCATGACGAATTTCTGAATTATAACGAGGTCTACGTTAGACATTTTTTATCCGACTAGAGTTAGGGTAGTTTAGAGCAAAGCTGGCAACCCGGATCCCGAAACACTACTGACTTCGTGATTGGTAGATAGGTGGAGGGAGGCGCGTCAGGCCAAAACACAAAATGACAACATCAACATCAGTTGAGGGCTGCAACTTCACTTTTTAAATGACAATATCCTAGCCATACTACTGTTGTCAGTGATATAAGTATTTGAAATGAACATGATTTCTTAATGTCTAGTGACACATCAGGGCCATTTTATGATTAATTGAAATAGATTTCTTACATACAGCTCCTTTAAGTAATCCATATGCTGAAAGCAACGACATGTACAGTTTCTCAAACGCGTCCTCATTATCTCTAATGAGTTTGGAAGACACGTTGTGTCTGTGCTGTGCTGTTTAACTTGGATTTACATCAGAAGAATTAGAAGAATGCGATTTGAAGATGAAAAAGATTTTTAAGGTAAGACATTTCCACTCATAATAGTAAGCATGTTATTGTTTCATAAACTTTACATTGTAGCTACTAGTCAATCACCGAAGTGGGTTCTGTTCCATTCAATTGTATTCAACAGTTCTCCTCGTGAAACGAAATTCTTTTCAAACAGATGTGATAAGAACATACACATATACATATATAGGCTATACATATACATATACATATATATATATATACACACACATAAACATGTATATATATATATATAAATAAAGATCTGGACGGGAAGGATAACTCTGGGAGTTGGAAGGGGTGTGTCGCGATTCTGCCTACTCACACCGCGACACAGGTTTGTGGATATGAGTATCGCAATTTCGGTTTCATATCGCGTATTGTTACAGCCCTACTGAACCATAATCATACACTGTTCCCTCTTTGGCCAGAGGAGAAATGGCCCCAACTGAGCCTGGTTTCTCCCAAGGTTTTTTCTCCATTCTGTCACTGATGGAGTTTTGGTTCCTTGCCACTGTTGCCTTGGCTTTTGGCTAGCTTAGTTGGGGACATTTAATATTCAACAATATTATTGATCTGCCTTACTTAAGGTGGACGATGACGCAATTTTCTTCTAGAAACAAACTTTGTTGTATTATTTTTATGTTATCACTGTGAAGCTGCTTTGATACAATCTGTATTGTAAAAAACGCTACATAAATAAAGGTGACTTGACTTGACTTGACTATCCAGTTAGGCTATATTTTACATTTGATTCCTTTATGTTAGACCTACCCAATTCATCCAAATCATATTTCATATTAAAGACATGGACTGTTTTTGATTTTGCATACCTCCTGACAGTGGCGTGCACAGGAGGGGGGCTCAAGCCCCTGCCCCTTTTGTCTCAAAATGTATTGTGCCCCTCTCTGATAATTATAAATAATAATAATTATTATTATAAATATTATAATAGATAACAATACACGTATACACTATTGCCACTAACAATAATACAAAAAATATTATACAAAAAATTTTTTTTTTGGCAGAAGCATTTGACTGAGGTGAAGTGTAGGCGGAGTTTTCTTTGCAGCGCTATGTATGTACGCAGCAGTTCGCCGCGAGTCTTCAAACTACACAAGCATCAGGTAACGTTAAGCAAATAAGGAACAGTTACATTTATCCTACCATGCTACTGTAAAAGTTGCGGCAGCATGCGCGTTATGCTTAACTATAATAAATGTATAACTCGATATCAGCCGCATCTGACAATGTCATTCATTTTAATCTGAGGCAAAAGAGTTGTTGGATTGGGGAAATACATTCAAATGAAATCTTATGTCCATCTACTCTAAATTGTAAGGAATTTATATATTTGATTTCATAGTAACACTTTACAATAAGGTTAATTTGTTTATTATTCATGTAACTAACATGAACTGACCACGAGGAACACATTCGGCAGTGTGTCCAGTTGTCAGACTCGCGGTGTAAAAGACTTTGAAAACAATTCTGCCCTACTCTGACTCAGATTGGCTGTCAGGTTTCGGCATTAGGAATGATGATTGTTTTTTAAAGCTGCGAAGATTATGGTAACTATAGAGATATAGCGGTTAAATGCTGGCCACGACCATGACAACGACCCATGACCCCCGACACCCCCCACCCACCAATAAATATTTTCTCATCGGATCTGCACAAATCACGTAGGTGACCCATTTTGGTTTTAAGGTTGCTGATTCATTTCCGGTATTCGAATGCGCATGCGTCGCGTCTGAACGCGTTGTTGTCTTTGGAGCTCTATCGATTTGATTTATAATTCTTGATTTTTCCCTTTAAACTCACTTACAACGAACATTTTCTACTTTTCCTCACTGAGAACCACTACTGCTCAAACCTCACAGTTACAACGCAGACTGTTGAGCAGACGCGTCTCAAGCCTATTAGTGATCCAACGCTGCATACTCTTATAGGTTACGTCCGTGGATCACGGCTGAACGCGTCTTCTCCACACTCAACAAACATGGCGAATATATCAGATGTAAGTAGTCTACCTCTTGGTGCAGGTGAAGATACATTTGAGCTGCACGCGTTGCAGTCTGAGCTGGAAGCTGTTGAGAAACAGATCCATGACCTTTTAGTGAGACAAGCCGAGCTGATAGACCGGCGGTTAGCTCTTGAAACATCACGCGCCGATGCACACAAATCAGTGATCAACGTTACTAACCCGCTGACTCCGACCTCGTCTACTCCGTGCGTTACTCAGCATCGGTCCCGAGCCCGAGCGCCGAGGTCGCGATCAGCCATTGTCTCGTTCACTCCGGCTCCAACACGCCACCACGAAGCCTGGATGGTTCCGCAGCGGAAGACGCGAGTCAGGTCTAGACTAAGACTCTCTCCGCCCCTCCCGGTTTTCGAGTTATCCACACAAAACCGCTTCTCCCCACTTCGCGAAACCGAACGCGATACTGTGATCATCGGCGATTCCATCGTTCGGCACGTACACGCTACGTTAGGTAAAAGTAAGGTGCTTAGTCACTGCTTTCCTGGTGCTCGTGTTTCTGAAATTGCTGCTTGCGTACCCGAGATTCTGAACGATGACGAGCGCGTCGGAACTGTGGTCTTGCACGCGGGAGGGGCCGACATCAGGCTGCGCCAGACAGAGGTTCTGAAGAAAGACTTCAGGAATCTGATCGATACGGTACGCAGCACATCGCCTGAAACAACGATCATAGTGTCAGGACCACTTCCCACGTACCGACTAGGACATGAAAAGTTTAGTAGACTATTCGCGCTAAATGAATGGTTAATGTCATGGTGCAATGAGCAGAAACTGCTCTTTGTAAATAATTGGAATCTGTTTTGGGAGCGTCCTAGGCTTTACCGTGCTGATGGCTTACACCCAAGCAGATTCGGAGTGGATCTTCTGTCGGATAACATCTCCAAAATGTTAAATACCATTAAATGACTAGTAACCAAAAGTCCAAATCATAGTCTCTCCTGCACCAATTTAAATGATATAAATACTAGTGTAGTACATTGCATAGAAACTGTGTCTATTCCTCGTTTAGTGAGATCAAATAATAATTCTACTGCAGGATCTAGGAAAAATCTAATTGTTATTAAAACAGAAAATGTTGCTATTAGTAAACAAAAACAATTTTTAAAGCTAGGTCTTCTAAACATTAGATCACTCACACCTAAGGCAGTTATTGTAAATGAAATAGTCACAGATAATAGCTTCGATGTACTTTGCCTTACTGAAACTTGTCTTAAACCAAATGATTATTTTGGTCTAAATGAGTCTACTCCAGCAGGATACTCCTATAAGCACGAACCCCGTCTGATTGGTCGTGGCGGCGGTGTTGCAGCGGTCTATAGAGATATTCTCAATGTTACTCAGAAAACGGGTTATAAGTTTATTTCGTTTGAAGTACTTGTACTACTAAATGTTACGCTCTTAGATGTTAGAAAAAAATCCATATTATCTCTAGCCTTGGCTACCGTATATAGACCGCCTGGGCCACACGCTGATTTCCTAAAAGAGTTTGCAGATTTTCTCTCAGATCTATTGGTCAATGTAGATAAAGCATTAATTGTTGGAGATTTTAACATACACGTAGATAATTCAAATGATGCGTTAGGAGCTGCGTTTATAGATTTATTAAATTCCTTTGGGGTCAAGCAAAACGTCACCGGACCAACTCATCGTCTTAATCACACACTCGATTTAATTATATCATATGGAACCGATCCAACCGATATAGATATCATTCCACAAAGTGATGATGTCACTGACCATTACTTGGTAACTTGCATATTACGTACTGCTGTAATATGTCATGCGGCGCCGCGTTATCGACCAGGCAGAACAATCCTTCCATCCACCATAGATAATTTCTCAAATTGCTTATCTAATCTGTCTCAGCTGCTGCCTGAACCCAAACAAACAGATGAACTAGAAGAACTAACTAGCACTATGAGCACCATTCTCTCTAGAACATTGGATGTTGTTGCACCCGTTAAATTAAAAAAAGTCAGAGGGAAAATTAAAGCACCATGGTACAATAATACTACGCATGTTCTAAAGAGAGAAACCCGTAATTTAGAGCGTAAATGGAAACAAACTAATTTAGAGGTCTTTAGAATCGCGTGGAAAGACAGTATGTCACGTTATAAAAAGGCCCTAAAAGCGGCCAGGGCTGAGCATCTCCGTAAACTAATAGAAAACAACCAAAACAATCCTAGGTTTTTATTTAACACCGTGGCTAGACTAACAAATAAACAGACATCACCCGAACAAAATATCCCGTTACAGTTTAGTAGTAATGATTTCATGAACTTCTTCACTGAGAAAATAGAAAACATCAGAACCACAATTGTAAACGTTCAATCCTCAATCGCGCCTTATAATTCAGCCTCAATTATCACCCCACAAGAACAATTACAGTGCTTTACAACTATAGAACAAAAAGAGTTAAATAAACTTATCACTTCATCTAAAACAACAACATGTTTATTAGATCCTATACCAACTAAACTACTGAAGGAAGTGTTACCTGTAGTGGAAGAGCCTCTCCTCAATATTATTAACTCGTCTTTATCTTTAGGTCATGTTCCAAGAACATTTAAACTGGCAGTTATAAAACCTCTCATTAAGAAACCACAATTAGATCATAATAATCTAGCAAATTATAGACCCATTTCAAATCTACCTTTTATGTCTAAAATACTAGAAAAAGTTGTGTCCACTCAACTGGGCTCTTTCTTGCAAGAAAATGATATCTATGAAAAGTTTCAGTCAGGATTCAGGCCGCATCATAGCACTGAAACTGCGCTCGTTAAAATCACAAATGATTTACTCTTAGCTTCTGACCAAGGCTGCATCTCAATACTAGTTTTACTCGATCTAAGTGCTGCGTTCGATACTATAGATCACACAATACTCTTAGATCGACTACAAAATTATACTGGTGTTCAAGGACAAGCATTAAGCTGGTTTAGATCATACTTATCTGACCGTTACCATTTTGTCTATTTAAATGGAGAAAAATCGATCATAACTCCAGTAAACTATGGAGTGCTGCAGGGATCTGTGTTAGGCCCTCTATTATTCTCAATATATATGATGCCACTTGGAAATATTATAAGGAAACATGGAATTAGTTGAAAACGCTAAATTATCCAAATTGACAGAGTGTGTTAAAGATATAAAAGATTGGATGACGCGTAATTTTCTTTTATTAAATCCAGACAAGACAGAGGTAATACTTATCGGTTCAAAAAAACGCCCACAGAACCTCTCACAATACAACTTTGACATCGTAAGATGTCCTGTTACTTTATCCTCTACAGTAAAAGACCTGGGTGTTATACTCGATTGTAACCTGTCTTTTGAAAATGATATTTCGTATGTTACAAAAACAGCCTTTTTCCACCTTAGAAACATTGCTAAGCTACGTAATATGCTACGTAATATGCTATCAGTTTCTGATGCAGAAAAGTTAGTTCATGCATTCATGACCTCGAGACTAGACTACTGTAATGCTTTATTAGCCGGTTGTCCTGCATCCTCTATAAACAAGCTACAGTTAGTACAAAATGCAGCTGCTAGAGTTCTTACTAGATCAAGAAAATATGATCATATAACACCGATTTTATCATCACTACATTGGCTACCTATAAAGTTCCGTATTAATTATAAGGTATTGCTACTGACTTATAAAGCCCTAAACGGCTTAGCTCCAGTCTATTTAACGGATCTTCTATCGCCATATAATCCATCGCGCTCTTTAAGATCAATAAATTCGAGGCTTTTGGTCATACCTAGGATATCCAGATCAACCAAAGGAGGGAGAGCATTTTCACATTTGGCTCCGAAACTCTGGAATAGTCTTCCTGATACTGTTCGTTGCTCGGACTCGCTCTCCCAGTTTAAAACTAGATTAAAGATGCATCTTTTCGGCCAGGCATTCACATTCATATAATATTGTTAATCTCACAGTTCAAACTACAATCCGGCCTCTAGTTCATAAATGCCAGAGGAGAACTGGCCCCCGACTGAGCCTGGGTTCTCCCAAGGTTTTTTTTTTTCTCCATTAGGTCACCTGATGAGTTTTAGGACACCATTAGGTCACTTGATGGAGTTTTTCGGTTCCTTGCCACTGTTGCCTTTGGCTTGCTCAGTTGGGGATATTTTGGGGATATTTAATTTTATTCTATCAATCAATAAATTCCACTAGAAACAAACTTTGTTGTATTATTTTATTTTAATTTAATACTGTGAAGCTGCTTTGATACAATCTGTATTGTGAAAAGCGCTATACAAATATACTTGATTTGATTTTGATTAAAACGGCGAATTTCGCCGAAAGGTGAGGAGTTTTCATGCCTGGTTATAATCATCCTGCTGTCCTGTTTGAGCACATGTGTGTCAGAGGGACACAAACTACTCTCAACCTCTTTTAGAAAACAAATTTACATCTTCAGGTTGAAATTAAAGTCACACGCCTATGAATTCAGATATTTCCTTGATCACACACACGGATGTGGAACATATTTGGTTACTGAAAATGTTAAACAAACACAGAAAAGTAAAGTCTGATGAAGACCTGGGGCCTGTTTCAGAAAGGAGGTTAAGTGAAGACTCTGAGTATGTTAACCCTGAAATGAGGGAAACTCTGAGTTTTCTGTTTCAGAATGGGAGGTATGTTAAACCTGAGAAAGCAGAGTAAGTCAAGCCCGTTTCTGAAAGAGAGGTAACTTATACTCAGAGTCAGTTACCATGGTAACTTACTCTGTGAACCTAACCTGGTCGGGAGCAGGTTTTCTTCAGTAAACCCAGAGTTTCTATCGGTCTCCTCCCCTTTTTTAAAGGGGAAGCGGTGTTTAAACACCTCATTCATTCTTTCAGTAAATTTTTATTAATAAAATTAATATTTTATTAATAAATAAAATATTGCTATTTTTACTGCAGTTTTTTTCTTTTTTTTTTTTTTTAATAAGATGAAGTCTATATAACTCCTTAACTGGCAATTGAAAATACAGTAGTAGATTAGAGTTACATAATGTAGTTCTAAACAAATTCTACAGAATTAAACTGTGGCATTTACAGGAAATCACTGAAATGTGTTCATCTGTGCAACAGAAGTTGATGGACCGTCCTCCTGCTGTTCTTCCACACTCTGGGGGCAGAGGGAGAGATAAGAATACCCGTTTATACTTAGATTTAAACTTAGATTATCCACATAAAAATTTGAAAAAATCTGAATGGGTAGATTGTTTGATGTGTAGACACATAATATTAACATTACCTCTGTAGGCCTCTCTGTGGCAGCAGAAACTATTTATCCTCATCGTCCTGTGAAGATGAGCATTTGGTCGAGTGCACTTTATAACACTATTTAATTTCTGGTGTATTGAGTAGGCGACTTACAACTGCCTGGGGTTCTGTTGGGACAGGAGGCTCCAAAAGACAGATATTACCATCAGAATCTGTTAGGACCAACAAAAAACCCAACCTCAAAGTAAAATAAATGGAAATATCAAAAATAGCCTATCTAAAAAAATAACACATATGTAAACCTCTTACATTTTATGAAGGCCCATGGATCTTTGGGACTGGCTCTGAAGTTCCTCCTGGAATTCCCTCAGCCAAAAATGCTGCTGCACTGCTAGACACTGGATGCTATTTAGTTATTTAATATGTCAAATGTTTGTAAAGTCAGGTAGCCTTCACCCATGATACAGATGGTGCCCAACCAGAATGCGACTTTTACCGCCGCCGTTCCCGCGGCGGCAAAATTGGGATGTGTATTTGCTGCCTTTTACCGCTGAGTGGCGCTGTAATCACAGACTTTGAAAAGTGTCAGTTTATTCTCTTTAATGCCGTAATCTGCCGCGGCAGTAATCTGAGCTGAGGTCACAGATAAATTTAAGATAAATATTGTGGTTAAACGAATTCAAATTCATTTAATTTAAACAAAGTAGACACACGTTAACATTGTGTGCCCAGTTTTTTTATAATTTCGAAAGGCTATGTCAATAGGTTACTTGTCATTTACTTCGTGTTATTTTAATGTGTTTGTAGATTTATTAACTGAAACATAACAGTGAAATAAATTAAAATAATTTACCGTAAAATTAAAACATTTTCAGGACTTGCAGTTACTAACCGATGTTAGTCGGTTTAAGCATTATTTCTTATATTCAGAATTAGGCTTACGTTGTTATGATTGTCAGTTGAATTCTTTAATAAATAATCAACCACAATGCCTATTACTACTGCCGCAGCAAAAATAAACCAGTCGAATTTCAAAGTCGTTCGCGAAATTACTATAGGCTATACCGGGCAAGTGACAGGGCAAAACAGCAGCAACTGCGGCATTTTAAAAGGTAGGCTTCCTATCTGTTTATTTAAAAAAAAAAAAAAAAAAAAATCATTATTTGAACAAAAATGAGACTGATTGAATATGTTAAAATATAAACAAACAAAGCAGAGAATAAAACAAACTTTTAGGGAAAAAATATAGGCCTATTATGCTCAGAATTGGTTAACATTAACGAAAGAAAAATATGTAAAAATACATTTCAAACAAAATAAAACAAAACAAATTCGTGGCCGAGTGGTAGGCTATAACTTACGTTTCAAATCCCGAACAAACATGGGCTACTTTTTTATTATTAATTTGATTTGATAGTTCTAAAATATTGCTACACCATATTGTTTTTTTCTCCTATAGCCTATAGGCTATTAAATATTTTATATTTTTAAAATAAAATTACCATTCATTTCCATTTTACATTAGGGACAATCTTTTTCCAACAGAATGGCTGAATTAACATCTGCATAATAATAATAATAATAATAAATAAATAAACAGCACAAGGTCTTGTAAAAACACTTTTTTTATTTTTTGACATAATTTTTTTTTTTTTTTTTTTTACTTTTAAAACAGAGAAAATAGTAGACCTAGGCTATTCAGACGATATCTGTGGTCAATGCATTAACAATAGACTCTCGGAGCTTCAAACGATCTGAGATCGAATCTCAGTATAGCCGACAGTGTTTATGTTTTTCCGTTCTTGATGCTTAAATATGCATCTGTTTATTAAAGTCAATCATCTTGTTTAATTATCAATTGTACATTAACATAAATTTGCTACATTCCAGTTGAGCCGCTGCACGCTATGACATATCTGATGAAGGAAGACTGTCAGCCGATTGCACCAGAAAATGAAGATGATGAAGCTCGTCTTTAATCTGCTAAATTATGTTTTTTTGTGTGTGTGAATCATTCACGAGATTGAGATGACTGACAGTAATACCCGGCCATAGCAACGGAAGACATTTTTCAAAACAGATCGAACAAATCAGAAAAATACTTTCAATACAGTATTGCTTTCAATTAAAAAATAAACAATGAAAATGTAAAAGAAAAAGAAAATTAATTAAGTTTGAAAACCCATCGCACATTTCAAGGTATGAATAAAGTGTCGGGACAGTTTTATTTAAACAGGGTTGCATCGATTCGATAGAGTTTATTCCCTTTGCGATGCAAAATAAGAAACATTTTAAATTTATTGTCAAAGAAATTGCAGCTAAATTAAAAAATGAAAACGGTACAAAACGAAAAAAAAGTTCAAAGCAACATAAATTAAGAACAGGCGTTTTTCTTTGCCTCTCTCGCGCTGGATATTTTTTTAGTAAGTTTGGTCTCCCTCACTGCGCGCGGCGGGTCTTTCTCGAAATTAAGCATTTCAGCGTAAAAAACACCATACAGCTGATAATACTGTATATGTCGCTGTGTGTCATCCACACAAATCACGAAAGAAAAAACTGTAACAAATAGCTTTTGTTCCTTCAAAGATACAACATGCCTTGCTGAATTCACCTACAATAAAACGAGGTGGGTCGCGAATTAAATAGCTCTGTATCTGCTAAATTGAAATTGTGTGTGGAAAACCTTTAAATACAATCAATAAAACTACAATATATAATTTAATAAGATATAGGGCCTACTGTACATAGGCTATGGACTTTTGGAGATTTTGAGATTAAACCTTAAAATAACTTTGCCTTTGCCTGCTCATCAGGCTGGCTCCGACACTCTCCATATGAAAGACGGAACATTAACACCTCTGTCCTGCACCCCCACGATAAAGCAACTATTGCCTTCTCCAAACCCCCCACAGGCTAGCTGAGTTTGCAAAACAAAACAAAGAGTTTGCCACTCGTTGTGGTGTGCCAAAACACTTCATTATAAACTTCAATATTTCATTCAAAACAATCTCAAAACGCTTTGTGACATTTTGAAAAGCCGTGGATGCATTACTGCCACTTGAACCATGAACGCAAATACTGGTTCTGATTTTATTGTTTGTCGTTTAAAGTCATATATATATATATATATATATATATATATATATATATATATATATATATATATATATATATATATATATATATATATATAGGCCTATATATTAACAGAACTGCTTTTGAAATTACGATTGGAATTATTATAGGCTACAGAAGTAAAGTCATTGTATAATATTTGTTCCTTAGTGTAAAATGGAAATGCATGGTGATTTTATTTTGTAAATAGGCTATAAGCAAAAAACTATGTTTTAGAACTAGACAAATCTCTCTGCATCAACAATAGACTATAAAATGCATTAATAGGCTAATATAAAAATATCAATAGTCTAAGTTAGTTCGGGATTCGATCCCGTGTCATCTAAATGATCATAACGTAAGTTCAACCACTCGGCCACGATTCACTCGTTGCGACATGGCCTAATGTTCCAGTGTGTGTTCGCTCACACGAGCGAGAAGCGCTCTTCATTCAAATGAACGCGCCGCCGCGTTTGTCGAACACTAATTCAACATGCCAGAATAAAACCTGGCTTTGGAACAATGCATAGCGCCACTCGTCGTGGTCTGTGCCAAAAAATTATAATAATTTAGTTTCATTTATTTCAGTGTTAGTGTTTGAGTTAAAAAAAATCCTCTACAAATTATATTAACACAAAGTCGGCTGTAAGAGTCCTTTATAGGCTAAGTAAAAAGCAAAGGGCTTACAGTCTTAACATTTAGGCTACTTTGCTTAAATTCGATACATTTATTTTCAGTAGGGCCTAATAAATTTGTAGGGATGTAATTTCAGTATGCTTTACCAACGCTATGTATTCAATTAAAGTTCCAAGAGGTCTGTTATATATTTCCTTCCCAGCTGACACTAATATGCAAGTGCACAGCAAAAATCACAACTTGTGCTTGCTGCGAACGCAACTTATTTAAGGTGTCTCAACTGTACACAGTCTACCCTACAGTGTGAATTCGTTACAAGGTTTCATTTAATTATTTTTTTTCCATCTATGTTGAATATGAAAAGTGAACAGCACGAGTAGCCTAAGATAGGATGCATTAGGCTATATCGAGAGATGGATATGGAGTGGGTCAGACATGATTTTGACCACTTCATTAAAGTCCGCGTGAACCGGAAGTTGCAAACGACTTTTCTCCAGTGCTGTGACGTATTTCCCAGTGAAAAGGAATATTGAACAGAGGGCAGGGTTTTACTCTAGCGCTCCTCCTCTCCATCTCTCGCTCATAGCAGACTAACGGTTTGAGGGGAGTGGTTAAGCGTTTCGCAAACCAAGCCGTCAAACATACGTCATCAGGGAAGGTCCTCCAATGCAGAGGGGAGGGGCATTTTCAGATTTTGATTAAAGATTACAAAGCCAAAAAAATTTTTTGTGTGGATTGACTTGCATGGATGAATTGTTCACCACAAAACTAACAATTTAGGCAAACAAAGTAAATATGGTCAATTTTGAATTCATGTGGACTTTAAGTTTTGTTCAGTAGAAAACCTTACTTTAAAGTGAATTTCGTTTTCTATAAATTGTATCTTAATTTTAACCAATTTTTCATCAACCAATTGCCTGTAAGTTGCCTATAACTCTTATAAGTAAGAGAAGCAAATATAACAGACACTAATCATGGAGTCGCCCGCGCGGTCACTTGCGTTGCACGTCAGCTGGAGCGCATCTCATCCTAACTTAACGAAACTCAGCGTATGCCTCACACAGACATGATAAATACATCAAATACACAAAGCTTGAAATGCCTTCAAACGAAATAATTCAAAACGAAAAGAAAAGGCTACTCTCTGATAATCAGATTATGTCTTTATGTGCATTTATCTCTAGGTGCGTTCACTACAAATATGGCGATCGTCAAGAAAACACTAGTTTATTGATAAAAATCAATGCACGCATCACCGGATTTAAATACACATCTTGCTTGTTGCACGCACACATATTATGTCGACAAAACGATATTATGATATAACGAAATATTATGTTGAAATAACATTATTATTAATAATACATCTTTTAGAATATTTGATTAAATGCTGATTGTTGCGCTTGTTCAATTTAATAAAATTAAAACTTTAATTGTGATAATTCAAATAGGCCTAATTGAAAATTAAATATTTAGTGGCCAAGTTTTGCTAATTTATTATATAGGCTATTATATGCCTATTGCCTATATTAAGTAGGTCATATTAAGACAAGGCATATATTAAGTTATTTTAGCTGTTATGAGAAAAAAAAAATCTAACGAAATCTAAATTCTAAATCTAATAAATCAAAAAAAAATATTCTAACGCCAATTCAACATGCCAGAATAAAACCTGATTTTTGAACAATGCGTAACGCCACTCGGCCTGGTGTGCCAAAACACTACATTTTAAACTTCAATGTTTAATTCAAAACAATCTCAAAACGCGTTGTGACATTTTTTTAAAGCAGTAGCCAAGCCAATATAGATTAAGGGCATTGAAACCAGGATCTTAACTAAAACGCGTTCCGCGTAATCTCTCAAAATTTATGCCACACTACTCCATGTATTTTTTTTTTTTTAAGGACTGCTTTTGAAATCACTATAAATTACTATGCAATTGTATTGCTCACGAGAGCTCTTCATTTATCTAATTCCTCAATAGAATAGTAAAAATATTCAGCGTCATTGCTCCTAATATCGTTTCTATTTTTAACTTTTGATTCTATTTTTTCAGTTCTAAAATTGATTCTATCTTTAGTTCTATTCTGTTGTAGTCTTATAGGCCTATTTATATATATGAAAAATATGCCTATTAGGCTTAGGGTTTTATATTTAACCCACTTACATTTTAAAATACGGCAATTGCTGCTGATTTGCACAATGTCCCTTTGCGCCACCTGGCGGTCATTTCGGGAACGACTTTGAAATGCGGCTGGTTTATTTTCGCCGCGGTGATTTCGCCGCGGCGGCTGGCGCGGCGGTAATAGGCATTCTGGTTGGGCACCATCTGTATGCTCAAGCCTTACCTGATTGAATTATGTTTTTATATTTAATTTTCAGCTGCTGCCATGTTCTTTTAATGCCTGCAGGATTGCTCCACATGAAAATTAAAATTAGGTTGAATAACATACTGTTCTTCCAGTTTCACCTCTGATATTATAACAGTTGTGTAAGTTACCCTAAAATAGTTATCAATGTTATCTTCAACAGTGTAATTAGATTAATGTAATAATTAATATCTTTAGAAAGTATTGGTCTACTTTTACTAAATTACTAAATCCCATGTCAACCTTAAACACTTGAACAATACAAGGAGAGACAAGAAACTGCACTTTTAATGCTTTCAAATAAACAATATACAATTGCATTAACTATTCTTGAATTGACCAAAGTGTGTAGAGGGAGAAGGTTACATAAAAAATATACCTTTTAAAAATGTATGTTAAATCCACTATTGTTTATACAGAATTGTTCTCTATAGTCTATGCAGTAGCCTATTTAATGTAATTACATCAGATTTTATTTTAAATTACAGAAGAATTAAGAGTTATCCCTTTAATTAAATCACAATATTTAGATTACTTGGTAACAGTAATTCCTCTTTTTGTTTGGCGCTGTTGCCATGGTGACTCGTAATATCTGCGCTCCATTGATAATGGCTTTTTATAGTTGTGGTGCACGCGCTTAACTCAGAGTAGGTCAACTCAGAGTTGATTGAACTAACTCATTTCAGCTGTTCTGTAACCGAAAACTCAGTTTCCCATCTCAGGGTAAGTCAACTCAGAGTTCAAGTTTTAACTCAGAGTTGGTTGAACCTCCTTATTGAAACAGGCCCCTGATGGTCGAAATGTTGTGCTTTTAATAAATTTATCTTGAGCAGCATGCAGTGTGCAGACTTCACTTTTCTTTTTTTGTTTATGTTATTTTGATGTCCTGAACCTGAGCCCAGTCTGGGTGGTTTGGATGTCCACACCAGTTTTGTATTTTTGATTCTTCTGTGTTATTGAATATGTTGCCACGCAAACACTGTCAAAATCAGCTAATGACTTCTGCATTATTTAATGTGGTTTTAATGCGTTATATCTCTGAGAGATAATAAATATAAATATTGTCTAATAATAAAGGTTATGCTTTCAGGCCATCCTTATATTCAAATATTCTTGTTTGCCGTAACCCGACCGACCCTGTCAATTTAGGATCGACCCAATTATTTATTTATTTTTTCCTTTTAGTCCGACCGACTTGCCGGTTGTAAACTTGTGTTAAGACCAACCGATTTTTTTTATTATTCTTCAAACAATACAAATGCAATAAAATAATATTAATTATATTTTAGTAAGTATTGTGTATATACAGTGAGGAAAATAAGTATTTGAACACCCTGCTATTTTGCAAGTTCTCCCACTTGGAAATCATGGAGGGGTCTGAAATTGTCACCGTAGGTGCATGTCCACTGTGAGAGACATAATCTAAAAAAAAAAATCCAGAAATCACAATGTATGATTTTTTAACTATTTATTTGTATGATACAGCTGCAAATAAGTATTTGAACACCTGTTTATCAGCTAGAATTCTGACCCTCAAAGACCTGTTAGTCTGCCTTTAAAATGTCCACCTCCACTCCATTTATTATCCTAAATTAGATGCACCTGTTTGAGGTCGTTAGCTGCATAAAGACACCTGTCCACCCCATACAATTAGTAAGAATCCAACTACTATCATGGCCAAGACCAAAGAGCTGTCCAAAGACACTAGAGACAAAATTGTACACCTCCACAAGGCTGGAAAGGGCTACGGGGAAATTGCCAAGCAGCTTGGTGAAAAAAGGTCCACTGTTGGAGCAATCATTAGAAAATGGAAGAAGCTAAACATGACTGCCAATCTCCCTCGGACTGGGGCTCCATGCAAGATCTCACCTCGTGGGGTCTCAATGATCCTAAGAAAGGTGAGAAATCAGCCCAGAACTACACGGGAGGAGCTGGTCAATGACCTGAAAAGAGCTGGGACCACCGTTTCCAAGGTTACTGTTGGTAATACACTAAGACGTCATGGTTTGAAATCATGCATGGCACGGAAGGTTCCCCTGCTTAAACCAGCACATGTCAAGGCCCGTCTTAAGTTTGCCAATGACCATTTGGATGATCCAGAGGAGTCATGGGAGAAAGTCATGTGGTCAGATGAGACCAAAATAGATCTTTTTGGTCATAATTCGACTAAACGTGTTTGGAGGAAGAAGAATGATGAGTACCATCCCAAGAACACCATCCCTACTGTGAAGCATGGGGGTGGTAGCATCATGCTTTGGGGGTGTTTTTCTGCACATGGGACAGGGCGACTGCACTGTATTAAGGAGAGGATGACCGGGGCCATGTATTGCGAGATTTTGGGGAACAACCTCCTTCCCTCAGTTAGAGCATTGAAGATGGGTCGAGGCTGGGTCTTCCAACATGACAATGACCCGAAGCACACAGCCAGGATAACCAAGGAGTGGCTCTGTAAGAAGCATATCAAGGTTCTGGCGTGGCCTAGCCAGTCTCCAGACCTAAACCCAATAGAGAATCTTTAGAGGGAGCTCAAACTCCGTGTTTCTCAGCGACAGCCCAGAAACCTGACTGATCTAGAGAAGATCTGTGTGGAGGAGTGGGCCAAAATCCCTCCTGCAGTGTGTGCAAACCTGGTGAAAAACTACAGGAAACGTTTGACCTCTGTAATTGCAAACAAAGGCTACTGTACCAAATATTAACATTGATTTTCTCAGGTGTTCAAATACTTATTTGCAGCTGTATCATACAAATAAATAGTTAAAAAATCAATTGTGATTTCTGGATTTTTTTTTTTTTTTTTATTATGTCTCTCACAGTGGACATGCACCTACGATGACAATTTCAGACCCCTCCATGATTTCTAAGTGGGAGAACTTGCAAAATATCAGGGTGTTTAAATACTTATTTTCCTCACTGTAAATTGCCTAGGCCTACATACAAACGTAGGCTACGTTCTTTCGTTTAAATAAAAACCTGTGGCGTCATCTACTGTATAATTATTAGGGATGTAACGATATGCGATATGAAACCGAAATCGCAACACTCAGATCCACGAACCTGTGTTGCAGTGTGAGAAGACAGAATCGCGACACATCCCTTCCAACTCCCAGAGTTATCCTTCCCGTCCAGATCCAATGCTACCACATCTTTACATTACTATTGGGGAGTTCCAGCGTTATGGACGTGACATTTTCAGTCAAAACTTGAAATATAAATTCTCAGAAAATGCATTTAATACCAATATATTGAAACGTCTGTTCAACGAGTCGAGACATTAAGAAAAATATCAGTCTACACATGCGTTTTATATTTAATATGAGGGAAAAACACATGCGTTACGGGCGTGACAAAAAATCTTTAACTTTTAGGTGGCAAAATATTTTTTAGTAATTCTGTGAATTACACTGCGCAAACCAAAAGTAATACTACCCAACGTATGAAGAAGGGTTGGCTCTCCACAGAACATGAAATATTCATTTTATTTTATTTTTCGTGGTTGCATTTATGACGAAAAAACAATGTTACGGACATGAGCGCTCTGAACGCAGCACTAGAACACTGCTTTAAAACTTTCACAGAGACCTCAAACAGGCATATAAAACAACACATATTAAGGATCGGCATATCAAGCAAAATAATATTCGATGATTATTCGAAAATCGTACCTCTCCCCCCACATGCTCACCGGTAAGATGGCGTTCGCTCAAATCCCGCTCCGACATTACATTTCTCTGTACTGTAGGCTAATAGGCCTATGTGTTGTAGCCTAGTCAAAGAAAACGATTTAGTTTCATATTTATGTTCAAATAAAATAATTATTTTTTTAATTTCATCTATGTTGATTATATGAAAAGTTAAAAGCATGAGTAAGATCATAATGCGCAATATATCGGGAGACAAATGGAGTGGCAGACATGATTTTGACCACTTCATTAAGTTTGTTTTTGTAGAAAACCTTTCTTTAAAGTGAATTTTGTTTTGTATTAATTGTATCTTAATTTTAATGCCTGGATTTAATAAATAAGAGCAAATATAGCAGGCAATATAATCAGGACATGGAGGCGCCGGTGCGTGAACTGGAGCTCGTCTCTTAAATGAACTGAAACTCAGCTTATAAGCTACTTGCCTCACAGACCTGAGAAATATGTCTATAGAAAGCTTGAAATGTGTACTTTTAAACAAAACAATTCAAAACGAAAGAAAACAGACTGCTCTCTGCTTATGTAATCCGTATGAAATGTGCATTTCTCTCACTACTGCGAAGATCTCGAGTCAGCATCGTCAACTTCATCTTTGCAGCCGACACTGACACAGAAAACACTTGTTTATTAATAAACAGTTGAAATGTCTCCTTGCTATATTCAACATATTCATAATCACTACTTTTGCCGGTTCTTTGTGACAGCTTTTAGATGCGTTATCGGCAGCGCCACCCTTACATGTTACATGAACACGTCACCACCGCTCAATAGTTAATATTGTTCTTTGGTGTCACTTCTTTTGGGACTGTCCCTCTCTCTTACCTTTTTGGACCCAGCTCTCACAGAACTTATCACATCTGTTGGACACTGATATTTGTTTGACCCCACATAATTTTTTCTTGAACGATTTTAGGGACCTTACCTTATCCATTATCCAACAAAGATATTTACTGTTAACCGCTCTCACAGCGGCAAAAAAAAAAAATGTTAGTTAACCGCTGGAATCCTCCTCACACAATGGACAGAAACATGGACAGTGTCTTTGCTGGACATTATATCGATGGAACTCTCAACTTCTCGTATGCATGGATCCAATGTTAAGACTGTGAATTTATGGCATGCTGCTTTTGATATTGTCAACTTTTTTAACATCTATGTAATTTATTTATTTTTATTTTTTTTTTTATTTTATTTTTTTTTTTTTTTTGGGGGGGGGGGGGGGTCCTACATTCTATGTTTGCATTTTATTTTTATTTTCTTGAAGTCTACCAGGGGTGGGATGGGGTGGGTTCCAGATTTGTATAGTTGCTTTTTGCTTTGTATTTTTGTTTTTCTTGACTTTCAAAAAGAAAACTCATTAAACAGTTAACAAAATATTGTTCTTTAGTGTTCAGTTTACAGGTTTTTCAAATGTTCTTTAATAAAAAAAAAACAACTGTCAGTGACGTCACGATATGCAAATTTACAAATATGCAAATTCATACCTACGTAATCACCATGATCAAAATTGTACTTTTTTACATTGAATCTTAAAAAAAAATATAGACCTACCTACCCACCCTTTTATTTTTTATTTTTTTCCTCGCTGTTACTGCAAACCAAAAATATTTTTAAGGATAGCCTCATTGGCATCTTGTTTCTACTATTATTAAATATAATTGTATACATCGTTCTCTATGAACAAATGTGACTTGATAAACGACCTGAAAGTAAAGGAATACGGAAATTCACAGTTAAAGCTCCAATAAACATGATTTGCATGTTTGCAAATGAACTGTATGTCAATGTTCCAGCGGCTCTGAACTGCAGATCATAATCATACGGCTTCATATGTGAACGGATGAAACTCTCTCTCCTCTTGGACTGTGGACTTAACATCTCAAGAATGAAATAAAAAAATTCTTTAAGATTTACAACCAATATCTGTAGAAAAGAAAACTCAACTCTTGTGTCTCTCTCAGGCTGTTTTGGGGAATTATGTCTCGACAAAAGCTAAATTTGCTGTGGCTGATGATCGTCTGTTGTGCTTCACGCCAGATAAGTATGTTGCTCTCAGTGGTGGACACTATTAACAAAGTATTTTTACTTTATTACTGTACTTAAGTATATTTTTCAAGTATCAGTACTTCATCTGAGTGTTTTTATTTTGGAAAAACTTTTACTTCACTGCATTCCAAAGCATTAAATCATACATTTTTATTACATCTCATAAAAACATGTTGTTCCTCGATATTTTGAACTGAAAAAGTTGTCACAAGCTCATCTGATTGCATCTGTTCTCGAGTCAACAACTCACTTATTCAACTGATCCGGTCAGAGTAAACCTCAAGTTATCGATTCACAATTCACTAGACTGACTCAAAATGAGCCGTGAACAGGAGCTTGAGTGTGCTTGTGACTGATAGTTTGAGAAATAAGTTATAAATGCTGAATTTTAGGATTTATTACTGTAAATGATAATCATATTTAGGTCACAACTGTCAGTTGTGAATGTAAACTAAATCTGGTGTAAAAGGACAAACTGTATGAAATGCTTGAATGTGAACATGTCCATATTAGTGTTACCATCTGAATGGGGAAGGTTTTAGGTAAAAACTAAACATAAAAATAAAACAAAGCAAATTAATGCCCGCACATCTTCCCTGCTGCCGTAGCAGATTCAAATTATGTAAAACCAGTGTTTACATAGCATTCTTCTCAAAATGTAAATACATTTTGGACTGTTACATCTGTTTTTACATTTTATGTTTATGTTTATCATAGGGCTGGGCAATATGTAAAAAATATTGTGATATCAGATTATATCAGAGACACCACTGCCAACATCCACTGTAAACACAAATCATGCTGAGTTTGGCTGCACTTTATTAAATGATAGCCTGCGATTCAGGGATTCAAGGTTTTACTTTGGTTAGTTTGAGCTTTACTAATGTTCTTTTCTAATGTTCAAAACATTAGCTTTGGTGTTTTGTTAGTGTTGCAAATAATTTCCACACTGTTTTTATCACATCTGTTTGAAAAGCATTTCGTTTCACGAGGAGAACTGTTGAATACAATTGAACGGAACAGAACCCACTTTGGTGATTGTAAGAATAATAAATGCATGTTGATGACATAGTAATGTGTCTTACCTATTTTTATTCAAGTTCAAGTCTTTATTTTGTAAAAATGATGCAAATCGCCTGGAATTCATTTTGGTGATTTGGCTCACACAAGACAATACAAGAAAATATTGGACAAGAATGACAACACATCATCAGACATGATATATACAATAAAAACAGAAAATCTTCACATGGTTCGATGTTTCCCTTTCTTTTTGGCGTAACCGCCTGATTTAATGATAAGTTTAATTTCCTAATTATGTGTAATGCTGTTTTTAAAATCTGTTAATACCAATTTTTTTCTGATGAACTTTTATTAAACTGCAGACCAAAGTAAAATAGGTCTACTTGATACTATTTGTTTTAAATGGGCGATATCTCTGCTATTCCGAATTAATAGGATACAGTTTAATTTTTTCGTCTGCAGAACAAAATAAATTGCATAAAAATGAATAGCAACTTAGGATAAAAAAAAACTAAATAAAAAACAGAAAAAAAAAAAATAATAATATAAAATAAAAAAATAAATAAAAAAATATTTAACAAAATTACGAAAGTAAGGATGAATGATGTTTGACAGGGAACGCATCTCAAAATCGCATGCACCGAACAGGCAAATACAATTAGGCTAATTACAAAAGTTCATCGAGTGATTTTCTTTTTCTTTTGTTCTTTGATCAACATTAATGGTGGCAGCGAGTATTGGCTGTCAATGCATGGATTCAGTAGGCATACTGTTTTTCTTTCTTAACAGTTTAAGGCAAAACCAACTGTTTACGGGGATATTTTGACATAATTATGCATGTATTTTTTTCCGTTAACTATCTGAAAGGCGGCTCTCTGTGTGTGCTTTGGATGTGTGAGCAGCACAGAAAACAGCACACATGCAGAAGTGTTCTCTCGTGTTAAAAGAATGCTATCAAGAAGAATCGATTTTCTATTCCTAACCCTATAACTAGCCTATATAAAATATTTCATTCATGCTATTGCATGTGAATAAATACACTATATAGGTAAAAATATTGGGACACCCCTGCAAATCATTGAATTCAATCACTTCCATGTCCACAGTTGTATAAAATCAAGCACCTAGGCATGCAGACACTTCTACAAACATTTGTGAAAGAATGGGTCGCTCTCAGGAGCTCAGGCCATCCTTAAAAATATTTTGGTTTGCAGTAACAGCAAAAAAAAAAAAAAAAAAAAAGGGTCGTAGGTAGGTCTATTTTTTTATTTTTTTTTTCAAGATTCAAATGTTTAAAAAAAATAAATAAATAAAAAGTACAATTTTGGTCATGGTGATTACGTAGGTATGAATTTCCATATTTGCATATTTGCATATCTTGACATCACTGACAGTTTTTCCAGAACTTCGTGCCAAGTTAAAGTGGTGTCGAGAGAAAAAAAAGAGAGATTGAGAAAAAAATATATATTTTTATCAAATAACATTTGAAAAACCTGTATAAACTGAACACCAAAGAACAATATTAACTATTGAGTGGTGGTGACGCGTTCATGTAACGTAACAAAAAAAATAACATGATTAAAAAAAGATTGTAACAGTTGCCATTTAAATTTCGACATATAAACTTGTTTTACATTGTTACATAATAGCATTATAAATGTTGTCTTTATGCAGCCTGCTCAGAAAACCAGAACATTCAAGTCTTGACAGATGGATGTTTCTGGAACTCAAGTACATCAATAAATCAAGGTAGATGTTAAATATACTGCTAACATGACTGTGTGAATATTACATATTTGTTGTCTTAAAGCACTTGTGCAGACTGGCAAACTCATTGAGGTCATTTCTGTTTTGTTTTGTTTTTCAGCTATAAATCTGACATGTCAATCAGTTGATGATAAAAAAAGTGTTCATGTAATGAATGTTAAACTAAACATCTCTTCCCTGGGTAAAACTTCTATATGTTTTATCTATAAACTGTTCTCGAGTTCAACACTTCTTTAAATGTATTTTTTCAACAAATGTAAAATGTTCTCTCTGGTTTCAGGACAGTGCAAAACATACAATTTCAGCATGACAAAGCAAGGGGATCAATATGGAGTTAGAATAAATGAGATTAAAGACAAAGGTGAGGCATTTTTGCTGGATGCTAATAATGGATGTTATCAGCCGGTGAGTGTCATCCTACAATAGACGCAGTGCTAGTGTTGAAGGTTGTGGTTTTGTTGTTGTTGTTCCAGGGTCCAAATCCACAACATCATGTGTACTGACCCATTCAAGCCCAATTAGGCAACAAAAAGCACTCAGCTCAGTTCTCACACGTTCTATGAGCAGCGGCTTCATGTCGTGCGTCTCTCAGACAGCGTGGGAATATACTGACATGAGCTCTCTTTCGCTGCTAATTGCGCTTCAAAGGTTTAAAATCACCCGTTTTTAAACTGCATTGCTGAAAAACGCATGCAAACGATAAGCTTTCGTGACCACGCAGCTTTCTACCAAGTTAATCGTGTCTACCGGTAGGGTTAGGCAGGGTTCCGGCCACCCCTAAGTTACGCAATATCACACAAGTGAAGAGCGTAATATCATACTGTGCTGTTTTGTGATACTGTATATGAGTGCAAATGAGCGTTAGCTTTTCTTGGTCAGCCGCCATCTTTACTATGATGGAGATCTCAACTGGTGTGTCCAATCGATATACTAAGTTCCTCACACTTTAAGTTACAAAAAAAAAAACTGCTGCACAACTGTTCGTTCACAAGCTACATGTGCAAAAAAGTGTTGCAATAGTATGAGATTTTCATGGTATGATAAGTCTAAGAAAATATCACAATTTTACAATATACTTTATTACATAATTTGATTCCATATTAGGGCTGCACAATATGAGCAAAAGCTGCGATGTGCGATAACTTTGTTTAATATTGCGATGACGATATGACTTGCGATAAATATTCAAATGTGAATGTTAGCTATACCATCATGTCTTAGTGTTTTAATAGGTTCGTTGCGTGTTAGGTCAAACGTTTATTATCAGCCTGTTTCAGATTACACGATTTTAGCGCGATTTTGGCACGATCCGTTTGACGTAGGGTGTCGTGGGGATTCGTAAATGACAAAGGGCGTCGGGACGCAAGATTCGATCATTTCATCTCGTATAGTGTGTCATAGTGGGCGACAACCTATGCTTCACGACATCATGACAGAAAGACTAGCATGTTTAATTTTTTTAACGGTCCTCCACGACGGGTTGAGTATGTGAGCTAGAGTGCGAGCAACAGTAAGTGTGTGTGCGCCAGTGAGCGAGCGAGTGTGTGTGCGCGTGTGTGTGTGTGTGTGTGCGCGAGTGAGTGAGTGAGCGAGGGACAGTGAGTGTGTGTGTGTGTGTGTATGTGTGTGCGAGTGAGTGAGTGAGCGCAAGTGAGTGAGTGAGCGAGGGACAGTGAGTGTGTGTGTGTGTGTGTGTGTGCGCGAGTGAGCGAGCGAGTGTGTGTATGTGTGTGTGTGCGTGTGTGCGATTAATGTTTGCGAGTGAATGTGTGCGTGTGATGGCACGCGATGACTGGTCGGAAAGCAACGTGTAGTCTGACATGTTTCTTGTCCAAGATTTTAGGAGTCAAAATCGTGTAATCTGACACCATGACTATCATAACAGACACAAAAATCTTGTAATCTAAACCAGGCATTATTCATCGTGTCAGGCTGTCTGTTGCGGTGTGTTCATCGCGCGAGTTCCTATCGCGATGACGATGAAAATTCGATGTATCGTTCAGCCCTATTCCATATTCATTTGAAAATATTTCAGCTACATGAAGGGCTGGGCGATATGGCAAAAAATATATCTTTAGGATTTTAGGACAAATTAGGACTAAAATATATTAAATTATGAATAATATCATTTTTTTGTTGTTGTATCAGAAATTAGCTGTTTACATACAAATTAGGGCTGTCAGTTAACGCGTTATTAACGGCGTTAACGCAAACCCATTTTAACGCGATTAATTTTTTTTATCGCGAGATTAACGGTCTTTTTGGCCTAGCAAACTTTGTAGTTTTTTTCACATGCTTTTGCAACAGGACGCGGCATGCGCGGCGCTGCTCTATGAAACCCATTCATTTCAATGGCTTGCGCCGCGCAAGGACGTTTTGTTGCTTCGTCGACCAAAGCGCAAGCGGATCTAGCTAGACCGGAAACAAAACAGCAGGCACGCGCACACACTTGTTTGGGCTTGCGAGCCGGCCAAATAGTAGGTTAACGTTACGTTTTGAGTGGATGACGAGCGCGAGACGCCGAAATGGATGCCAATAAGATTCTGAATGGAAAGTTTACTTTTAAAAAGTTGCCAAATGGTTCCATTGACTAGACCAAAGTGATCTGTGTGTTTTGTCGTTGTGAACTGAGCTATCATCATCGCAGTACGTCCAGTCTGAAACACCACTTGATGATGGCCACACACACACACACACACACACACACACACAGCTGATGCGAATTCTCCAAACCCTCGTCAATATCAGGACCTCGTCAGGATTTATTTCACCCTTTTATTGATGGACAGTGTTACATTGTGTGAGAGATTATTTGCTCCAAGTGAGAATGTTAGTGTGAAATTGAACACAGTATTGCCAATGTTGTTTTCAATAATAAAAGAATCTGCACAAAGCAAGCCAATCCGCTTTTTTCATGTTGATAAGAGCATTAAAATGAGAAAAAAATAATGGGACAAAAATAAATCAAGAGACATTTAGAATAGATAAAAATGTGCGATTAATCGCGAGTTAACTATGACATTAATGCGATTAATCGCGATTAAATATTTTAATCGTTTGACAGCACTAATACAAATACATTATAAATAATCATGTTATTCTACCACCAGTCCATGACGTTTTTAAAACCTAGAAACACAGTAGACAAAAAAAAACAATGACAGTTTGTCACACTTTAACTCCTGTAAAGTATATAGTTGATACTAGTAATAAATAACATACATCATATTTATATTTTATTAAGACCATATTAATAGTATGTATAATTAAAAAAGGTAATATATTATAAATTAATACTTAATACTAAGCCTAACAATTGTATTTACAATCATTTTGTAAATACAATTGTAAGGCTTAGTGCTAATTCAATTTGCTAATTCGGCCCTGTTTGGAAAACCCTCCTGTTAATCCTGAAGAGAGATGTAGAAATGCTACATATGATGATCAAGTGTGCAGCGGTAAGTCTGTGTCTGAGATTTATAAACTACTTTTCAGTTTCACACCCAAAGTTTGGAATAAGCATCTAAGGAATAAGCATCTAAATATTATAATGCTGAAACTATGATGTTTAAAGATTTATAAATAAGCAACACATATATGAATAACTTTAATATTTAAGATTCAATTATTGCACAATTAAATGAAATCCATCCCTTATTTATGTCTGTGTTGAAGAGGAAGAAAGAAGCACATACGTTATGCGTTTAAACAACACTGAATGGACGTGTGTGACCTGCAATAACAGTGGAACCAGTGCTTCTAAAGAGGATGAAAATCACACTCCTGAAACACATGAGGAAATATTCGATATAGAGCGGGCTGGTTTAGAAGACGAGGATGGAGATGTTGATTCCTCAATAGCCTCGTAAGTGCGTGTTTGCCAGTGACTTCAAGTAACTCTATTACAGAATGCCAAGTGATTAAACTGGTTTTGCAGAGACGTCTTGGATTATTTGGATACTGTAATAGAGCAGATGGAAGAAAACAATACAAGGTGTGCAGGGCTTGTCGCAGGGAAGGCTATTGGTGTTCTCCAAATAAAAGCTAACACCACAGAAACCAAAGACATATGCTACTCTTCATATCAGAACACTATCAACGTAAGGCCTGAAAAAGATTAACATGTCCACCTGGGCTAGGATTCTTCATTAATCAACGTTAATTCATCTTTTCACAGGTGGCTGATTGTCAAAGTTTCCTGAGAAGAAACTATACCTGGTATGTAAAGATTTCCAAGGAGGCCTTTTATAAATCACGTTTGGAAAACAACGGAACTGCATTTCTTGGAGTTCTACGGTTCAATAATATGGGAGAAAAGGTACTTGCAATAAAATAAATGAATAAACTCTTTGTTTGAGCATTTTAAGTAATGTTTAAGGGGTATTTGTAATTGTAAAAAAATGTAATTTGACGTTTCCACAGCTCTTTCCCACAGTAACACAAATCTGTTGTATAAATCTTTTACCTTTTAGTAATCATATCCACTTTCGTTATAATGCAAAAAAATTGTATCATATGAATTGTGGTTTGAAAAAGCTGAAGATTCTGTTTCGAAAAATTACATTTTTGTGTTCGAATGAAAATATTTAAATTTTTCGGTGACCTATTCTTTCAAAGTGCCCCTATTATGCTATTTTAAAGTTTTATAATGTTGTTTTGGAGTCTCCTACAACATTTTTTCTAAATCCCTCCTTTCCGCGAGCTGCTCTGCTCTGATTGGCCAGACGGCCCAGTCTGTTGTGATTGGTCGACCGCTTTCAGCGCGTGTCAGAAGCTAAACTCCCATTAGCATAGAACTGAACTTCAGCTTCCTCAGTCCTCAGCGATTGTACACACGGTAAAGACAGTAACGATGACCTCAATTTTAACATATCAATCCGAGAACTAGTTATTCAACCCGATTCTCCATCGCAAAGATGACATGAGCAGGGCGTTTCTCAGTGATGCGCTACTTAGTTTGAGGTACATTATGAGATGTCACAGCGGTAATTCCTCACCATCAGCATTAACAAGATTATGTCCATCAACAAACCCATGTGTATATTTATTTTGGTGCACATTCGGGAACTGTATCAATAACGGTGCATTCGTTAGCCAAGCTCTAACGTGACTGATGTAACATTGTAAAACAACTCTTGCTCCATCCTTTAACCTATCTTTACTCAAAAACAACAGATAATCTGCATTAATAGTAGGGGTGCGCCGATCCGATATTCGGTATCGGTATTAGTCCGATACTGGCCAAAATCACTGGATCGGATATTGCATGAATCGCGGGAGTATAACCCGATCCGATACGATCACGTCCCTAAAGGGGGTCGCACACCGGACGCGCAGCTCAGCGCCACGTCTTTTAAATTCGAACACATTATTCTCTATGAGAGTACACACACCGGCGTCGTCTGTCCGCGGCGCCCAGCAACGGCTCAGGACCGTGTTCAAAATCCTGCCGCGCCACAGAGCGCCATTTAAATAGTTTTATATTAAATTGACATTTATGTGTCTCAAATCGTAGTTAATATATATACAGACTTCACCCTGTGCTGCAATATACATTTAGTTTTATATTTATTTACAGAAATCAGAAAATTGCTGATGTTATCGGATTTTCAGGTGAGAGTTGTCCTAGACGTGGCGCAGCGCTGAGCTGCGCGTCCGGTGTGCGACCCGCTTTAGTCCTAAATTGTCATACAAATGCTTAACAACACCTGAGAGACATGCCGTAAAGAGAGATGAGCAACCCGCGTCACGCAGGGTTGCCAGATTTTCACATACAAATCCCGCCCAATTTCTTCTTAAAAATAGCCAATCGCGTTTCGGGGTGGGAGAGACCGCGACTTCATCTGGCTGGAGTTTCACGTTACTTTCTCCCGGATGCCTGTTAGATCACAACACTGGAGTAGAGAGCACTACTGTTCTGAAATTAAAACTGTTAAAAGGCTCAAACTAATTGCATAATATAACTACGCATCAATATCTCTTCCCTTTGTGCTTTGAACTTTTCAATGCGAAGTGCTGTCGCTGTGCACTGTGACTCCATGTCGCTTCAAGTGCATCATTCTGCGCACGAAATGCGCATAAGCGTTTCGTGCCGCTTGGAGCCTTTCATATTACAGTACAATACTTTTGAGCAACGAAAGTTTATTGATAGCTTTAGTTGTTCTGTCCTATCTATCATATGTTGCTGCTTCATTAAAAAGCTGCGCTTAAAATTTTAAAAGAAATGTTTTTTAATTATATAGTAGCCTATATATTTTGTCCGTTTTTTGTTTTACAAAGTTAGGAAAATAATGTTTAAGTCAAGCTTAAAAGCCTTTCTCAAAAGAATAATCACAGTCTCTTCCCCACAGCCAAGCATACAGATACAGTTTATTAGGTAATTCAGCACTTTTTTGAATTATTATTATTTTAGTATCGGATTGGTACTCGGTATCGGCCAATACTGAATCCCAGGTATCGGAATCGGTATCGGAGGCAAAAAAGGCGGATCGTGCCACCCCTAATTAATAGACACAGTTAAAGGTAATAGTGGCCCACAGAAGCTTAGCAGAAGTAGGTTATTTCAGTAAGACAGTAATAACGTGAGTCACTTTCGACTTCAAAGTTTTGCACAACGTTTACATTCACAAACAGCTAGGCCTATATTACACAATGCATGAAAGGGAATATTCGAAATACCATAAAAAGGGGCACTTTTTTAACAAAAGCTTCTTGATCTATTGTTTTCACACTTTTATGTTTGATTTTCTTTATGTATCTTTTCTGATTTAGAATCAAACTTTGAATAATGAGGTTTATGGAATAACGATGAGGGCCAATATCTCCGACCTTACCAACAATATTGAAATGTTCTTTAAACAGAAAGATCTGGTAATGAAGGGTTTTTTTTTCTTCTTTTTTTCTTCTTTTTTTTGCAAAACATTATTATTATTATGATGACCAGACACTGTGAAATCAAAATAAGCATCAAACATGTTCTTACAGGTCGGTAATGTATCCTGCAGTTCTTGGGATGGTAAAGGTAAATTTGGAGAGTTCAGATGCAAAAGCCTCTAAGTGCCATCTGAAAATTTCTTCTAGAATGGTCATTTTTATCAAGCTCGTATATTTAAGTTCAGTAATTTCACTTAAATGACAATGAAAATAGGTAATTTTCATTGCCATTTAAGTGAAATTACTGAACCAAAATATATGAGCTTGATAAAAATGACCATTCTAGAAGAAATTTTCAGATGGCACTTAGAGGCTTTTGCATCTGAACTCTTCATTTACTTGTGGATCTATTGATCAGTTCCCATCAACAAACCTAATGTATTTTAAATATTTTATTTAATTACGCACTGTTTTTTCTTCAAAGGAAATCTAACATGGACGACGTCCGGCTGTGAGACAGTAAAAATTGACAATAACACCATAAAGTGCTCGTGTTCACATCTGACGTTCTTTGCAGTGCTGATGGTGAGAAGCTTCTCAGTTTCATTTAAAGACCTCATGAAATCAATATCAGAGTCTTTTAGTTCACATATTTCTCTGATCTCTCAGTCTCCTCCAGATATAAATGCAAACAGCACAGCGCCGTATGTGGAAACATTGAGCTTCATCACTTCTATCGGCTGTGGCATCTCCATGTTTTTTCAGGCCGTCGCTCTGTTCATGCATTTCCTGTTACGGTAGAGTCTCTTAATGTTTAACACCTAGTTTGTGCTGTTAGTACTTCAAGTATTGAAGTTCAACATTTTTGGACCAGTTGCATTTAAGGCCTCATTATACTTCTGCGTCGGACCTACGCCGGAGCCTCTACGCTGTAGGCAACGCGTAGGTTTTCATTTATACTTCTGTGTCGTTGTCCGCGTTGACGCGCATGCAGAGGGAGCATGTGAAACCCGAGGGAGCGGTCCTAGCAGACCAATCACAGCGCTTGCGTCCGCGTAGAGTTGACGCGTTGTTACATTTTTGGAGAGGTGCACGTCAGGGTACGCCGAAGGGTACGCGCGCTACACACAGCCTACGACGTAGCTACGGCGTGACGACGCAGAAGTATAAATAGGCCTTTAGGGATGCACTGACATTAACATTTTGGCCGATACCGATAATTCTTTATATTTGAAAGCTGATAACCGATATATTGACCGATAAATCTAAATCCAAATTCTGATATAATTTAAGTGCCTGATTATAAAAACAAAAGGCTAACCATTAAAAGCCATTTACCAAAAACTTACACATACTAAACACTTAAGTCACATACATTACAGTAGCCTAGTTTGAACCACTGTGAGATTCTTTGCCTTTTTTAATTTTAGACGCCTATGGCCAACTTTCGTTATTTCGTAAAAAAGAAGAGAAAATTGGTAACACTTTACAATAAGGTTTCATTTTGTTAGCATTAGTTAACATGAACTAATAATGAATGAACAATACAACTGCAGGATTTATTAATCTTAATGTTAAATCTCAACATTTAAGACATTTTTAAGATGCAAAGTTGTATCGGTTAGCATAATTTAATGCAGTATGAACCAACATGAACTAATATTTTATTAACTAACATTAGCTGATAACGATATGGTGGCCGATATATTTTGCATCCCTAGTTGCTTTTGCTCCTCTTTTGGATAAAAGCATCTGCTAAATGCATGTTACAAATACAGGTTGTTTTTATATTTGAACAGGAAAGCCAGATCAAATCAAGCCACGAAGATCTTGATGAACATGTTTGTGGCTTTATTTCTCCTGAATTTATCCTTTTTGTCAAACGAGAGCGTCGCCAACACAGGAGACAAGGCTGCGTGTGTCTTCATAGCGCTGCTCATGCATTACTCCATGCTGACTACATTCACCTGGTTCTTCATTCAAGCTCTTCATATGTACTTATGGCTCATCAGACAGAACATCACCATCACAAACTACATGAGGAAGATCATCGTGTTCGGCTGGAGTGAGTTACATGAACAAAACACCTGTTATACTTTTGCCTTGAGAAATAAAACCTTTTAAAACAAAAACCAGCAGGTCAGACTGTAAAATCAAGTTCACCCAAAAAAGAATATAGGCCTATATTGTGCATAGATTTTATGAACTCCTGTCATGATACTTTTATGTTTTTGACATTTACTTCAGCAGCTTGTCTTCATTAATCGTCTCTATCAGTGGTATTTTAATATGAATATTTGTCATTTTAGTACATCAATTTAAATTAAATTAAATGAATATGAGAAATGTTGCCTTGGCAACTAGCTGAAATAAAATGTTTTTTTTTTTATGTTTTATTTTAAGTTAAAGTTTATTTTATTTCAAGTAATGGAAATGTTTTTTCTATGGTTTTAGTTACCAATAATAACCCTGATCTCTTTCAGCATTTCCGGCTCCGATAGTCGTAGCTATTTTTTCAATAGGAGAATATAAAACACGGATCATAAACACAACGTCTGGAAAAATCACACGAATGTAAGTTGTTCTGATGTCATAAATGCATGAATTAATAAAAATTAAAGGAAACCTATTATGCAAAATTCACTTTTGCATGCTGTTTGGACATAAATGTGTGTTGGCAGTGTGTACACAACCACCCAATAGTGCTAAAAATCCACTCACTCCTTTTTTATTAATCCCCATAAATCATAAGCAGTGTCTCCCAACGACCTGTTTTCAGAATGCGGCTTTTGTGACATCACTAAAGCCACAGGCCACGCCCACGAGTGCTGACAGACACTGCCGTTTTAACATAGACCCGCCCTGATCGAGTTCACAGCGAGTTGTACACATCCGCCATTGCTGCACTGACGAGAATGTCTCCTAAGCGTTGTAGGTGTTGTGTGGCTGGATGTATTAATCCACATAGCTCTCTCTATTTACTCCCGAAATCAGAGGCAGCCCCTCAAGACGAGGTGGAATTATTTTGTTTTCAAAGAAAATGCTCCCTCAACTCTACCGAAATTCGTTTATGTACTTACGCACTTCTTATACTGTGTTTACTCGGCTCTTACGGTGATTTTCTGGAGTAAAACTGACGCTTCATCTTTTGTGTGATGTACAATAAACTTTATTAAACTCATCAGTATATTTTTAATCATCATTCAGACCTGGTCCAAAACAGCAGACTTGTAGGCTATTAAGAGTGGATACGTACAAGCAGATGACAAATACGTTATAACCATAATTAAACTAAACTACACCTGTACCATCTCCATACAGCACTCCGACTCATTCCATGAGATGAAATTGTCCTGAGAGACTGAGTGTGAGCTTATGAAGCTCCGCCCCCTGTGCCGTGCAGCAGCAGCTTATTTACATTTAAAGGGCACACACTAAAACAGCGCATTTTTCTGAGCACCAAAAAGTGACAATTTAAACATGCTGTAAAAAAATATCTGTTGGGTATTTTGAGCTAAAACTTCACATAAACACTGGGAACATTATGCCTCGTTTCCACTGAGCGGTACGGTACGGTACGGTACGGTACGGAACGGTACGCATTTATTTGCGTTTCCACTATCAAAAGTTGTGAATGGTACCAAAATGCCGAACCGTACCGTACCACTTTTTAGGTACCCTTCCATTGGGGTACCTAGCACAGTGGAACGGTACTAAAAGGTGGAGCGAGACTCACTGCAGGACGTTGATTGGTTGACAGAGAATCGTCACTTGCGCGTGCCACAAGAGGAATGACAACATAAGAAGCGCCATTTTTTAATATACAGTTTAATATAATACTACTGGTACTGTATCACGAAATGTAATTTTAAGAGTTTTTCAGGCGAGAATGTAGTTGTTTAAAGCTCAAATCTGTGGTTTATTTATAAAGATTATTTTTTTCCCCGGTTGTGAGATCCATGCGGTCAGCGGGCGCTCGGCGCTCATGTTTCCCGGCTGGATGAGCCTCTCCTCGGCTAGTCCTCGGCGTTCGTCGCTGACTCCGACGGTAGTGGTTAAACATAAGATATAATTCGTTTTGTGTAGACCTAACGGGCGATCTTTGCTCTCGTGAATATATAATGAGTTCCCTGTCAATCGTTTTGGCTGAGGGCTAAGTTTAGTTTCATATTAACGTTATTTGTATTACTTTACTTGTAATGTTAGACTAGAACGCTGCATTTGAATTGTTTGCTTTATTTCTTATTGTATAGCTTCTTGTACTTTACTTAAACTTTTATATAGGCTATTATTGATAAAACTGAAATTTTACAAAAAGAAATATGGTTTCTTGTCATTTTTTATTACAAGATTATCACTGATGTTTATTGCAACATTTGTACAAATGCATATATTGCCTGGAATATGTTTATTTTATTTATTTTTTTAAACGAAAAGAGGTAACGTTAGGGTTGTGTTTTAAATTTCGTTTTGTTATAAATAGAATAATGTATAACGTGCAGTGAATAATCAATATCAGTTGCGCATGAACCACATTTGTGTCCCTATAATGTTTAATTTATTTAAACGAAAACGAAAAGAGGCAGAGTGGAGTTTTATAACATATTTCGTTTTATTGTTGCTCAAAATGTACATACAGAGATAACCGGAGTAGCAGAGCGAGCTGAGTGACGCTTTTAAGAACGCGCTGTACCATTTGCATGTAGGAGTCGCATGGCAAGTAGGCCTACAAACTTTGCGTACTTGATATTGAGAAAAGCCTAATGTCGGCGCTTGTCTTCTTGTGACAAACATGTCGAGGAGCAAGAACAAGATCTGCTGCATGTCATCCATTGTAGTTTACTATGTTCTTCTTCGCGCGAAAATGACGTCGATCGAAACACCACGCCTATCAAGTAAGGGTAGTGTTGGCAGTGGAAACGCTAGCCAGATCATGGTTAACAGACCCGAACCGTACCGTACTGTCCCGTACCGTACCGGACTGCTCAGTGGAAACGAGGCATTAGAGACTTATTTTACATCTTGTGAAAAGGGGCATAATAGGTCCCCTTTAAAGTGCCCCTTTTATGGAACTTTAACCTCTTGACCTCGTATACATTTACATATATAGAATACCATCTTAAAATATTTTATATATACATCATTTGAAATTTCTAAGGGTTTGTCAATCTACAGTTTCTGTTGAATGAACACCAGTTGTTTGAAACAGCTTTGGCCGCAACAATGAACGAGTTAGACTTGGCTTTTTATCTAAAAGAGGAACAGAAGACGGCCTGGATTTCCAGGTTAAGTGCAAATGACAACACGCAAAATCAAAAAGGGGCTTCATACCTTTGTTTATGAAATAGCGAACGTGAGATTAATCCAATCCATCACACTTGGGTAAAATGTCCATGACAAGCATCCATTGAAAAACATCCAACATCACTTTTTGTCCACCAAAGCGTTAAAACCATGAAATATTGATATATTGTCTATTGTTTACATCAGAGTTCGCCTGAACGATCTGCTCTCCATCATCGTTCTTCAATAAATTATTTATAATATCCAAGCAGTAACGTCGGATCTTGTGACATCTCTTGAGAGGCATATTCTCAAGCCATTGTCATCCATCCATCCATCCATCCATCTTCTTCCGCTTATCCGGGGCCGGGTCGCGGGGGCAGCAGTCTAAGCAGAGACACCCAGACTTACCTCTCCCTAGACACTTCCTCCAGCTCTTCCAGGGGATACCAAGGCATTCCCAGGTCAGCCCGGAGACATAATCCCTAATAATCCCAGTGTGTCCTGGTCTTCCCCGGGGTCTCCTCCCGGTGGGACGCGCCTGGAACACCTCCCCAAGAAAGTGTCCAGATGCCCAAGCCACCTCAGCTGGCTCCTCTCGATGTGGATTCTTTAAAAATTCTTTAAAAATTATGAACAGAACCGGTGACAAAGGGCAGCCCTGCCGGAGTCCAACATGCACCGAGAACAAGTCTGACTTACTGCCGGTAATGCGAACCAAGCTCCTGCTCCGGTTGTACAGGGACCGGACAGTCCTTAACAAAGGGCCGATACTCCCAGAGCACCCTCCACAGGACACTGCGAGGGACACCGTCAAATGCCTTCTCCAAATCCACAAAGCACATGTGGATTGGTTGGGCAAACTCCAATGAACCCTCCAGCACCCTGGAGAAGGTATAGAGCTGGTCCAGTGTTCCACGACCAGGATTAAAACCGCACTGTTCCTCCTGAATCCCAGGTCGAATTCTCCTCTCCAGTACCCTGGCATAGACTTTCCCGGGGAGGCTGAGGAGTGTGATCCCCCTGTAGTTGGATCACACCCTCCGGGCCCCCTTTTTAAAAATATGGACCACCACCCTGGTCTGCCAGCCCAAAGGTAATGTCCCCAACCGCCACGCGATGTTGCAGAGGCGTGTCAGCCAAGACAGCCCCAAAATATCCAGAGACTTGGGGTTCTCAGGGCGGATCTCATCCACCCCCAGTGCCACCAAGGAGCTTCTTGACTACCTTGGTGACTTGGGCTTGGGTGATAGACGAGTCCACCTCCGGGCCCTCAGCCTCTGCTTCCTCAATGGAAGACGTGTCGGTGGGATTGAGGAGATCCTCGAAATATTCCTTCCACCATCCGATGATATCCCCAGTTGAGGTCAACAGCCGCCCACCTCCACTATAAACATTGTTGGTAGGACATTGCTTCCTCCTCCTGAGGCGCTGGACGGTTTGCCAGAATCTCTTCAAGGCCAACCGATAGTTCTTCTCCATGGCCTCATCGAACTCTTCCCAGGCCCGATGTTTTGCTTCCAAAACCACCCTTGGCCTGCCGGTACCCGTCAGCTGCCTCAGGAGTCCCACAAGCCAGCCAGACCTGATAGGACTCCTTCTTCAGCTTGACGGCATCTCTTACTTCCGGTGTCCACCACCGGGTTCGGGGATTGCCGCCTCAACAGGCACCGGAGACCTTACGGCCACAGCTCCGAGCGGCTGCGGTGACAATGGAGGTGGAGAACATGGTCCACTCGGACTCAATATCTCCAGACTACATCGGGATCCGGTCGAAGCTCCGCCGGAGGTGGGAGTTGAAGATCTCTCTGATAGGGGACTCGGCCAAACGTTTCAAACAGACCCTAACAGTACGTTTGGGTCTGCCAAGTCTGACCAGCTTCCTCCCCCGCCATCGGATCCAACTCACCATCAGGTGGTGATCAGTTGACAGCTCCGCCCCTCTCTTTACCCGAGTGTCCAAAACATACGGCCGGAGGTTGGATGAATCAACCACAAAGTCGATCATCGACCTCTGGCCTAGGGTGTCCTGGTGCCACGTGCACTGATGGACAGCCCAAGCTGTGCGTGGAGGTGATCCCGACTATCTCTAGTTGGTACCTCTCAACCTCCCGCACAATCTCAGGCTCCTTCCCCGCCAGCGAGGTGACGTTCCATGTCCCTAAAGCCAGTTTCCGTGTCTAGAGATCGGGTCATCAAGCCCCCGCCTTCGGCTGCCGCCCGATCCACTAAGCACCGGCCCCTTACTGTCCCTCGTGCAGGTGGTGAGCCCACGGGACGGCAGGCCATTGTCATTGTAGTAAAATTTTGATGGACAAAGCTTTTAGACAATGCCAAGACGATTCCCAGGTGTGAGCGGTTTATCTTCTGCATGTGCACAACAGTACAGATGTACAGTACAGATTTAATTTGCTTGAACAGCAAATCCTCGTGCCCAAAAATATTTTATTCCCCTCAAGAGGAAGTGTTATACCAAGGTCACAGTGCACGATTTTCAAAGTAGTCGGGTCACTGTTCTTTTCACACTGCACGACTATCTGGGGTATCATTCAGTTGCTGCTGTGTTCACTGCACAATGGGTCGGCAACAGGAGGTTTCACAACACATGACTTTACAATAGGAAGAATCGCAGACAACTTCTGTCTGGTCTGCAAACTACGTTTCACATCCAAACACACACGAGAAGTGATGAGGAAATAACGCAAGATCACGTGTGCGTGAGACCAGAGTTAGCGAGACTGAATTTGTTATTTAAAGTGAATGCCTGCAAAATGATTGTGATCCAAATTGTCTGTGCGCTGATTTGCAGTGAAAATACCCTGCAGCTGATTTGCAGGGTAAATAAATAATTTTGCATTGTGCTGCTGTTGCTGCTGGTTAAGCAAATGTTTGCGCTTTGTTTGTTTGATATAATTGTAAATAAATCTATTAAAATACTGATATTCTGGTCTAACTCCTCCTCTAACATCCAGCTGTCCTGTTTCTTGCTCTCTCATTGGCTATAGGTCATCGCCAATGTAGTTTTTAGTCAGAACACATTAACACAGCTGGATTTTGAATCGCCGACAGGTCCAGATATTCAGCATGCCAAATATGTCACGGGCGTCGGACGGACTCGTCAGCGATTCTCTCAGATCGCGTCTTTGATAATTCACACTGCGTGATTGTCACTCGCGTGAACGAGCACCGATTTGCCTATGATTTCAGGCATTTGTCGCCGATCTCACAAAACCTGTCGGTGAGCAAAAATCGGGCCTAAAATCGTTCAGTGTGAACTCGGCATTAGAGAAGAAGTCGCCACATGTCATCAAAGATGACAGGTGTAGCAACGGCACTTCTAAAAGTTTATTTTTCCTGTAAATTTTGACCTTGGAATCACTTTGTCACAACTTTTTGTATTAGTCGTTTAATTGATTGTTAATTTAAACAACGATAGTTTATGGGAATTTGCGTAAATTGACATCCCGACAAAGAGCTCTATTACACACTGCATGAACGGTAATATCTGAAAAAGCATAATGGGGCGCTTTAAGTGTCTTCTGATTATATTTCACTCTCTTCTAATTATAGGTGCTGGATTACAGATCCTTTAATTCACTACATGGTGAACATTGGCTACTACACTTTAGTCTTCATCTTCACAACTGGAATCTTCATCATGATCGTCACTAAGGTTGTCCAAGCCCGAAACATAAAAGCGGCTGACGGCAAGAGAAAGACGTTTAGAGAGCAGCTCATGATGGTGTTGAGTTTGTTCCTGCTCTTCGGCCTGACGTGGGCTGTGGCGTTCTTCAGTTATGGACAGATGCTCATTCCCTCATATTACATCTTCACTGTGTTGAACTCGTTTCAGGGTGAGAAACAATCACACGCATCATTACATTTGGTTTGATAGAATGCTTCTATTTTTCCAACAGATTTCAGCAAATTATTTGAATTAATTCATGAGTGATTTTTAATTGATTTTTCAAAATATATAATTCATTATAAGGGGTTATAATGGGAGTTGATATTTTATGGGTTACAGTTTAAAAATTATGTAAGCGACATTAAATCTGTGAAATGTAGGCCTATTTGAGGAAATAATTGTTTCTGATTTTTTTCAGGGTTTTTCCTCTTCCTGTATTACTACCACATTCACAAAGACATAGAAGGTCATTTCTCTGATGATCCAGAAAGGTCCGGCTCCACCACAACCATCTTTCAATCCAAACTTAATCCTGTGGAACATGTTCATAATGAGCCTAATTAAGACAGAAACCCATATTGTCTCTTAGACAGCTGATAATTCAAAAGTAAAAGGTCAGAATACTAGTTGTGTTTAATAATAATCCGTCTAAGATGTTGTATAGTGAGGGGATGTAATAACTTATAATGGGATCATAAGTGGGATCATTAGCTTTTAAGACATTTTAAACTAAAGTTTAAACTATTTTTTCTCGTATTGTAAGTTCAGGGTAACTGTAACCCTAGATATGAAATATATTGTTTGACTGAATTTTGAATGTTTAAATTGTGCAATGATCATTATTTTATTCATTATTACTTGGTGTAGTTGTAAAGATGTAGTAAAAAAGAATTTTGTTTCAAATAATTATAATGCAGTTTTCATCTAGACTTTTGTTTTAAGCCTGAAGGCTAAACAAAAGTGAAAATTATATTGTTTCTTATACAGTGCATTAATATGATAATCTTTACTCTTGCCTCCATAACGGCATGAATTTGTGCATTATATTAAATATTTTGACTTAGTCTTTTTACATATAGGCCTAAATATATTAGTGGTATGCTACTATATGTTTCTTATTGCAGGTTTTGTTTTCAATAGTTATGTATTTGATCTGCATTTATGATAGTGATATAGGCTTGTGTAACACTAGAGGGCGCTGTGAGATTGTGCAGTGTAACTCACAGTGTCTGGGGCTGGAGTTGAATGACAATCTATAATCGACTCTGTGTGACGTAGTTGCAATTACAACCAGCTATTGACTCAATAATTGTGATTCACAGTGACTAATAAACTTTATCTAGTTGAATGAGTTGAGCCTTTCACGTTTTGTTGACACTTTTTTTTTATGACATAAAAAATAAATACTATTCTTTTGAACTCATTTATCTAATTTGAATTTATCAAAGAATCCTGAAAAAAACATGCATTATATTTTCCACAAAAATATGACGCAACAAAACCGTTTTTAACATTGATAATAATCTTAAATGTTTCTTGAGCATCAAATCATCATATTTTAGAATAATTTCTGAAGGATCATGTGACACTGAAGACTTGAGTAATGATGCTGAAATTTCAGCTTTCATCACAGGAATAAACACTTATATTTTACAAGATATTCATGTAGAAAACTGCTTTTAAATGGGTCATGACATAAGAAATCAAATTTGCCTTGATCTTTTGATAAGAGAACTTTGTACCATTAAAACATCCTGTAAGTTTCCAAATGTACTCCTCATTATAAACAAAGCATACATTTAATCAAGCTCCAAAAATGTCTTGTTTTGATTGCCACATTGATATTGCAGGATCTGTGATATCACACGGGCAAATACATTTGCATATTTATAGTTATACATCACACCATAGGCCCCTCCCACTGGTGTTCATTTGCTTAACGTCTGACATTTGCCTTCACTGGATTCACTGAAGTGTTGCATCAAAAGCAAACAGAAGCCATTATAACTAGATGTACCGCATGGCGGTACAAAATATGACCGCCGCTCAGGCCTGCACTGGCTTTCCACAAAAATAAATGACGTGGAGCAATTTGGCTGTATTGCGTGTTTATGTACCTAAAAAAAGTAGTAGTATGTGCATGTCTGTCTGTGTGTGTGTGTGTATATATGTGTGTGTGTTTGTGTATATGTGTGTCTGTGTGTGTGTGTGTCTGTGCGTGTATGTATGCGTGCATACATGTGTGCGCGTGTGTGTTTGTCTGTGCATGTGGATTTGTTTGTGTGTGTATGGGTGTGTGTCTGTGCGTGTGGATGTCAGTGTGTGTGCATGCTTGCGTTTGTTTGTATTCCTGCATGTGTGTGTGTGACAGTATCATCCTAAACCAGCAACCCTTCGCTCAACACCACCATCTACAGGCCGATGAGTAGTCACTAAATGTGCACATAAATGAATTTATTTTATACCCCCCCATGGATGAAATTCTACGAAACTTAGCATACCCCCAGAGGATGTCAAGTTAATCATACACATGAAATATGGTGCAGTTCTGAACATCTCAACTGAAGATAGGGGCGATTAAAGTAGAATAATATTGCATTTTCATTTTTTATGGGAAGGGGCACAAATCACAAATGAGTGATTATGGGCTAGGTTGATGTGGGCCCTTAAGACCAATATACCATAAAAATTTCTTCATCCTCGGTGCCACGGTTCAGGTAGTTATTTAGGAAAAACTGCATTTTTTGGGTTTCGGGGGGGCCAGCACGGGGGGGGGAGTGGCCCCCGGGGACCAAACAAAATTTTTCCGTAAAAGTCTAGTGGGGCTACATGCCCACCAAATTTCATGTTCCCCGGTGTTTCGGTGTCCCTGGTATCGTTGACGAAAAATTCAGTAGATGACGAAAAAAAAAAAGAAAAAAAAAAATTTGACAATCCCTATATGACCGCTTTCGCTGATGCTGTCTACACTGATACAGTATACAGATGTGTGTTCAGATTATAATGACTGATGCTGTCTACCCTGATACAGTATAGATGTGCTCAGATTATAATGACTGACGCTGTCTACACTGATACAGTATACAGATGTGTGTTCAGATTATAATGACTGACGCTGTCTACACTGATACAGTATACAGATGTGTGTTCAGATTATAATGACTGACACTGTCTACACTGATACAGTGTACAGATGTGTGTTTAGATTATAATGACTGAAGCTGTCTACACTGATACAGTATAGATGTGTTCAGATTATAATGACTGACGCTGATACACTGATACAGTATACAGATGTGTGTTCAGATTATAATGACTGACGCTGTCTACACTGATACAGTATACAGATGTGTGTTCATATTATGACTGACGCTGTCTACACTGATACAGTATACAGATGTGAGTTCAGATTATAATGACTGAAGCTGTCTACACTGATACAGTATAGATGTGTTCAGATTATAATGACTGACGCTGTCTACACTGATACAGTATACAGATGTGTGTTCAGATTATAATGGCTGACGCTGATACACTGATACAGTATACAGATGTGTGTTCAGATTATAATGACTGACGCTGATACACTGATACAGTATACAGATGTGTGTTCAGATTATGACTGACGCTGTCTACACTGATACAGTATAGATGTGTTCAGATTATAATGACTGACGCTGTCTACACTGATACAGTATAAAGATGTGTGTTCAGATTATAATGGCTGACGCTGATACACTGATACAGTATACAGATGTGTGTTCAGATTATAATGACTGACGCTGATACACTGATACAGTATACAGATGTGTGTTCAGATTATGACTGACGCTGTCTACACTGATACAGTATAGATGTGGGTTCAGATTATAATGACTGACGCTGTCTACACTGATACAGTATACAGATGTGTGTTCAGATTATAATGACTGATGCTGTCTACACTGATACAGTATACAGATGTGTGTTCAGATTATAATGACTGATGCTGTCTACACTGATACAGTATACAGATGTGTGTTCAGATTATAATGACTGACGCTGTCTACACTGATACAGTATACAGATGTGTGTTCAGATTATAATGACTGACGCTGTCTACACTGATACAGTATACAGATGTGTGTTCAGATTATAATGACTGACGCTGTCTACACTGATACAGTATACAGATTAGGCATGTGCCGGTATCACATTTTCATGCTGCGATTAATTGAGTGAGCTTTTATCACGGTATACGGTATTATCACGATATTTTAATTGCACATGAGAAACAGATGAATTTGGGGGGGGGGGGGTTGCATCACAAGGTGTAATTGTGATTGTCAAAACATTTGGTAAATAAACTGAATTTTATTAAGTTTAGTGACAACATGTTACAATGATTACATGGTACAATGACTGGTAGGCTACTGTTTGTATTGCTTAACACAAATTTAACGATTTCAATTCAATACTTGGGATTTGATTTAAATCTTGATTCAATATTGACTAATTTTGGATAAATATTAGGAAGGCTACAGTAGATAGCCCACATGTTATTTGTTTCTCATGAAAAAAAAAACATCTCACATAATGCTATACCATATAGAGCCCTATCAGCTGGTATTATTAAAGGTTACAAATAACGAATTAAATCAAATATAATGTGGTTTTCATTATAATAACAATTATGTAATGACACAAGTAAAAATATAATAAATATGTAAAAAAGTGCAGTGCACATATTCAGCAAAATACTCCTCTTTATCTATTTGTTTTAGTCATCTAACATGCTGCTGCTGGTCATTAAATGGTTTAAATGTAACATTCTGTGGCACAATTGTTCTCTCATATCAAAAGTAACCTGCTCTGTCTTGATTGACGGTCTTCGTGTCCTCTTTGCTCCGCGATTTTTCTCTGCGTGAGAAAACGGATGTGTGGCATGAGCGTGTGAAGAGTCTCGCGCTGAATGCGTCGAGTTGGCAGCTCTGCTTTTAGAAGCGGGATGGATCCGGATAGATCGGCGGCGGTCATAGACTGTAGGCGGCGGCGTTCCTCTTTCCACCATGCTGCTTCTCTATGTGAGGACTGTTTACATTAGACTAGAAGTGCGCACCGGCCGCATGCTTATACACGTGGCGATTGTTTACATCAGAGTGCGCACGTGTTTCGCGCAGCATATACGCAGTGTTTGTTTAAGCGGTTGATGGGAAATAAGCTATAATGCGCGTTCTAAAAATCTAAATTCAGATCTATTATTTTTCACGGTATTTTGAAGTGCCCGCGATAACAATATTGTGCATATTCATTACCGCGATTTATCGCATTACCGAATACCGGCACATGCCTAATACAGATGTGTGTTCAGATTATAATGACTGACGCTGTCTACACTGATACAGTATACAGATGTGTGTTCAGATTATAATGACTGACGCTGTCTACACTGATACAGTATACAGATGTGTGTTCAGATTATAATGACTGACGCTGTCTACACTGATACAGTATACAGATGTGTGTTCAGATTATAATGACTGATGCTGTCTACACTGATACAGTATACAGATGTGTGTTCAGATTATAATGACTGACGCTGTCTACACTGATACAGTATACAGATGTGTGTTCAGATTATAATGACTGAAGCTGTCTACACTGATACAGTATACAGATGTGTAAGATTATAATGACTGATGCTGTCTACACTGATACAGTATACAGATGTGTGTTCAGATTATAATGACTGACGCTGTCTACACTGATACAGTATACAGATGTGTGTTCAGATTATAATGACTGAAGCTGTCTACACTGATACAGTATACAGATGTGTGTTCAGATTATAATGACTGAAGCTGTCTACACTGATACAGTATACAGATGTGTGTTCAGATTATAATGACTGACGCTGTCTACACTGATACAGTATACAGATGTGTGTTCATATTATAATGACTGACACTGATACACTGATACAGTATACAGATGTGTGTTCAGATTATAATGACTGAAGCTGTCTACACTGATACAGTATAGATGTGTTCAGATTATAATGACTGACGCTGTCTACACTGATACAGTATACAGATGTGTGTTCAGATTATAATGACTGACGCTGTCTACACTGATACAGTATACAGATGTGTGTTCAGATTATAATGACTGACGCTGTCTACACTGATACAGTATACAGATGTGTGTTCAGATTATAATGACTGACGCTGTCTACACTGATACAGTATACAGATGTGTGTTCAGATTATGACTGACGCTGTCTATACTGATACAGTATAAAGATGTGTGTTCAGATTATAATGGCTGACGCTGATACACTGATACAGTATACAGATGTGTGTTCAGATTATAATGACTGACGCTGATACACTGATACAGTATACAGATGTGTGTTCAGATTATGACTGACGCTGTCTACACTGATACAGTATAGATGTGGGTTCAGATTATAATGACTGACGCTGTCTACACTGATACAGTATACAGATGTGTGTTCAGATTATAATGACTGATGCTGTCTACACTGATACAGTATACAGATGTGTGTTCAGATTATAATGACTGATGCTGTCTACACTGATACAGTATACAGATGTGTGTTCAGTCCCAAGTGCTATTCAAAGGGCAAAGGGCAAAACATTAACTTGACCCCAAGGACGGATATGGTTTTAAGGTAAATGTGACGTTACATGACATTGTTTACAAGCTGATTTACTAACATCTTTCCACGGTTGAAACACTGATTGAGCGATTCCATGTCACATGATACAGATTTTGATAAGTTGTACTCTACCTTTTAACACACTTTCAGATGCTCATTCATGTTTATTTCGCACGGTATCTAGTATTATTAAGGCAGAAGAGAAGCTCATGTGCGCTCCATGCTGCTGCTGCTCGAGCTGAGCCAGAACGATCTCACGCCACAGCACCAAAACGGCATTTGTTTTTGAATTTCGTAAGAAAAAAGGACGTAATTTGAAATCTGAAACTTTATTTCATATCAATAGTAACAAAGCACAAATATTATTGCGATTTATTGGATGGGATGCGCGCTACAATGTTACATTCATTCATCAACTGAAAACAGGATGACTAATCAATTCTTGGGATTTAAGAATCGATATCGGTTAGTAAAAATGAGAATCAATTAAAATCGAGAAATCAATCTTTTTTAACCAGCCCTAGTATTTATAGACAAGATAACAAGGGCCTGACAAGGAACAAGTGAAGTTGATTTGTTGTCATGGAAAATAACAAGGATAACTATGGCGACAAACAAGGGTGGCTATGGGAACAAACAAGGTAACACAAGGTAATTACTAGGGCTGGGTATTGACACAAATTTCACAATTCGATTCGATTTCGATTGACAAGCTTGCAATTCGATTCGATTTCGATTACGATTCGATTCGATTCAATATCGTTTATTTTGGATATCAGGTACAATACATTGCAAATTTTCTCAAGGAAAACAAATCTCTTAACTAATGCTGTAAACTATGGGAGCCAGTTGTAGCCTATAGGCTTCATTAGCCTACTATAATATTGAAGGTAAAAAATAACTGATTTGTATACAAACACTTAAAATACACTTATTTATTTTTATAATAATAAAGTTATATGAAATTATATACAAATTTAAATGGTGGCTGTCATAAAAAAAACTTTCCAGATTTATTCAAACATGCATTAAATATTGAAGAACATTAAAAATTATAATTTTATAAATACTCTGGGAGTTGGAATTATAATTATGTAATATGGTGCATATATTTAACAAAATGCTCCTCTCTAGAGTTAATTTTTCTAGCTGACTAACGAGTTTATGGTCACTGGATATGGTTTTTCTGAGGTAAATGTGACGTTACATGACATTGCTTACTAACGTCTTTCCACGGTTGAAACACTGAATAAGCGATTCCATGTGACATGATACGGACTTTGATAAGTTGTACTCTACCTTTTAACACAATTTCAGATGCTCATTCATGTTTATCTCGCGCTGTAACGGATATTATTAAGCCTCTGGAGTCTGAGCGGTTTTCTGGGCCCTGGAGGTGTTCTGACATGCTCTGACATTTGTGCTTTTTTCAGTTATTTATAAACATGTTAATGGCAAAGGTGTAAATTCACTCTATATAGCACAAACAGGGCTACCAAAATATATGATCACCATGCATGTATATTTTTGAATTTTTAAGAAAATAATGTTTATGCGTGGTTATTGAAAAAAATAAAAATGAAAGTTGCTGAAATAAGACCACAAAACTCATAATAAATATGTGTCAATAAGACTTTTGACTAATGGATGTTGTCGCTTCGAGTTCTGGCTTCAAAATTATGTGAAAATAGTCTTGCTTTATCGTTAACATAAAACAATACATTGATTTAAATTGATGTAAAACAGGTTTTGCTTGGAAAGCCAATATGCGAGGGGGCGTGAACAAGGAGTGGTTTACACCTGAGAATACAATGTCCCACCCACTCTGCATAATTAGCCATTCATTCAGGTGTGACACTGACTGAGCCACAATGCGAGGACAAAAGATATATTTAGAAGAAGACTTATATTGACCATTTAAGATTTTGCTGTATATATGTGTGTGTGTGTATATGTGTGTGTGTGTGTGTGTGTGTGTGTGTGTGTGTGTGTGTGTATATATATATATATATATATATATATATATATATATATATATATATATATATATATATATATATATATATATATATACAGTGAGGAAAATAAGTATTTGAACACCCTGCTATTTTGCAAGTTCTCCCACTTAGAAATCATGGAGGGGTCTGAAATTGTCATCGTAGGTGCATGTCCACTGTGAGAGACATAATCTAAAAAAAAAAATCCAGAAATCACAATATATGATTTTTTAACTATTTATTTGTATGATACAGCTGCAAATAAGTATTTGAACACCTGTCTATCAGCTAGAATTCTGACCCTCAAAGACCTGTTAGTCTGCCTTTAAAATGTCCACCTCCACTCCATTTATTATCCTAAATTAGATGCACCTGTTTGAGGTCGTTAGCTGCATAAAGACACCTGTCCACCCCATACAATCAGTAAGAATCCAACTACTAACATGGCCAAGACCAAAGAGCTGTCCAAAGACACTAGAGACAAAATTGTACACCTCCACAAGGCTGGAAATGGCTACGGGGAAATTGCCAAGCAGCTTGGTGAAAAAAGGTCCACTGTTGGTCCAATCATTAGAAAATGGAAGAAGCTAAACATGACTGTCAATCTCCCTCGGACTGGGGCTCCATGCAAGATCTCACCTCGTGGGGTCTCAATGATCCTAAGAAAGGTGAGAAATCAGCCCAGAACTACACGGGAGGAGCTGGCCAATGACCTGAAAAGAGCTGGGACCACCGTTTCCAAGGTTACTGTTGGTAATACACTAAGATGTCATGGTTTGAAATCATGCATGGCACGGAAGGTTCCCCTGCTTAAACCAGCACATGTCAAGGCCCGTCTTAAGTTTGCCAATGACCATTTGGATGATCCAGAGGAGTCATGGGAGAAAGTCATGTGGTCAGATGAGACCAAAATAGAACTTTTTGGTCATAATTCCACTAAACGTGTTTGGAGGAAGAAGAATGATGAATACCATCCCAAGAACACCATCCCTACTGTGAAGCATGGGGGTGGTAGCATCATGCTTTGGGGGTGTTTTTCTGCACATGGGACAGGGCGACTGCACTGTATTAAGGAGAGGATGACCGGGGCCATGTATTGCGAGATTTTGGGGAACAACCTCCTTCCCTCAGTTAGAGCATTGAAGATGGGTCGAGGCTGGGTCTTCCAACATGACAATGACCCGAAGCACACAGCCAGGATAACCAAGGAGTGGCTCTGTAAGAAGCATATCAAGGTTCTGGCGTGGCCTAGCCAGTCTCCAGACCTAAACCCAATAGAGAATCTTTGGAGGGAGCTCAAACTCCGTGTTTCTCAGCGACAGCCCAGAAACCTGACTGATCTAGAGAAGATCTGTGTGGAGGAGTGGGCCAAAATCCCTCCTGCAGTGTGTGCAAACCTGGTGAAAAACTACAGGAAACATTTGACCTCTGTAATTGCAAACAAAGGCTACTGTACCAAATATTAACATTGATTTTCTCAGGTGTTCAAATACTTATTTGCAGCTGTATCATACAAATAAATAGTTAAAAAAATCATACATTGTAATTTCTGGATTTTTTTTTTTAGATTAGGCTATGTCTCTCACAGTGGACATGCACCTACGATGACAATTTCAGACCCCTCCATGATTTCTAAGTGGGAGAACTTGCAAAATAGCAGGGTGTTCAAATACTTATTTTCCTCACTGTATATATATATATATATATATATATATATATATATATATATATATATATATATATATATATATATGAAGAGTTTGGTTCCAAAAAGCGATAAATCCATTTTGATTAATTTGAGTAAAAATGTGTTTTCTTTACCAAGAAAGTGGCAAGATGAAAACCACTATTTTCTGTTTCAAACTTTCACATAGCATCTGTAGGTTATAATAACATTAAAAATTCAAATCCAGATTTTGATTTTCAAAGATTTATTATAAAAACGGGTAATCTTTCCCCCAAAATGCAATAAATTCATGACACTTTTTTTTCCCAAAATGCAATTAATCCATTGAATCAATATGAAAGTTATTTTTCATATTGAAACTGTTGAAAATACACAACAAAGTAAGTTGATCCACATATGACAGCCTCTGAACTCGGTCAATATCTTATAATACAGGCACTAAAAATACATTCAATCAGTCATGGCTAGGAAATACCTCCTGAACTTTTTTGACGGCGATCAACTGTAAAATGTCCTGCTTGGATTTCGTTGACTTTGAGTAAAACAATTGAAAGTTTTTTAAAAGATCCCCTGGGGTCAACGTGTCAGCGTGACAGAAGTTTGATGCTGTCGTGTGAGAACAAGCAACAGTCGGCATTTCTCTTCCTCCCGCGTGCCTCATCTTCTTAATCTCCTCACGTAAATGATTAGATTTCGATGGCTTACGTTTCTTCCCTATTGCAGAAACCACCACAGGTTCATCAATGCCGTCAAAATTATTAATTTTTTTGTTTGTTTGTTGATCAAAAAGTACAAAGTAGATCAGGAAAACTAGGATGCCGGGTGTAGGCTATTCAAAGCGCTGCCGTTACTGTTTACAGTGCGTGGAATGGTGCGCTGTGATTGGTTGAGAGCGGATCTATCGCATTCTGCAGAGAAAGGAGACTGGCGTTTGTCGCGGTTTGGAAAGAAAGGGAGAAAACATGACACAATAACACGGCGGATATCGCATTTTACGTAAAATTTAAAATGGACTTTTCAATACCGACCCTATACAATACAGATTTTTGCAGGAACTCAATTTTTTTTAAAATGGCGTTTATCGCGTTTTGGAACCAAACTCTTCATATAAAGATCTGGATGGGAAGGATAACTCTGGGAGTTGGAAGGGGTGTGTCGCGATTCTGCCTTCTTACGCCGCGAGTATTTCGGTTTCATATCGCGTATTGTTACAGCCCTACTGAATCATAATCATACACTGTTCGCTCGTTGGCCAGAGGAGAAAAGGCCCCAACTGAGCCTGGTTTCTCCCAAGGTTTTTTCTCCATTCTGTCACTGATGGAGTTTTGGTTCCTTGCCACTGTTGCCTTGGTTTTTGGCTAGCTTAGTTGGGGACATTTAATATTCAACAATATTATTGATCTGCCTTACTTAAGGTGGACGATGACGCAATTTTCTTCTAGAAACAAACTTTGTTGTATTATTTTTATCATCACTGTGAAGCTGCTTTGATACAATCTGTATTATAAAAAGCGCTATATAAATAAAGGTGACTTGACTTGACTATTCAGTTAAGCTATATTTTACATTTGATTCCTTTATGTTAGACCTACCCAATTCATCCAAATCATATTTCATATTAAAGACACGGACTGTTTTTGATTTTGCATACCTCCTGACAAAAAAAGAAAAGAAATATTGTCACAGATTTTTTATCATAATAATATAATATTTTATAATAAATCCTTAGACTTTTCTAATGATTTATACTCATAGGCTGCCTGCAGGTAACCCTGCAGTTAATAAGTTATAAGTTATAAAATAAGTTATCTGTAAAATAAAAATATTATTATTATTTTCTTATTATTATGTTAGATTTATTTTTAAATATTTTTTTTATTTTAGATAATGAAAGTGTTATAACAATATTAATATTTATTTTTTGTTTAATATTTTCATTTAGCAATAATAATAATAATATTAATAATAATAATAATAATGATAATGATAATAATGATGATGATGATGATGATGATGATGATGATGATGATAATAATAATAATAATAATAATAATAAGACATTAATATATAAAAACAAGCACAACATTTTTACATATATTTATTTCATTTGTTTTTAAAAAAAAAAAAAATCTCCAAATCGTGCAGCTCTAGTGAATACTCTCCAAAAAAGCATTTTGTAATTTTCATGTGTGTGCGTTGAAGCTCTAGTTTGAGGGATTGAAATCACGGGGTCAAATATCTGTGACAAAGATATGTGATGATCATTACTGAAACTGTCTGTTATTGTGGGAGGATTGAATTGTGCTGAATATCAGTGATATTAGATTTATCCTGCTGTCCTGTTTGTTTGAGCACATGCGTGTCAGAGAGACACAAACTACTCTCAACCTCTCTTAGAAAACAAATTTACATCTTCAGGTTGAAACTAAAGTCACACGCCTATGAATTCAGATATTTCCTTGTTCACACACTCGGATGTGGAACATATTTGGTTATTGAATATGTTGCCACGCAAACACTGTCAAAATCAGCTAATGACTTCTGCATTATTTAATATGGCTTTAAAGGGACAGTTCGCCCAAAAATGATATTTAAGCCATGATTTACTCACCCTCAAGCCGTCCGAGATGCATATGTCAATCTTTTTTCAGACGAACACATTTTCAGTTATTTTAGAAAATGTCTTAGATCTTTCAGTGGTTATAATGTGAAGCAATGGGGTCCAGCTGATTCAAGTCGCAAAATGTGCATGCATCCTTCTCAAAAATAATCCATCCAGCTCCAGGGGGATAAACGAAGGCCTTCTGAGGGTAATCCGTGCGGTTTTGTCGTAAAAATATACATATTTAAAACTTTATAAACTAAAATAACTGGCTTCCGGTGGCGGTCGGCGCACGTTCATGGAGATGGTTGCTGGCATATGACGTAGGACGTAGCGCAGGAAGCGTCGTGACGTAGAACAAGCGTGACAGCGCAGCCAGAGAGCAGAGCAAAACAAAACTCTACGTTCGTTCTACGTCACGACGTCATTCATCTCCATGAACACGCGCCGACCGCCACCGGAAGCCAGTTATTTTCATTTATAAAGTTTTAAATATGTATATTTTTACGACAAAACTGCACGGACAACACTGAAATTGACAGTTAAAGCCCCAAAACAACATGATTTGCATGTTTGCAAAGTAACTGTATGTCATTGTTCCAGCGGCTCTGAACTGCAGATCATAATCATACGGCTTCATATGTGAACTGATGAAACTCTCTCTCCTCTTGGACTGTGGACTTAACATCTCAAGAATGAAATAAGAAAATTCTTTAAGATTTACAACCAATATCTGTAGAAAAGAAAACTCAACTCTTGTGTCTCTCTCAGGCTGTTTTGGGGAATTATGTCTCGACAAAAGCAAAATTTGCTGTGGCTGATGATCGTCTGTTGTGCTTCACGCCAGATAAGTATGTTGCTCTCAGTGGTGGACACTATTAACAAAGTATTTTTACTTTATTACTGTACTTAAGTCTATTTATCAGTATCATCAGTAAAATCATATATTTCATATATTATCAATATTTATCAGTACTGAGTATTTTTATTTTGGAAAAACCTTTACTTCACTGCATTCCAAAGCATTAAATCATACATTTTTACTACATCACATAAAAACATGTTGTTCCTCGTTATTTTGAACTGAAGAAGTTCAAAATAAAAAGCTCATCTGATTGCATCTGTTCTCGAGTCAACAACTCACTTATTCAAATGATCCGGTCAGAGTAAACCAAGTTATTGATTCACTGAATTCACTAGACTGACTCAAAATGAGCCGTGAACAGGAGCTTGAGTGTGCTTGTGACTGATAGATTGAGAAATAAGTAACTAATGCTGAATTTTAGGATTTATTACTGTAAATGATAATCATATTTAGGTCACGACTGTCAGTTGTGAATGTAAACTAAATCAAACTGTATGAAATGCTTGAATGTGAACACGTCCATATTTGTGTATTACCATCTGAATGGGGAAGGTTTTAGGTAAAAATTAAACAAAATAAAAATTAATGCACGCACATCTTCTCTGCTGTCGTAGCAGATTCAAATTATGCAAAACTAGTGTTTACATAGCGTTCTTCTCAAAATGTAAATACATTTTGGACTGTTACATCTGTTTTTTCATTTTATGTTTATATTTATCGTAGGGCTGGGTGATATGTAAAAAATATTCGATTGATAAATCGGCTTAAAAAAATATAATATCCGATTATATCATCTACCCAAGCCCCGCCCCCAACACGCCCCGCCGGAGACAACACTGCCGACATCCACTGTAAACACGAATCATGCTGAGTTTGGCTGCACTTTATTAAATGATAGCCTGAGATTCAGGGATTCAAGGTTTTACTTTGGTTAGTTTGAGCTTTACTAATGTTCCTTTCTAATGTTCAAAACATTAGCTTTGCTGTTATGTTAGTGTTGCAAATCATTTCCACACTGTTTTTATCACATCTGTTTGAAAAGCATTTCGTTTCACGAGGAGAACTGTTGAATACAATTGAACGGAACAGAACCCACTTTGGTGATTGTAAGAATAATAAATGCATGTTGATGACAGTAATGTGTCATGCCTATTTTTTTTCGTAAGGTCCGATGTTTCCCTTTCTTTTTGCCGTAATTGCCTGATTTAATGATAAGTTTAATTTCCTACTTATGTGCAACGCTGTTTTTAAAATCTGTTAATACCATTTTTTTCCTAATGAACTTTTATTAAACTGCAGACCACAATAAAATAGGTCTACTTGATACTATTTTTTTTTAAATGGGAGATATCTCTGCTAATCCAAATTAATAGGATACAGTTTAATTCTTTCGTCTGCAGAACAAATAAAAATAAATTGCATAAAAATGAATAGCAACTTAGGAATAAAAAAACATCATATAAAGATCAAGAAATCCAGGAAAAAATATTTAACAAAATTACGAAAGTAAGGATGAATGATGTTTGACAGGGAACGCATCTCAAAACCACATGCACCGAACAGGCAAATACAATTAGGCTAATTAAAGTTACAAAAGTTCAGTGAGTGATTTTCTTTTTCTTTTGTTCTTTGATCAACATTAATGGTGGCAGTGAGTATTGGCTGTCAATGCATGGATTCAGTAGGCATACTGTTTTTCTTTCTTAACAGTTTAAGACAAAACCGACTGTTTACGGGGATATTTTGACATAATTATGCATGTATTTTTTTCCGTGAACTATATGAAAGGCAGCTCTCTGTGTGTGCTTTGGATGTGCGCGCAGCACAGAAAAAAGCACACATGCAGAAGTGTTCTCTTGTGTTAAAAGAATGCTATCAAGAAGAATCGATTTTCTATTCCTAACCCTATTAACTAGCCTATAGAAAATATCTCATTCATGCTATTGCATGTGAATAAATGCACTATATTGGCAAAAGTATTGGGACACCCCTGCAAATCATTGAATTTAGGTGTTCCAATCACTTCCATGGCCACAGTTGTATAAAATCAAGCACCTAGGCATGCAGATGCTTCTACAAACATTTGTGAAAGAATGGGTCGGTAGGTAGGTCTATTTTTTTTTTTTCAAGATTCAATGTAAAAAAAAAAAAAAAAAAAAAAATTTTGGTCATGGTGATTACGTAGGTATGAATTTGCATATTTGCACATTCGCATATCGTGACATCACTGACAGTTTTTCCAGAACTTTGTGCCAAGTTAAAGTGGTGTCGAGAGAAAAAAGAGAGATTTTGAGAAAAAAAAAAATATTTGTATCAAATAACATTTGAAAAACCTGTATAAACTGAACACCAAAGAACAATATTAACTATTGAGCAGTGGTGACGCGTTCATGTAACATGTAAGGGTGGCGCTGCCAATAACGCACCTAAAAGCTGTCACAAAGAATCGGCAAAAGTAATGATTATGAATATGTCAAATATAGCAAGGAGACATTTCAATTGTTTATTAATAAACAAGTGTTTTCTGTGTCAGTGTCGGCTGCAAAGATGAAGTTGACGATGAGTAGGAGTATTAAAATGAGTATTCTTTTATTAGGGTATCTGTACTTTTACTCAAGTACTTGACTTATATACCTTCTTCACCACTGGTTGCTTTAAAAAAAATGCATTTATCAACTTAAAGAGTTAATAAATACCAATGAAAAAAAGTTCATAATACCAATGAATATGCTGTTTGATGCACATTAGAAAACAAATGAAACAAAAAAATAACATGATTAAAAAAAGATTGTAACAGTTGCCATTTAAATTTCGACATACAAACTTGTTATACATTGTTACATAATAGCATTATAAATGTTGTCTTTATGCAGCCTGCTCAGAAAACCTGAAAATTCAAGTCTTGACAGATGGATGTTTCTGGAACTCAAGTAGCTCAATAAATCAAGGTAGATGTTAAATATACTGCTAACATGACTGTGAATATTACATATTTGTTGTATTAAAGCACTTGTGCAGACTGGCAAACTCATTGAGGTCATTTCTGTTTTGTTTTGTTTTGTTTTTCAGCTATAAATCTGACATGTCCATCAGATCATAATAAAGATAATTTTCATGTAATGAATGTTAAACTAAACATCTCTTCCCTGGGTAAAACTTCTGTATATTTTATCTATAAACAGTTCCCGAGTTCAACACTTCTTTAAATGTATTTTTTCAACAAATGTAAAATGTTCTCTCTGGTTTCAGGACAGTGCAAAACATACAGTTTCAACATAACAAAGCATGGGGATAAATATGGAGTTAGAATGAATGAGATTGAAGACATAGATGAGCCATTTTTGCTGGATGCTAACAATGGATGTCATCCATGGGATCCAGCCGGTGAGTGTCATCCTACAATAGATGCAGTGCTAGTGTTGAAGGTTGTGGTTTTGTTGTTGTTCCAGGGTCCAAGTCCACAACATACATCCCCCCTTTTTTGTTGTTGTATCAGAAATTAGCTGTTTACATACAAATACATTATAAATAATCATGTTATCTTACCACCCACCCCCAGTCCATGACGTTTTTAAAACCTAGAAACGCCCCTGGTTGTTGGCACACTTTGTAGACAAAAAAAACAATGACAGTTTGTCACACTTTAACTCCTGTAAAGTATATAGTTGATACTAGTAATATATAACATACATCATATTTATATTTTATTAAGACCATATTAATAGTATGCATAATTATAAAAGCCAATATATTATAAATTAATTGATTTTTGATTCCCAACCCTAGCTAAGATGCAACTAATTCAGAACATTTATAATAATACCTTTTTTAATACTTAATACAAAGCCAAGGCTCGAAATTGTGACCATTTTGGTCACATATGCTCCTGAAATTGAATATGTGCGACCTAAAAATATATTTGGGAGCATTTGTGCGAGTGCAAATAATGGTTGTGGTGTGACCTGTTTTCATTTCTCTACAAAACGTTCATAAATTACTGCACAGTGTGTACCTTATGTGCGCTGATACGTGTTGGCCGGACCATCATTCTATCCAACGTTACATAACCAATCAAACTTCATCCTTACATTCTTAACTTTAAAGCAGATTATAGATTGGTTAATATTAGCTGTCAATCACTCCCACTTCCTTTCATTGCGCTCCGGTGTCACGTGACCGGGAGCTGACTACCGCGTGAAATTTGAAAGGCTGAATAAGAGAGAAGATGAAACGAATGCTGACAGATTTCTTTTGTAAAGTAACAAATAACTCACAAATAATCCTGGAGTTGGTGATGTGATTAATGTGGATCCACCAGCTGAAAAGAAATCGTACAGCTTTCGGAGAGAGTGGCTAAAAGATTTTGTGTGGCTCTGCTATGCTGATGGTTCAATGCATTGTGTTCACTGTAAAGCCTGTGGGACAGAGTTTGCAGGTAACACACCGTTCGCAACTGAATCAATACATTTTAAAGAACAACTTGCAGGTTAAATTTATAACTGAATTAATACTTGATACTGTCTGAAGAGGTTTTTTAAAAACACATATGTAGAAATTACTAATGAAATCTAATTGGTTGTAGAGATTTTGATGAAAATGTGCTAGGCTCTGGAATACGCCTTTCCCCCTATAGCAACGCGTCATATGACGTATGCCGAGGTAAATATGAGCTCGCGTTCAGCCAGCGCTCTCATTGTGGGTGTAGTAGTTAGAGCAGTAGTGAGCGACAGAGAAAGTTTTAGATCGAGTTTTAGAGAAGCCATAATGGTAAATTATTGTGTTTGTGCTGGTTGCACAAAATCCAGCCTGTCAGGACATCGTGTCCATCATTTTCCTTCTAGGAAAAACAAGGCTTTTCGTTCTTGGGTGCGTTTTGTTCGGGTTCTCCCGCCGGATGTAGGCGCGAGCACAACATCAACTGGCAAACGCAATGTAAGCGGAACGAAACTGAGCTACTCGTTATTGTGTTTGTGTGGACCGTTTATCAGTTTGGACCAGTGCAGCGCGAGCCTGATCAAGCAACACCGTAACTGCGAGATCCAGTAAATAAAGCATTTGAATTCGCCACTGAAGTAATAACATTGCTGCGAGATCTAGTGAGAAATATTCACATTTCTCCGTTATTAACGGATCAAACAGCGCTGACGTGGAAACCAGGAATAAACATTGTGCAATGAATGAACGAACTATCCAGTGTCCACAGATCAGCAACATTCACCATGGCTTTACTGTAGTAACACTAACTGCAACCATGGAAGTTTGGCATTTTCCACTAGGCCCAGTATGCATCCACCTCCCTGCAACACTGACTTTCCTCAGCTGTAAACATTGCCTCGCATTTCCCACACAAGCACCTATGGAACAAAAAATGTTAGCAGGAATAAATATCTCTCTGTCTCTCGATGAGAAACCGCTAAGTTATATCACGTAACGTTAGTCTGGGCGGATATTAATGAGCATGACAAACGCCTGATCAAAGCTTAGTTTCTGTTATTGTAAGTTCCAATATGTTCTGTCTAACATTGATCCTGGCCTGTCCCTGCTCTCTTGGCAGCCTAGCAGGCTCATAATTGTATGGCTGTGGTCCGTCAACAATTTCCTCAGCGTCCGAAATGTCATTGCGATCCACTTTTCCCTGTTGTTTGAATCGACCGCTCTCCCTCGTGCTACGTCACGACTCTCGCCCGTCACGCCCATTTTCAGATGCGGAAGTAAAATTTTCTCACAAAAACGACTCCAGAAGCCACTGTAGCGCATTTATAAATTTTTTTTAAAGAAAATCTAGTTCCTATATTATTTTTCTATACATTGACTTGTTGGGTCTTCTAACCTGCAAGTTGCTCTTTAAGCGCGAAAGCTTGGTTAAACACGGAGAGAGTGCCGAGCACAAAAAATGCAGGGACAAGTGTGTAGCAAACAAATCAGGTTCATCAGGTTCGATTATTAAGGCTTTTAATCGGCAGGATGCTGCCGGTCATTCCGCTCTACTAGCTAAACGTCAAATTTGACAGGTGCTCCTAAATTTAAGTTGGGAGCACCAGTGTTACCAAGTAAAAAAGTTAATTTCGAGCTCTGTAAGCCTAACAATTGTATTTACAATCATTTTTGTAAATATAATTGTTAGGCTTAGTGCTAATTCAATTTGCTAATTCGGCCCTGGATTTGATAATTATGTTAAATTATGTGTCATGGTCTCTTGAGGTTGTTTGAAAATCCCTCCTGTTAATCCTGAAGAGAGATGTAGAAACGCTACATATGATGATCAAGTGTGCAAAGGTGAGTCTGTGTCTTGAGATTTATAAATCACTTTTCAGTTTCACACCCAAAGTTTGATTTCAAAATCAAATTAAATATAGCACAACTGCAACATGTAAACTGACAGCATGTTTCTTTAGTGAATGTTTCTATACAATTTTATGTCAAAATTGACATAATTGTCATTTATGTCTGATAAATGTGAACTATGATGAATAAGCATCTAAATATTGTAATGCTTAAACTATGATGTTTATGGATTTATAAATAAGCAACACATATGAATCACTTTAATATTTAAGATTCAATTATTGCACAATTAAATTAAATCCATCCCTTATTTCTGTGTTGAAGAGGAAGAAAGAAGCACATACATTATGCGTTTATTATGCAACACTGAATGGACGTGTGTGACCTGCAATAACAGTGGAACCAGTGCTTCTTCACCACACGTATACAATATAGATGAAGATTGTTTAGGAGACGAGGATAGATGTGAACCACAACTATACAACATAGATGAAGATGGTTTAGAAGACGAGGATAGATGTGAACCACAACTATACAATACAGATGAAGATGGTTTTGGAGACGAGGATAGATGTAAACCACAACTATACAATATAGATGAAGATGGTTTAGAAGACGAGGATGGAGATGTTAATTCCACAAAAGCCTCGTAAGTGTGCGTTTGCCAGTGACATCAAATAACTCTATTACAGAATGCCAAGTGATTAAACTGGTTTTGCAGAGACGTCTTGGATTATTTGGATACTCTAATGGAGAAGATGGAAGAAAACAATACAAGGGATGTAAGGCTTGTCGTAGGGAAGGCTATTGGTGTTCTCAAAATACAAGCTAACACCACAGAAACCAAAGACATATGCTACTCTTCAGATCAGAAAATGATCAGAGTAAGGCCTGAAAAAGATTACAATGTCCACCTGGGCTAGGATTCTTGATTTATCAATGCTTATTCTTCTTTTCACAGGTTGCTAAATGTCAAAGTATCCTGAGTAGGAACTTTTCCTGGTATGTAAAGATTTCCAAGGAGGCCTTTAATAAATCGCGTTTGGAAAACAACGGAACTGCGTTTCTTGGAGTTCTACGGTTCAATAATATGGGAGACAAGGTACTTGCAATAAAAATATTTTTTTAATTCTTTGAGCGTTTTAAGGGATGTTTAAGGGATAACTTATTTGTAATTGTAAAAAAAAATAATTTGACATGTATGCACAGCTCTTTCCCACAGTGACACAAATCTGCTGCATAAAACTTTTATCGTTTAGTAATCATATCCACTTCTGTTATAATGCTAAATTATTTTTGGATCGTATGAATTGTTGTTTGAAAAAAGCTGAAGATTCTATTTCTAAAAATTCAATTTTTGTGTCCGAATGAAAATATTGACATTTTTGACATTTTTCTATGCTATTTTAAAGTTTCATAATGTTGTTTTTGTAGTCTACAAAAAATTTTCCATGCATCAAAAATCAAAAAACACTTTAATTTTCTCATAATATACATTCCACATCACCACATTTTTCAATGATTATCAAACGACTCGTCAGAAGAATCAGTCTCTCTAAATCCCTCCTTTCCGCGAGCTGCTCTGCTCTGATTGGCCAGACGGCCCAGTCTGTTGTGATTGGTCGACCGCTTTCAGCGCGTGTCAGAAGCTAAACTCCCATTAGCATAGAACTGAACTTCAGCTTCCTCAGTCCTCAGCGATTGTACACACGGTAAAGACAGTAACGATGACCTCAATTTTAGCATATCATTGGAAGAACTAGTTATTCAACCCGATCCTCCATCGCAAAGATGACATGAGCAGGACGTTTCTCAGTGATGCGCTACTTAGTTTGAGGTACATTATGAGATGTCACAGCGGTAATTCCTCACCATCAGCATTAACAAGATTATGTCCACAACAAACCCATGTGTATATTTCTAATTTATTTTGGTGCACATTCGGGAACTGTATCAATAACGGTGCATTCGTTAGCCGAGCTCTAACGTGACTGATGTAACATTGTAAAACAACCCTTGCTCCATCCTTTAGCCTATCTTTACTCAAAAACAACAGATAATCTGCATTAATAGACACAGTTTAAGGTAATAGTGGCCACAGAAGCTTAGCAGAAGTATTTCAGTAAGACAGTAATAACGTGAGTCACTTTCAACTTCAAAGTTTTGCACAACGTTTACATTCACAAACAGCTAGGCCTATATTACACAATGCATGAAAGGGAATATTCGAAATATCAAAAAAGGGGCACTTTTTTAACAAAAGCTTCTTGATCTATTGTTTTCACACTTTTATGTTTGATTTTCTTTATGTATCTTTTCTGATTTAGAATCACACTTTGAATAATGAGGTTTATGGAATAACGATGAGGGCCAATATCTCCGACCTTACCAACAATATTGAAATGTTCTTTAAACAGAAAGATCTGGTAATGAAGGTTTTTCTTTTTCTTTTGTTTTTCAAAACATTATTATGATGACCAGACACTGTGAAATCAAAATAATCAAACATGTTCTTACAGGTCGGGAATGCGTCCTGCAAATCTTGGGGTGGCAAAGGTAAATTTACTTATGGATCTATTGATCAGTTCCCATCAACAAAACTTATTTATTTATTTATTTATTTATTTATTTATTACGCAATGTTTTTCCTTCAAAGGAAATCTAACATGGACGACGTCCGGCTGTGAGACCGTAAAAATCGACAATAACACCATAAAGTGCTCGTGTTCACATCTGACATTCTTTGCAGTGCTGATGGTGAGAAGCTTCTCAGTTTCATTTAAAGACCTCATGAATTCAGTATCAGAGTCTTTAAGTTCACATATTTCTCTGATCTCTCAGTCTCCTCCAGATATAAATGCAAACAGCACAGCGCCGTATGTGGAATCATTGAGCTTCATCACTTCTATCGGCTGCGGCATCTCCATGTTTTTTCAGGCCATCGCTCTGTTCATGCATTTCCTGTTACGGTAGAGTCTCTTAATGTTTAACACCTAGTTTGTGCTGTTAGTACTTCAAGTATTGAAGTTCAAAGTTTTTGGACCAGTTGCATTTAGGGATGCACTGACATTAACATTTTGGCCGATACCGATAATTCTTTATATTTGAAAGCTGATAACCGATATATTGACCGATAAATCTAAATCCAAATTCTGATATAATTTAAGAGCCTGATTATAAAAACAAAAGGCTAACCATTAAAAGCCATTTCCCAAAAACTTACAAATACTAAACACATAAATCATATAAATTACAGTAGCCTAGTCTGAACCACAGTAAGATTCCTTGCCTTTTTTAATTTTAGACTCCTATGGCCAAATTTTGTTATAAAAAAAAGAAAAAGAAAATTGGTAACATTTTACAATAAGGTTTCGTTTTGTTAGCATTAGTTAATGAACTAATAATGAATGAACAATACAACTGCAGGATTTATTAATCTTAGTTAAATATTAAATCAACATTTTCTAAGACATTTTTAAGATGCAAAGTTGTATCAATTAGCATTATTTAATGCAGTGTGAACTAACATGAGCTAATATTTTATTAATTACCACTAACAAAGGTTATCGCTCTCTGTTTGTTCATGTTAGTTAATGCGTTAAAAAATGAGACTGTTTTAAAGTGTTCCCAAAGAAATCTATTTCCAAACGAAATAAACAAATAAATAAAATGCCTAAATAATGCAAACAAGGAATTGGATATCTGATATTTGGGTCGAATTTGAATACTTCAAACTAGATCTCGCAGCAATGTTATTTGGATGCTTTAAACTAGATCTCGCAGCGATGTTATTAATAATATGGAAAATTCAAACGCTTTCTCACAGGATATCCTGTGAGGATATACTTGATATATATCCCTGTGAGGATATGAGGATATACTTGATATATATTCTGTGAGGATATACTTGATATATCTCATTGCTTTGTATGAACGGTGTCGCGTGATCGAGATCGGCCCTGTTCTTCTAAGATTGCGTTTTGCTGTTGGTCTGAGCTGATAAACGGTCCGTGTTGCGCAGCTCAAACGAGAAGCATGGTTTCGTTCCGCTTTCATTTGCCGTTTGATGTTTCTCATATGCAACTGGAATGGCAGCTCTAATCAGTTTGGCAATGTGGTGGAGGCACCAATGCGACCTTCTAAAAGAAATTGTGGCACCGGCAGGAAAAAAGGTTGCAGTCTGAAGTGTTTAGCAGTCTGACGTACTAAAACACGGGTGCACAAAGAATTCACAACATTCTTTTACAGTCGTGTTCTTATTATAATTTGATGTAACCTATATGACAGATTTGTGCTGCACACTACACTTATCGAGTTTATGATGTTAAAATGTAAAACTAAGCATTTATCGGCCAATAACGATATGGTGGCCGATATATCCCTAGTTGCTTTTGCTCCTCTTTTGGATAAAAGCATCTGCTAAATGCATGTTACAAATTCAGGTTGTTTTTATATTTGAACAGGAAAGCCAAATCAAACCAGGCCACGAAGATCTTGATGAACATGTTTGTGGCTTTGTTTCTCCTGAATTTATCCTTTTTGTCAAACGAGAGCATCGCCAACACAGGAGACAAGGCTGCGTGTGTCTTCATAGCGCTGCTCATGCATTACTCCATGCTGACTACATTCACCTGGTTCTTCATTCAAGCTCTTCATATGTACTTATGGCTCATCAGACAGAACGTCACCATCACAAACTACATGAGGAAGTTTACCGTGTTCGGCTGGAGTGAGTTATATGAACAAAACACGTTATACTTTTGCCTTAAGAAATAAAACTTTTTAAAACAAAATCCAGCAAGTCAGACTGTAAACTCAGGTTCACCCGAAAAAGAATATAGCCTAGGCCTATATTGTGCATAAGTCTTATGAACTACTGTCATGATACTTTTATGTTTTTGACCTTCACTTCAGCAGCTTGTCTTCATTAATTGTCTCTATCAGTGGTATTTTAATATGAATTTTAGTAATTTTAGTAAAATCAAGTTAATCAAGTTAAATAAAATTAAATGAATATGAGAAATGTTGCCTTGGCAACTAGCTGAAATAAAATGCTTTTTTTTATATTTTATTTTCAGTTCAAGTTTATTTTATTTCAAGTAATGGAATTTTTTTATGGTTTTAGTTTTAGTTACCTATAATAACCCTGATCTCTTTCAGCGTTTCCGGCTCCTATAGTCGTAGCTATTGTTTCAGTAGGAGGGTATAAAACACGGATCATAAACACAACGTCTGGAAAAACCACACGAATGTAAGTTGTTCTGATGTCATAAATGCATGAATTAATAAAACTTAGTGCCCCTATTATGGAACTTTAACCTCTTGACCTCGTATACATTTACTATATAGAATACTATCTTAAAATATTAAAGAATGATAAATGATACATCATTTGAAATTTCTAAGGGTTTGTGAATTTATGGTGTCTGTTTTACGATATAGATGCTCCAGCAACAGTAATACTGTAATTTATGTCAGGAGTGCAAATGACAACACGCAAAATCAAAACGGGACTTCATACCTTTGTTTATGAAATAGCGATTGCGAGATGAATCCAATCCATCACACTTGGGTAAAATGTCCATATGACAAGTGTCCATTGAAAAACATCCAACAGCACTTTTTGTCCACCAAAGCATTAAATCCGTGAAATATTGATATATTGTCCATTGTTAACATCAGAGTTTGCCTGAACAATGTGCTCTCCATCATCATTCTTCTATAAATTCTATAAATTCTAAATCATCCATCCATCCATCCATCCATCCAACCATCTTCTTCCGCTTATCCGGGGCCGGGTCGCAGGGGGCAGCAGTCTAAGCAGAGACTGTCACATGCCTGTCCTGTCTTGTGCTGCACATAGGTGTTTTGTTATTTTGGGCCATGTGCTCATGTCATTGTCTGGTCCCTCCCACTCGTTATCTGATTATTGTTTGAGTTCTCCCACCTGTTCCCCCTTGATTAGTTTCCCTTTATTAGTTCCCTCTTGTTTGCAGTCTGTGTGGATCGTTGTCTATGTTTCCCCTGTGTTATGTTCCTGATTATGCCTGCCTTGTTTTCCCCCACGGGGAGTTTTTGTTTGTAGTTTTATTTTGTTTATTATTTATTAAAATCCTTACCTGCACTTGAATCCTCGCTTCACTTTTTGACCACCCGTGACAGAACGATCCACCATGAAGAGGATTCAGCGGAAGGATTCACTCCAGCCTCCTATTTCCTGCCCTCATTTTGAACACATCGAGAGATTTTGTGTGTTGAGTTCCCTTCGTCAGAAGGGGACTGACATCCGAGAGTTTTCATTGAGGTTCTGCGCTGCTGCAGAGGGACTGGGGCTTGGGGTTATGGCTATGAAGGATTTGTTTAATTACGCCCTTGATGAACCCATCGACTTTATGGTCATGAGAGCCCTGAGACATCTGACGTTTGAGGAATTAGTTAATTCCTTGGAGCGTCACTGTAAACCCCCTGCTAAGAAGGTTCCAGTGCCAGTGATCCCAGTTCCGGTGGTCCCAGTTCCGGTGGTCCCGAGTCCGGTGGTTCCAGTTCCGGGGGTCCCAGTTTCGATGGTCTCGAGTCCGGTGGTCCGGAGGCGGAGGAGGAAGAGGAAGCACGTCACGTCTGTCCAGCCAGAGACTGTTCACGTCACGTCTGCCCAGTCAGAGACTGTTCACGTCACGCCTGCCCAGCCAGAGACGGTTCACATCACGTCTGCTCAGCCAGAGACTGTTCACGTCACGTCTGCCCAGCCAGAGACTGTTCATGTCACGTCTGCCCAGCCAGAGACTGTTCACGTCACGTCTGCCCAGCCAGAGACTGTTCACGTCACGCCTGCCCAGCCAGAGACTGTTCACGTCACGTCTGCCCAGTCAGAGACTGTTCACGTCACGCCTGCCCAGCCAGAGACGGTTCACGTCACGTCTGCTCAGCCAGAGACTGTTCACGTCACGTCTGCCCAGCCAGAGACTGTTCATGTCACGTCTGCCCAGCCAGAGACTGTTCACGTCACGTCTGCCCAGCCAGAGACTGTTCACGTCACGCCTGCCCAGCCAGAGACTGTTCACGTCACGTCTGCCCAGTCAGAGACTGTTAACGTCACGTTTGCCGAGCCTGTGTCTTCTGACAAGATGGCAGCCGCTGCCGAGCCTGGGTCTTCGGACAAGATGGCCGCTGCAGAGAGTGTTCACGTCACGTCTGCCTGGCCTGTGTCTTCAGACAAGATGGCCGCCACAGCGACTGTTCACATCACGTCTGCAGAGCCTGTGTCTTCAGACAAGATTGCCGCCGCCGAGTTGGTGGTGTCTGTTCCTAAGCCGGAGCCAGAGCCAGTGTCTGTTCCTGAGCCGGAGCCTGAGCCAGTGTCTGTTCCTGAGCCGGAGCCAGAGCCAGTGTCTTTTCCTGAGCCGGAGCCAGAGCCAGTGTCTGTTCCTGAGCCGGAGCCAGTGTCTGTTCCTGAGCCGGAGCCAGAGCCAGTGTCTGTTCCTGAGCCGGAGCCAGAGCCAGTGTCTGTTCCTGAGCCGGAGCCAGAGCCAGTGTCTGTTCCTGAGCCGGAGCCAGAGCCAGTGTCTGTTCCTGAGCCGGAGCCAGAGCCAGTGTCTGTTCCAGAGCCAGTGTCTGTTCCTGAGCCGGAGCCGGAGCCAGTGTCTGTTCCTGAGCCGGAGCCAGTGTTTGTTCCTGAGCCGGAGGTGTCTGTTCCAGTACCTGAGCCGGTGGTGTCTGTTCCAGTACCTGAGCCGGTGGTGTCTGTTCCTGTTCCTGGCCCGGTGGTGTCTGTTCCTGGGCCGGTGGTGTCTGTTCCTGGGCCGGTGGTGTCTGTTCTTGGGCCGGTGGTGTCTGTTCCAGTGCCTGAGCCGGTGGTGCCAGTTCCAGAGCCAGAGCCGTTGGTGCCAGTTCCAGAGCCGGAGCCGTTGGTGCCAGTTCCAGTGCCTGAACCGTTGGTGCCTGTTCCTGAGCCGGAGCCGTTGGTGCCAGTTCCAGTGCCTGAGCCGTTGGTGCCAGTTCCAGTGCCTGAGCCGTTGGTGCCAGTTCCAGTGCCTGAGCCGTTGGGTGCCAGTTCCAGTGCCTGAGCCGTTGGTGCCAGTTACACCGCCCGAGGGGTCGTCGCAGCCCTTGCAGCCCTTGCAGCCCGAGGGGTCGTCGCCGCCCTGGCCGCCCGAGGGGTCGTCGCCGCCGCCCTGGCCGCCCGAGGGGTCGTCGCCGCCCTGGCCGCCCGAGGGGTCGTCTCCGCCCTGGCCGCCCGAGGGTTCGTCTCCGCCCAGGCCGCCCGAGGGGTCGTCTCCGCCCTTGCAGCCCGAGGGGTCGTCGCCGCCCTGGCCGCCCGAGGGGTCGTCGCCGCCCTGGCCGCCCGAGGGGTCGTCGCCGCCCTGGCCGCCCGAGGGGTCGTCTCCGCCCAGGCCGCCCGAGGGGTCGTCTCCGCCCAGGCCGCCCGAGGGGTCGTCTCCGCCCAGGCCGCCCGAGGGGTCGTATCCGCCGTGGCCGCCCGAGGGAAAGTCTCCGCCGTGGCCGCCCGAGGGAAAGTCTCCGCCGTGGCCGCCCGAGGGAAAGTCTCCGCCGTGGCCGCCCGAGGGAAAGTCTCCGCCGTGGCCGCCCGAGGGAAAGTCTCCGCCGTGGCCGCCCGAGGGAAAGTCTCCGCCGTGGCCGCCCGAGGGAAGGTCTCCGCCCTGGCCGCCCGAGAGAGAGTCTCCGCCCTGGCCGCCCGAGGGAAAGTCTGCTCCGCCCTGGCCGCCCGAGGGAAAGTCTGCTCCGCCCTGGCCGCCCGATGGACTCTCTGCTCCGCCCTGGCCGCCCGATGGACTTTCAGCTCCGCCCTGGCCTCCCGAACTGTCCATTTTCCCTGCCCCACCCTGGTCTGTCCTTCCTGTTCCCCCTGTTCCCCCTGTTTCACCCTGGTCTGTCCCTCCCGTCCCGCCCTGGTCTGTCCCTCCCGTCCCGCCCTGGTCTGTCACTCCCGCCCCGCCCTGGTCTGATGGAGCGTCTGGTAGCCGCTCCGTAGGGAGGGGGTAATGTCACATGCCTGTCCTGTCTTGTGCTGCACATGGGTGTTTTGTTATTTTGGGCCATGTGCTCATGTCATTGTCTGGTCCCTCCCACTCGTTATCTGATTATTGTTTGAGTTCTCCCACCTGTTCCCCCTTGATTAGTTTCCCTTTATTAGTTCCCTCTTGTTTGCAGTCTGTGTGGATCGTTGTCTATGTTTCCCCTGTGTTATGTTCCTGATTATGCCTGCCTTGTTTTCCCCCACGGGGAGTTTTTGTTTGTAGTTTTATTTTGTTTATTATTTATTAAAATCCTTACCTGCACTTGAATCCTCGCTTCACTTTTTGACCACCCGTGACAGAGACGCCCAGACTTACCTTTCCCTAGACACTTCCTCCAGCTCTTCCGGGGGGATACCGAGGCGTTCCCAGGCCAGCCAGGAGACATAATCCTAGGTCTTCCCTGGGGTCTTCTCCCGGTGGGACGCGCCTGGAACACCTCCCCGGGAAGGCGTCCAGAAGGCGTCCAGGAGGCATCTGGAACAGATGCCCGAGCCACCAGCGGCTCTACTCTGAGCTCCTCCCGAGTGACCGAGCTCCTCACCCTCACCTCTAAGGGATCCCCCAGCCACCCTGCGGAGAAAGCTCATTTCGGCTGCCTGTACCCGGGATCTTGTCCTTTCGGTCATGACCCACAGCTCATGACCATAGGTGAGAGTAGGAATGTAGATTGACCGGTAAATCGAGAGCTTCGCCTCGCAGCTCAGCTCCTTCTTCACCACAACAGACCTGTACATCGACCACATTACTGCAGAAGCTGCACCGATCCGTCTGTCAATCTCCCATTCCATCCTTCCCTCAAAACCGCACTGTTCCTCCTGAATCCAAGGTTCTACTATCGGCCGAATTCTCCTTTCCCGGGCAGGCTGAGAAGTGTGATCCCCCTGTAGTTGGAACACACCCTCCGGTTCCCCTTCTTAAAAAGAGGGACCACCACCCTGGTTTGCCAGCAAAGAGGTATTGTCGCCGACCGCCACATGATGTTGCAGAGGCGTGTCAGCCAAGACAGCCCCACAACATCCAGAGACTTGAGGTACTCAGGGCAGATCTCATCCACCCCCGGCGCCTTGCCACAGAGGAGCTTTTTGACTACCTTGGTGACTTCAGCTTGGGTGATGGACGAGTCCACCTCCAAGCCCTCGGCCTTTGCTTACTCAATGAAAGATGTGTCGGTGGGATTGAGGAGATCCTCGAAGTATTCCTTCCACCGTCCGACGATATCCCCAGTTGAGGTCAACAGTGGCCCACCTCCACTGTAAACAGTGTTAGTAGGACACTGCTTCCCCCTCCTGAAGCGCCAGACGGTTCTCTTCGAGGCCAACCAATAATCCTTCTCCATGGCATCATCGAACTCTTCCCAGGCCCGATTTTTTGCCTCCACAACCACCGGGGTTGCCGTCCGCTTGGCCTGCCGGTACCCTGTCAGCTGCCTCAGGAGTCCCACAAGCCAACTAGGCCTGATAGGACTCCTTCAACTTGACAGTATCTCTTACTTCTAGTGTCCACCAGCGGGTTCGGGGATTGCCGACACAACAGGCACAGGAGACCTTACAGCCACAGCTCCAAGCTGCCGCGACGACAATGGAGGTGGAGAACATGGTCCACTCGGACTCAATATCTCCAGACTCCCTCGGGATCCGGTCGAAGCTCCGCCGGAGGTGGGAGTTGAAGATCTCTCTGACAGAGGACTTGGCCAAACGTTCCCAACAGATCCTCACAGTACATTTTGGTCTGCCGAGTCGGTCCAGCTTCCTCCCCCGCCATCGGATCTAACTCCCCACCAGATGGTGATTAGTTGACAGCTCCGCCCCTCTCTTTACCCGAGTGTCCAAGACATACGGCCGGAGGTCGGATGAAACGACCACAAAGTCGATCATCGACCTCTGGCCTAGGGTGTCTTGGTGCCACGTGCACTGATGGACACCCTTATGCTTGAACATAGTGTTCATTATGGACAAGCAGTAACTAGCACAGAAGTCCAATAACAGAACACCGCTTGGGTTCAGATCAGGGGGGCCATTCCTCCCAATCACGCCCCTCCAGGTGTCACTGTCGCTGCCCACGTGGGCGTTAAAATCCCCCAGTAGAACGACGGAGTCCCCAGTCAGAGCACTTTCCAGCACCCCTCCCAGAGACCCCAAGAGGGCCGGGTACTCTGCATTGCCGTTCGGCCCGTAGGCACACACGACAATAAGAGACCTGTCCCCAACCCGAATGCGCAGGGAAGCAACGAGTGAGCGAGGTGACGTTCCACGTCCCTAAAGCCAGTTTCTGTGTCCAGAGATCGGGACGTTGGGGCCCCCGCCTTCGGCTGCCGCCCGATCCACTATGCACCTGCCCCTTACGGTCCCTCCTGCAGGTGGTGAGCCCACGGGAAGGTGGGCCATTGTCATTGTAGTAAAATTTTGATGGACAAAACTTTTAGACAATGCCAAGACGATTCCAACAACATGTGAGCTGTTTACCTTCCGCATGTGCACAACAGTACAGATATACAGTACAGATTTCATTTGCTTGAAAAACAAATCCTTGTGACCAAAAACATTTTATTCCCCTCAAGAGGACGTGTTATGCCGAGTTCACACCGCACGATTTTCAAAGTAGTGGGGTCACTGTTCTTTTCACACTGCATGACTATCTGGGGTGTCATTCAGTTGCTGTTGTGTTAACTGCACGATGGATCAGCGACAAGTTTCACACTGCATGACTTTACAATAGGAAGAATCTCAGACAACTTTTGTCTGGTCTGCAAACTACGTTTCACAACCAAACACACGAGAAGTGATGAGGTAATAATGCAAGATCACACCTGCGTGAGACCGAAATTGTTATTTTAAATGAATGCCTGCAAGAAGATTGCGATCCAAATTGTCTGTGCGCTGATTTGCAGCGAAAAGGAGAAAAAAAACAATTATGCAGGAGGAAATGGTTGGGGAGACGAGAGCAAGGAGTGTGTGTTCTGCAAAGAGAGTTGGGGGTAAATAATTTTGCATTGTGCTGCTATTGCTGCTGGTCAAGCAAATGTTTGTGCTTTGTTTCTGTTTGATATAATTGTAAATATATCTATTAAAATACTGATATTCTGGTCTATAACTCCTCCCCGAACATCCAGCTGTCCTGTTTCTTGCTCTCTCATTGGCTGTAGGTCATCGCCGATGTAGTTTTCAGTCAGAACACATTCACACAGCAGGATTTTGAATCGCCGACAGGTCCAGATATTCAGCATGCCTAATATTTCACGGGCGTCGGACGGACTCGTCGGCAATTCTCTCAAATCGCGTCTTTGATAATTCACACTGCATGATTGTCACTCGCGTGAACGAGCACCAATTTGCCTATGATTTCAGGCATTTGTCGGCAATCTCACAAAACCTGTCGGCAAGCGAAAATCAGGCCTAAAATCGTTTCGAGTGAACTTGGCATTAGAGAAGAAGCGAGGAGAAGAAAGATTTGGAGAGTGAAGTCAGCGGCAGAATCAGCGATGCTTGTTCTCTCGTTCTGTAGACACCACTAGCGGAATATGTATGCAATATCAATATCTATTGAGACAATCGATTGTTTTGGGAGACCAAATGCTGTCTTTTGTCTGAATGATTGGCCATCATTGCAATAATAGTTCATGTATAGCCTCCAAACGATTGCTTTTGGAGCACGATTGCTGTTTGAATAGACCATAAATATAGCGATTGTTTACGAAGGCCTAGTGATGTAGCATCTGTTTATATGTCTGGACACGACAATCAACGGTTGACAATCAACGTACTTTCCATGTATGGAGACAAAAACTGACTGTAGGGGTTTTTTTGTATACAGCTAATTTTGTGTGAATTTAGTAATGAATGCACTAAAACGTTTAACATCATGAAATAATTTTGTATTATTTGTATTATTTTGTAAAATTTAAGAATGGTTTAATATATGTGGTATATGTAAAAGTAACTGTAACTGTAAAAGCTTTCTCTAGCCCTCTGATGATTTTCTTACCGAGGGGCACTTTGGAGCATCAAGTGGCCATTCTCGAAAAAGGCACTAGTCAGAGAAAAAACCTTGCAGGAACCTCATTTTTTGTTATATCATCCTCAAACTTGAAACATAACTTCTTTAGACTTGTGGCTTTGGGCCCATTGTATATCTAGCTGTCGCAGGCATCTTTATTATTATTTAATTATGATAAAAAGATGTTATGCACAAAACATTTTCATTTATACTCCAGCTTGTCTAACTTTTTAAAAAAACTTGTATTGTTTTTGAATAAAGCTCCATTTGTCTTCTTTCAAATGATACAACAACTATGCTAATACTCCAAAGGGTTTAGGAAAGACAACCATTTGAGTTCGAGTTTCCTGTTTTGGGCTCAAAAGGGGGGTCCGAATCAAGAGGTTAATAAGTCATTGTGAATTCATTGGGTTTAGTTGCCGTGTTTCAGTGCATTATGGAAAGAGCAGGAGTTACACATTCTGACTAACACGCATCTGAGGCGGCATTGGTGACACACGTGGTATTAGTCGATTAATTGATTGTTCATTTAAACGACGATCGTTTATGGGAATTTGCGTAAATTGACATCCCAACAAAAAGCTCTATTACACACTGCATGAACGGTAATATCTGAAAAAGCATAATGGGGCATTTTAAGTGTTTTCTGATTATATTTCACTCTCTTCTAATTATAGGTGCTGGATTACAGATCCTTTAATTCACTACATAGTGAATATTGGCTACTACGCTTTAGTCTTCATCTTCACAACTGGAATCTTCATCATGATCGTCACCAAGATTGTCCAAGCTCGACAAATAAGAGCCCCTGACGGCAAGAGAAAGATGTTCAGAAAGCAGCTCATGATAGTGTTGAGTTTGTTCCTGCTCTTCGGCCTGACGTGGGCTGTGGCGTTCTTCAGTTATGGACCGATGCTCATTCCCTCATATTACATCTTCACTGTGTTGAACTCGTTTCAGGGTGAGAAACAATCACATGCATCATTACATTTGGTTTAGTAGAATGCTTCTATTTTTCCAACAGATTTCAGCAAATTATTTAAATTAATTCATGAGTGATTTTTAATTGATTTTCAAAATACACTGCTCAAAAAAATAAAGGGAACACTTTTTAATCAGAGAATAGCATCAAGTCAGTTAAACTCCTGGGATATTGATCTGGTCAGTTAAGTAACAGAGGGGGTTGGTAATCAGTTTCAGCTGCTTTAGTGTTAATGAAATTAACAGCAGGTTCACTAGATGGGCAACAGTGAGACAACCCCCAAAACAGGAATGGTTTTACAGGTGGAGGCCACTGACATGTTTTCCCTACTCATCTTTTCAGACTGTTTTTCACCAGTTTTGCATTTGGCTAGGCTCAGTGTCACTACTGGTAGCATGAGGCGATACCTGGACCCTACAGAGGTTGCGCAGGCAGTCCAGCTCCTTCAGGATGGCTCATCATTACGTGCCATTGCCAGAAGGTTTGCTGTGTCTCCCAGCACAGTCTCAAGAGCATGGAGGAGATTCCAGGAAGACAGACAGCTACTCTAGGAGAGCTGGGCAGGGCCGTAGAAGGTCCTTAACCCATCAGCAGGACCGGTATCTGCTCCGTTGTGCGAGGAGGAACATGATGAGCACTGCCAGAACCCTACAAAATGACCTCCAGCAGGCCACTGGTGTGAATGTCTCTGACCAAACAATCAGAAACAGACTTCATGAGGGTGGCCTGAGGGCCCGACGTCTTCTAGTGGGCCCTGTGCTCACTGCCCAGCACCAGGGAGCTCGATTGGCATTTCCCATTGAACACCAGAATTGGCAGGTCCGCCACTGGTGCCCTGTGGTTTTCACAAATGAGAGTTAGGTTCACCCTGAGCACGTGACAGACAGGAAAGGGTCTGGAGAAGCCGTGGAGAATGTTATGCTGCCTGTAACATCGTTCAGCATGACCGGTTTGGTGGTGGGTCAGTGAGGGTCTGGGGAGGCATATCCATGGAGGGACGCACAGACCTCTGCAGGCTAGACAATGGCACCCTGACTGCCATTAGGTATTGGGATGAAATCCTTGGATCCATTGTCAGACCCTATGCTGGTGCAGTGGGTCCTGGGTTCCTCCTGGTGCACAACAATGCCCGGCCTCATGTGGCGAGAGCATGCAGGCAGTTCCTGGAGGATGAAGGAATGATACCATTGAAGGGCCACCACGCTCACCTGACCTACATCCAATAGAACACCTCTGGGACATTGTGTTTCGGTCCATCTGACATCACCTGGTTGCACCTCAGACTGTCCAGGAGCTCAGTGATGCGCTGGTCCAGATCTGGGAGGAAATACCCCAGGACACCATCGGTCGTCTCAGTAGGAGCATGTCCCGACGTTGTCAGGCATGCATACAAGCACGTGGGGGCCATACAAACTACTGAGAACCATTTTGAGTTGCTGTAATGAAATTTCAGCAAAATTGACAAGCCTGCTGCATCATTTTTTCACTTAGATTTCCGGGGTGTCTTTGAATTCAATCCTCTGTAGGTTGATTATTTTCATTTCCATCAAACGATGTGGCATCCTTTCGTTCATAACACATTACCCAGTCCATATTAGTATAGATATCCAGCATGATATTTTTCCCCATTGAGATCTGATGTGTTTTCAAAGTGTTCCTTTAATTTTTTTGAGCAGTGTATATAATTAATTAGAATGTTATAATGGGAGTTGATATTTTGTGTGTTACAGTTTAAAAACATTATGTAAGCAACTTTAAATCTGTGAAATGTATTTGAGGAAATTATTTTCTCTGATTTTTTTTCAGGGTTTTTCCTCTTCCTGTATTACTGCCACATTCACAAAGACTTAGAAGGTCATTTCTCTGATGATCCAGAAACGTCCGGCTCCACCACAACCATCGTTCAATCCAGAGTAAATGCTCTGGAAAATGTTTATAATGAACCTAATTAAGACAGTTTGACTTAGACAGCAAGTCGAAAGTAGAAGGTCGGAATACTAGTCATGTTTAATAATAATCCGTCTAAGATGTTGTACGGTGAGGGGATGTAATAACTCATAATGGGATCATAAGTGGGATCATTAGCTTTTAAGACATTTTAAACTAAAGTTAATTTAACGTACATGAACATCATCACTGGAAGCTACTTTACAAGTTTTTTTCTCGTATTGCAAGTTCAGGGTAACTATAACCCTTAGATATGAAATATATTTTTTGACTGAATTTTGAATGTATAAATTGTGCAATGATCATTATTTTATTCATTATTTCTTGGTGTAGTTGTAAAGATGTCAAGTAAAAAGAATTTTGTTTCAAATAATTATAATGCAGTTATCTAGACTTTTGCTTTAAGCCTGAAGGCTAAACAAAAGTGAAAATTATATTGTTTCTTTTATACAGTGCATTAATATGATAATCAAAATTATATTGTTTCTTTTATACAGTGCATTAATATGATAATCTTTACTCTTGCCTCCATAACAGCATGAATTTGTGCATTATATTCAATATTTTGATTTAGTCTTTCTACATATAAATATATTAGTGGCATGCTACTATATGTTTCTTATTGCAGGTTTTGTTTTCAGTAGTTATGTATTTGATATGCATTTATGATAGTGATATAGGCTTGAGTAACACTAGAGGGCGCTGTGAGATTGTGCAGTGTAACTCACAGTGTCTGAGGCTGGAGTTGAAGATGTGAATGAGATCATCTATAATCGACTCTGTGTGACACATGTAGTTGCAATTACAACCAGCTAATGACTCAATACTTGTGATTCACAGTGACTAATAAACTTCCTCTATCGTGACCTGGCGCATGCGTTAGCTGCGACGGCACTGTCGGTGCGTTTGTCTGTATGTTTTCTGTTTGAGTTTATTTTTTGTTAATTTCTGAGAGTGTACTACAGCAAAACCATCATGGGAAATTGGACAAGTTGGTTTTGGACTATCCTTATAATTACATGGATTGTAACTGACTCCGTGGTATGGACTATTCAACTAGATGATGCCGGAGCAGGGCAAGGACTCACCTATTCCCGGGTTGAACTTCTATCTCTGCGCAACTCTATCCACTGCCAAATGATTCCATCTATGATCATTCCCCCTGAGCTAATTTCAACATCAAGCTTAAAGAGGAAAAGAGGAAGGCGAGGAGGGGTGCGATGCAGACTTAGAAGACGTCCTTTTAAACCTCCGCTACCTTCATTAATTCTCTCAAATGTTCGTTCATTGAGAAATAAAATGGACTTGTTGCATGCTAAATGTCTCACAGATGCATCATTCAGGGAGGCATGTGTTCTTGCTTTGACTGAGTCTTGGCTAGATGAGTCTGTCCCGGACTCCGAGGTTAGCCTGGATGGCTTTAAAATCTTTCGGGCAGACAGAACGAGTAACTCTGGGAAAGAGCGTGGAGGTGGGGTGTGTATGTACATCAACTCACGCTGGTGCACTAACATCAAAGTACATGAGAAGATCTGTAATCCTAACCTGGAGCTGCTCACCCTGTCCGCCCGTGCTTTCCATCTCCCGCGGGAATTCCCAACTGTTGTGCTTAGCTGTGTATATGTCCCACCAAGCGCTAATGTCAAAGCAGCGGCTGAACAAATAGCGCAAAATACACAGGCTATGCTCAGCAAATATCCGGATGCTCCAGTGCTACTTCTTGGTGATTTTAACAGCTGTCGGCTTGACTACTCATTGCCAGCCTTCAATCAATATGTGGATGTACCAACGAGATTCAATAAAACTATAGATTTGTGTTACAGTAATATTTCGGAAGCCTTTAAAGCTAGAGCTCTTCCGCCGCTAGGGTTAGCGGATCACAATGTTATCCATTTACTTCCTGTTTACAAACAACGGCTGAAACAACGCAAACCGGTAATACGCAGCATCCCCCAATGGTCGGAGGATGCTATTGCATGCCTTCAAGGCTGTTTTGCATGTACAGACTGGGAAGTCTTTGAGGGAGACCTGGATGAACAGGTTTCAGTTATTACAGATTACATCAAATTCTGTATGGATCTCTTGATACCGGTAAAGTCTATTAGAGCATATTCCAACTCAAAACCATGGATCAATTCACAAATAAAATATCTCTTCCAGAAGAAGAAACTTGCCTTCAGGCAAAAGGACTCTGTTGGTCTCAAAAAAATAAATCAGGATATCAAAAATGAAATCTTTAAAGCGAAAAATAATTATAAGAACAAACTGGAGCAGGATTTTGCAAATATGGACACCAAACAGGCATTCCAGCGTGTGAGGACCCTTACTGGACAAGCCTCTAAACAGACTACTTATGTTTCAGATCCTACCACCTTTGCAAGTAATCTTAATAATTTTTATGCCCGTTTTGACACCTCTGACTTCTCAGCAGAGTGTGATAGCCTTTTGGATTCTTTGCCCTTTCAAGAGTTGAACTATGAGTCCCTTCTAACCAGGCAGGATGTCTATTTCCAGCTCAACAAGTGCAAATCGAATAAAGCTCCTGGGCCAGATGGTATTCCGGGTCGGGTCTTGAAAAGCTGTTCCCTGGAACTAACCCCTATTCTTCATTCTCTCTTCCTTCGCTCACTCTGTACTTCAACAATACCTGTCAAATGGAAATCATCGATTGTTATTCCTGTTCCAAAAAAAACGCATCCATCCGAGTTAAATCATTACAGGCCTGTATCATTAACCTCTATTATAATTAAATGTTTTGAGAAAATCGTCAAAAACATTATGCTCCCATACGTTACACCATCTCTAGATTGTTTACAATTTGCATATAAGCAGAAGAGAGGTACTGATGATGCAGTGGCCTGTCTCTTACATTGTCTACTTCAACACCTGGACATCTCTGGGAATTATGCCAGACTTCTCTTTATTGACTTTAGTTCCGCTTTTAACTCGATTCAGCGTCATCAGATGATAAAGAAACTACAGAGTATGCAAGTCCCATCATCTTTAATATATTGGATTCACAATTTTCTTTCTAATAGGCCCCAAGTGGTTAAAGTGGGCAGTGCATTATCAACAACCATTGTCCTTAACACCGGCGCCCCTCAGGGGTGCGTACTTAGCCCATTCCTTTTTATTCTTTACACAAATGACTGTCAGAGTCAATTTACAACTACTCATTATTTTAAATATGCAGATGATACAGCCATTCTTGCTCTGCTTAATGAGGACAATGACTCTTTTTTGGACTATCAACGCTCTACAGCACATTTTAGCACATGGTGTGAGGATAATTTTCTGCACCTTAATATTCTTAAGACAAAGGAACTGGTCTTTAGCACATTAAAAACACAGATCCATGCTTCTAGCATCATCATTAATGGAGAGATAGTAGAGAGAGTAGAGCATTTTAAATATCTTGGCATTATTTTGGATCAAAATCTCGATTTCAATCAGCACACTCTAGGGGTTTACAAACGCTGTCAACAAAGACTGACAGCTATTCGTAAACTTAGGCACTTGTCTGTTCAGCCACGTCTTCTTTTGCTTTTGTATCGCAGTATTATCGAGCCAGTTCTTACTTATGGTGCCATTTGTTTTTTCCATATGCTTACAGTTATCAATAGGAACAAATTCTTAAAGATAACTCATTTAGCAAGTAAAATTATTGGCATCACTACCCCTTCTCTATCGGATATTGTCTCAACACTCATATTGCGAAAGGCACAAAAAATCTTAAATGATTCAGAACACCCACTTTATAAATATTTTATCCTTTTGCCTTCTGGCCGTAGATATAGGTTACCGATGTGTAGAAAGGCCAAGTTTAGTAAGAGTTTTGTTCCTGTATCTACACGAGCTCTAAATACGGTACATAGGTAATGGGCCATTGATGTGTCAGGTATGCTCACTCTCACTTTTTTTTTTATTTTTTTTTTTTATTATGTTGTTAATATGTTATGTGTGTTTGTATTTGTATTATGTACGCACCTATGGTGGAAACCAATTTCCTCTTGAGGACAAATAAAAGGAATAATAATAATAAACTTCCTCTATCTAGTTGAATGAGTTGAGCCTTCCACCTGTTGATGACACGTTTTTTTAATGACGTAAAAAAATAAATACTATTCTTCTGAACTATTTATCAAAGAATCCTGAAAAAACATGCATTATATTTTCCACAAATATATGACGCAACACAACCATTTTTAGCATTGATAATAATCATAAATGTTTCTTGAGCATCAAATCATCATATTAGAATGATTTCTGAAGGATTATGTGACACTGAAGACTGGAGTAATGATGCTGAAAATTCAGCTTTTATCACAGGAATAAACACTTACATTTTACAAGATATTCATGTAGAAAACTGCTTTTAAATGGGTCATGACATAAGAAATCAAATTCCTTGATCTTTTGACATATAAGAGAACTTTGTACCATTAAAACATCCTGCAAGTTTCCAAATGTACTCCTCATTTTAAACAAAGCATACATTTAATCAAGCTCCAAAAATGGCTTGTTTTGATTGCCACATTGATATTGCAGGATCTGTGATGTCACACAGGCAAATATATTTGCATATTTATAGTTATACATCACACCATAGGCCCCCCCCCACTGGTGTTCATTTGCTTAACGTCTGACATTTGCCTTCACTGGATGTATGTGTTGCATCAAAAGCAAACAGAAGCCATTAAAATGACTGACGCTGTCTACACCGATACAGTATACAGATGTGTGTTCAGATTATAATGACTGACGCTGTCTACACCGATACAGTATACAGATGTGTGTTCAGATTATAATAACTGACGCTGATACACTGATACAGTATACAGATGTGTGTTCAGATTATAATGACTGACGCTGTCTACACCGATACAGTATACAGATGTGTGTTCATATTATAATGACTGACGCTGATACACTGATACAGTATACAGATGTTTGTTCATATTATAATGACTGACGCTGTCTACACTGATACAGTATACAGATGTGTGTTCAGATTATGACTGACGCTGATACAGTATACAGATGTGTGTTCAGATTATAATGACTGACGCTGTCTACACTGATACAGTATACAGATGTGTGTTCAGATTATAATAACTGACGCTGATACACTGATACAGTATACAGATGTGTGTTCAGATTATAATGACTGACGCTGTCTACACCGATACAGTATACAGATGTGTGTTCATATTATAATGACTGACGCTGATACACTGATACAGTATACAGATGTTTGTTCATATTATAATGACTGACGCTGTCTACACTGATACAGTATACAGATGTGTGTTCAGATTATGACTGACGCTGATACAGTATACAGATGTGTGTTCAGATTATAATGACTGACGCTGTCTACACTGATACAGTATACAGATGTGTGTTCAGATTATAATAACTGACGCTGATACACTGATACAGTATACAGATGTGTGTTCAGATTATAATGACTGACGCTGTCTACACCGATACAGTATACAGATGTGTGTTCATATTATAATGACTGACGCTGATACACTGATACAGTATACAGATGTGTGTTCAGATTATGACTGACGCTGATACAGTATACAGATGTGTGTTCAGATTATAATGACTGACGCTGTCTACACTGATACAGTATACAGATGTGTGTTCAGATTATAATAACTGACGCTGATACACTGATACAGTATACAGATGTGTGTTCAGATTATGATGACTGACGCCGTCTACACTGATACAGTATACAGATGTGTGTTCAGATTATAATAACTGACGCTGATACACTGATACAGTATACAGATGTGTGTTCAGATTATGATGACTGACGCCGTCTACACTGATACAGTATACAGATGTGTGTTCCTATTATAATGACTGACGCTGTCTACACTGATACAGTATACAGATGTGTGTTCAGATTATGACTGACGCTGATACAGTATACAGATGTGTGTTCAGATTATAATGACTGACGCTGTCTACACCGATACAGTATACAGATGTGTGTTCAGATTATGACTGACGCTGATACAGTATACAGATGTGTGTTCAGATTATAATGACTGACGCTGTCTACACTGATACAGTATACAGATGTGTGTTCAGATTATAATGACTGACGCTGTCTACACTGATACAGTATACAGATGTGTGTTCAGATTAGGGATGGGGCCGATCCGATCCAGTATCGGTATCGGGAGCCGATACCAGTGTAATTCACGTATCGGATTTTCCCGATCCAACCTGCGGAGATATCCGATATCCATGAGTCATAAGCGCTTTAACGTTGTCTAATGAAATCCAAAAGCGAATCCCGCCGGTGAGTCTGCTAGCTGGCTGCAAACTGCGGAATGGATTTCCCGAACGGAGGCGCGGCTCAATGAGACACAGAATTATGAGAGAAATCCGTTCCGCAGTTTGCAGCTAGCCGCTTTGTGTAAATACTTCACACTGGAAACACCGCAGAGCAAAACAGCTAAATGCAATGTTTGCAAAGCCGTGATTCAGAGCTCTTTAAAGCTCCCTCGCATCGTACAACACAACGAACGCAATCAAACATGTTTAAAAGCACCACGTTACTGTGCGTTCACACCAAACGCGAATAGCGCGTCAAATTCGTGTCTAGTTGGACGCTTGAATATTTTGAATCCATTCGCGCGTCCAGTGCGAAATTGACGCGCGTCTGAGGTGAAATCCGTCTGTTTGCAAGATGCTGATGTTGATTGAGCATTCATCGAGAGAGTTACTGCATCGGAGCGAGGATCTCCCTTCAGATAGTGTGTGTGTAAGATGTTTACACTTGCACTTTTCTTATATTTCAAGACTCAAGTATTTGACATTTTGTGAATGTAATAAATATTGACATTACAATCAATTTGAAACCCTTAAAGTTGCATATTTGGTTTCATAATGGGATTTTTCCTGTTAACGGGATTTCCTGTTTTTTTTTTACTGCATTTTCTGAACTTACATCAAGTTGCCTTTTGAGACATACATGCATAGGCCTACATACATACATAACATACATACATGCATATCATACTTGCATGTTGAGAGAAGTTTATTTCAGCAACATATAAAATAAACAATAATGATAACAAAAATATTAAAGCAAACAGCTCTGGTATCGGAATAGAATCGGTATCGGCCGATATCTAAATTCAGGTATCGGGATCGGATCGGAAGTGAAAAAATGTGGATCGGTGCATCCCTAGTTCAGATTATGACTGACGCTGATACAGTATACAGATGTGTAATCAGATTATAATAACTGACGCTGATACACTGATACAGTATACAGATGTGTGTTCAGATTATAATGACTGACGCCGTCTACACCGATACAGTATACAGATGTGTGTTCATATTATAATGACTGACGCTGTCTACACTGATACAGTATACAGATGTGTGTTCAGATTATGACTGACGCTGATACAGTATACAGATGTGTGTTCAGATTATAATGACTGACGCTGTCTACACTGATACAGTATACAGATGTGTGTTCAGATTATGACTGACGCTGATACAGTATACAGATGTGTGTTCAGATTATAATGACTGACGCTGATACACTGATACAGTATACAGATGTGTGTTCAGATTATAATGACTGATGCTGTCTACACTGATACAGTATACAGATGTGTGTTCAGATTATGACTGACGCTGATACAGTATACAGATGTGTGTTCAGATTATAATGACTGACGCTGATACAGTATACAGATGTGTGTTCAGATTATAATGACTGAAGCTGTCTACACTGATACAGTATACAGATGTGTGTTCAGATTATAATGACTGACGCTGTCTACACTGATACAGTATACAGATGTGTGTTCAGATTATAATGACTGACGCTGATACACTGATACAGTATACAGATGTGTGTTCAGATTATAATGACTGACGCTGATACAGTATACAGATGTGTGTTCAGATTATAATGACTGACACTGATACACCGATACAGTATACAGATGTGTGTTCAGATTATAATGACTGACGCTGTCTACACTGATACAGTATACAGATGTGTGTTCAGATTATAATGACTGACGCTGATACACTGATACAGTATACAGATGTGTGTTCAGATTATAATGACTGACGCTGTCTACACTGATATAGTATGTGTGTTCAGTTTCTGACGGACTCCATGCGTTTGAGTCTGTCGACAACAAGACAAATGGAAGAGAGAATGAACGTTTGTCCAGTTTAACCCTCTGGAGTCTGAGGTGTTTTTGGGGCCCTTGAGATGTTTTGACATGACCTGACATTTGTGCTTATTTCAGCTACTTACAACATACTATTGGCCAACATGTAATTTTGTTGTATTCAGCACAAACTCTGCTACAATAATATGTGAGCAAAATGGATGTACATGTTTGCATTTTATAGAAAAAAAATATTATGCGTGGTTAGTATGTTTTGGGAAAAACATTGTCACTGCAATAAGGCCATTTAACACATACTGAATAGTTTTCCATAAGACTTTGGAATTACTATTCTTGTAGGCTAGAATTTTTTCTACAAAATGAGGTGAAAATCATTCTGACCACTCTTTCACAAACAACAATATAACGATTTTAATTTTGCATGTCAGTTTTTGTGTCAGCACTGCTGTATGCGTGGGCCATGAATATTAATGTGATTCACACCAGGGGTGTGACTAAAGACACTCCCCCCATGGCTAATGGGCCATCAAGGTGCTGTGAGGCAGCCTGAACAAAGAATGATGAACTAAGAATGATTCACTGATGAATAAAAAGTTACAAAGAACAGCATTTATTCAAAATAGAAATCTTTTCTAACAATGGAAAGACTTAAAGTTATTACTATCACTTACATCCTTTCCAAAAAAGAAAGAAAAAAAGACCAAACTTTTGTTTTTTTATAAAAAAATATTTTTATTCAAAGAATCCTGAAAAAACTATTACAGGTTATAAAAAATATATATTAAGCAGCACAACGGTTTCCAACACTGATTTAAAACTCATTGCCGTTTTCTGTGACACACCACAGAGCTCTGTTATAAGTTGCTCCATAAACTCTTTATGTGACAAGTTACCATGTAGCTCTTTGTGCACAATGAAAGAGTTGGTGGAAGCAATGTCCAAGAAGTGTAGAAAAATCTTACTGTACCACTTCATGGTTATGTGCTGTGTTGTGTAGTACTGTAACAGCTGATCAGACAGGTCAACACCCCCCATGAGTTTGTTGTATGCAGTCACAGGTGCAGGACATGGAAATGTCTTTGTCCTCCATGTATCTTGTGTTTTCACCCTCATCTGCGCAGTGTCTCCTGTATAAGCAGAATGGATGGTTTTTGTCATTTCACACAAGAATAGGTAGGCTACTTTTATATTATGACGATGTAAACACAATTAGGCTACATTTCATCTGTAAAATATTACGTCTATGCACTTACTCGGTATGATTTCTCGATCGCACTGAGAACAAGGTTCACATTCCTAAAAAACAACATCAAAATAAAACTTTTAGCATACATTATACAAAGTAAACTGCTGAGCAAGTGATGGTTATGGACAAACAATGTATAGTTGATGGGCCATAGAACGGAGAAATATCTATTTATGGGCCATAGACCGCGTCACCGCGAGTATCTGTTGATGGGTATCCGCACGCATTTAGTGACACACGCAATAAGCGGATCGTTCGCGAACGACACACATCACTACATTTCAAACATTTACACCTGTATTCACAAACATCTGTGCATAAGGCAGTATTGAAGCGTGTCTTAGGCTAACCAAAATCGAGCATTTATATAAAAATATAATGTAGACAGTAGGCTATATCACATATTTTACCGGAGGCTGAAACATATTTGCACTAAATCACATTAGTAGATATTCGCAAACAAGCTACATTACGCATAAAGAAGTATTTTAGCATTATTTCAGTGTCATAAGCTAATCAAAACTGAGTGAAATATATATGAAGTATATAAATTTAGCACTGAAAGGTTGCCTACCAGTCTAGTTCACATTTTAACATGTTTCTGTCTATTTATAGATGCATATACATGTACGATATTAGGCTTAGTTCATGTTTTTACTCCAAACTCATTTCATAACATACATTTTAATCTGGCATGACCAGTTTAACATGTCTTACCTTAAAAATCTTCTCATCTTGAAATCGCGTTCTTCTGAGGTAAATCCCAAGGTAAACAGCACAGCACAGCACAAGGTAAACAGCACAGCACAGCACATCTTCAAACTCGATGAAAAGCAGAGAGGAGTAAGTTACCGAAGTCTCTTATTCTTTGTTTTGAGGTGATGAGGGCGTTTACAGGTCTGCGTTCTGCCGCGTGGATCATTTGCATGTCAATCGCTCGTGCGCGCGTGGGTGTGGTCACATTATAGTTAATTAGGATGTGTTTGAGAAACTGTACATGTCGCTGCTTTCTTACGGATTACTTAAACAGAGAATATTTGTTTTTTATATAATTTACATATTTTAAAAATAGAGACTCCAAGCGTTGTATAGACATGTGTTTTAAGTCTGTGTGACAAACATTCGCTGAGTTACAGGTCATTTTCTGTCGCGTTTCAGAATGAGTTTCACATTGAGAGAGACGGCAGAACGCGCATCATGTTTATTTCTCTTTATTTGGCGAAAAGCACAACACTTTGTTTTTATTATGAGTATGCACAAAAAAAATACACACTTAACAGGATCGATTGATGTACAACACAAGCATATAAGATAAAAATTAATATTAGAATTTTGATTTTGTTTGCACTGATAAGGAAAAAAAACGAGCCTATCGCGCCGGCGCGACAGCCGACCTCAGGGGGTTAAACAGCTGGTTTGAGCCTGACTTTAGAAGGATTCTAGAGTCAGAAACAAGTGGATGGTTTATTTTAATGGCATCCAGGATCGCGTCGGAGGATTATATGTTTGATCGGAGCATTTGACTGAGGCACAGTGTAATGGAGGGTTCGAAAAGAAACTTTAGTTGACAGATGAAGCAACGACTAATGAATCTTACAGCAGCTGCAAAACAAACTGATAAGTGAATTATTTCATAATGCTTTGTCTGTAAAAGACAGTTTTATATGGATGTTTTCAAAACACTTACTCGCGTGCACTAGCGAGCAGGCGTTAATATTGTTTCCAGTGCAATGACGATAACCAATCATAACAGTGGCGTTTACTGACAAGCCTTAAAGGAGCCGCACCTTAAAGGGCACCTATTATGCAAAATTCACTTTTACATGGTGTTTGAACATAACTGTGTGTTGGCAGTGTGTGTACACAACCACCCTATAATGATAAAAATTAGGGATGCGCCGATCCGATTCTCAGTATCGGTATCGGCTCCGATACTGCCATTTTTGCCGGATCGGGTATCGGTCAGACGAGGCCGATCCAAATCCGATATTGTGCGTATACTATTCAGTGTTATTATTAAGCCCCACAAAAGGCACATAAACATTATAAAGCACCATAAGTTTTCGTGCACAATATTATAAGTGTTCTGAAGCCATTATATAGTATAATGTGAGATAGAAATTAATATTTAAGCGTTTTATTCAAGTTCATGTAAACGTTTCCCTCAGCTGCGGCTGTCAATCATTCTCCATTCAGCATTCAAACAGCGCGTCGCGTTCGGTAACAACAGTTAACACGATTAAACTCTTTACAAGATGACTCAATGTTACTATTATTATACTTGATCTGTAGATAAAGGTCTATGGTTTCGCATAAAACAACTTTATCTTGCTGGACTTTATTGCTGTAAGTTATCTTAATCATGTTACTTTCTACCGGGTGTCTGTTAGATCACTGGAGTAAAGTCAGAGCACTATTTGTTCTTCACGCGCACAGAAACTGAAATTTAAAACTGTTAAAAGAAAATGCTGAATAAACTATTTCATAGATAGATACTGTATAATACACTACGCATCAACATGCATTTTCTTTGTGCTTTAAACTTTTCAATGCAGACTCGACGCGCTGCGCTCTGTGACTCGTGTTGCTTCAAGCGCATCATTCTGCGCTCGTTTGATTTTTATCTTGTTTTTCATGAATGAATTTTACAACAATACAAAGAGCAATGTGTAAAGTTTTACCAGATTTAGTGTTACACTTATTGTCTCTAATTTGTTCCCCACTAAACGTTTTTTTTTTTTTTTTTTTTTTACAAAATGTTCAGATTTTATACAATTATTGTGCACTCGTGATTTTTCTAGACTAAATTTTATTGCTGAATTATCCACTAATCTAGTTTATAATAGCATTTATGTCAGATTATGATCATATATTTTTTGTTGTTGTTGTTTTTCTTTATAATGAAGTTGTCTGTATTAAGCAGATTGTGTTTAACACAAAATTGTGATTATCAGTTCAACACAGAGTTATAGAAATTCTACTTGATTAAAAAAAAAAAAAAAAAAAAAAAACTGCGCTGGTATCGGTAGATACTCAGAATTTTTGGTATCGGATCGGATCGGATCGATTCTGAAAAAAATGGTATCGGTGCATCCCTAATAAAAATCCACCCAGTGCTTTTTTAAAATCTCCATAAATCATAAGCACTGTCTCAGAACAAGCCGTTCTCAGATTCGGAGCAATGTGACGTCACTTTGCACAGGCCCCACCCACGACTGTTGATTGACACTACAGTTTGAGCATAGCCCCGCCCTGAGTGAGCTGGACACAGTCCACCAGTGTTTCGACACTTGAGCAGCTGTAGACAAGAATGTCTTCTAAGCAATTGAGGCGTTTTGTTGTTGGATGTAAGAATGAACATAGCAGTCTTCATTTACTCCCGTTGTTACTCGAGGATGGATCTGTACCAACTGTTCGAGCAACAGGCCTAACGTTACTGATCACAGCAGAAATGAAAGTGAGAGCTCGCACTTTATGACAGCTCATTGAGTTGTTTTACCCACTGAAAAGGTGTGTATATATTTGTTTACTTTTGCTTGGTTGTAACAAGTGTTTTGTGTACCTCGCTGTGTATGTTGATGACAATGAAAGGGAGAGAGAGTTTATGGATAAGACTTTAATGCGCACTATGTTTATTAGCTCTTACAGTGATTTTCTGGAGTAAAACTAACGCTTCATCTTTTGTGTGATGTACAATAAACTTCATTGAACTCCTCAGGATATTTTGGTCATCATTCGGATGGGGTTTGCTACAGCAGGCTTGTATTAATAGTGGATAAAAGCAGATGACAAATTAGTTATAACCGTAATTAAACTAAACGATACCTGTTCAATCTCCATACAGCAAATAATCTCTGGCTCTGTGGGCATTATTGTCAGACTCCGGGTCGAAATGAGTTACTTAGAGTTTCTGTTTTGATATTATCAGATGAGATTGTCCTGGCTCTGAGCGCGAGCTCGTGAGGCTCCGCCCCCTGGGCCGGCAGCAGCAGCTCATTTTGCATTTAAAGGGATACACACTAAAACGGTGCGTTTTTCTGAGCCCCAAAAAATGACAATTTAAACATGCTGTAAAAAATTATCTGTTGGGCATTTTGAGCTAAAACTTCACATACACACTCCGGGGACATCAGAGACTTATTTTACATCTTGTGAAAAGGGGCATAATAGGTGCCCTTTAAAAACAGATGATTTGAGACAGAGGGTCAGAATGAGTTTTGAAAATAATTCTATTTCCACACATATTAATTTGTTTGTTTTCTTTGTTTTTTGTTGCAAAAATATAAACATAAGTGAACCTCAAGAAACACATTAAAATTATTTTAAAAATCCATGTCATGACATCTTTAAATTCTAATAGGCCGAATTTTTCACTGTTTTTACTGTATTTTGGATCAAATAAATGCAGCCTTGGTGAGCAGAAGAGACTCTTTCAGAAACAAAAAAAAAATCACATACACAGTCAGCCTAGATAATGTGTTCACTGGCAAAAAACAACTGTTGATTCTTAGTAAAGCATGAAGAACAGAAGTTTCGTGCATTCGTCAAAACCTTACACTGATGAGTTCGAGACCACAGTGTCCGGCCGGCCAGAGATGTTTGTTTGCTCAGAATATAAACGCTCATCTGCCTGGACAAGATATGGCAGATCTCTGCCTGTGTGGCTTGAGTTCTTCTCCAAATCATCTCACTGGAGACAGGGAAAGACCAGGAAAAGAACTGCGGTCACTGAGACTCTCAGAAATGTTTACATGGATCAGATTTTCAGTCTGATGTGGCAGGAGTGGAACAGTATCAGGAAATACTTGGGGAAAGACATTGTCCGTGGCATGTCTATTGAGCAACATGCAGTGAAGTTTTTTAATATGAGACAGGATTCTGAATGAAAATGCTGCTGAAGGCCTTGTGTCAGACACAGAATAAACGCTGTTTATCTGCAGATGATTAATAGTCTGAATTGTTCTTGGTGCCAAACCGCAAGTGAAGTGGGTAATCACTGCCATACATAAACGCCTCAGGGTTTTATTCTTTTGTCAAGAGCACAATGTGTTTGATAAAGCAATAGCAAGTCAGTGCTTAAACAAATTTACAAATTTACCAAATTAACATTTAGTAATGATCTTGTACATCATAAAGCCATCTTCCAAATCGTGTTTTTGCCTTACCCTAAATCTCAACAAGCCTAATCATCATGTAGGACCACAATGCACCATGATTGTGACCTCACACACACATGATTCTAGTGTACAATATTGGCATTAGCTATTAGCTAATTATTATCTTATTAGATATTAGCTACTTGTTGTAGCTATCTCAGACTGAATGTTTTTTAACATGGTTATAGATTATTGTATTGTTATTTTCATTTGTGTATTTTCTTTTAATATTTTACATTTAATATTTGTTCATTTTTTAACAGCCCACCATAAGAATGGTGCACAAAATAAATTCTTATTCATAAATAAAGGAAATAAGTGTAGGCTATAGCCTAAGCAGTAGTGATGGGAGAAACAAAGCTTTTCAAAGCTACGAAGCAATCGAACCAATTGCTTCGCAAAACGATTCACAGTTTTGAAGCCTTCGAAACGCCACACGCTGGTGACCCCTGCTGGTCAGAACAGTGTAAATACAACAAAAACTCCCAACAAAAAAATACAACAAAAACGTTTGACATTTCCAAACATTTCCAAACACTTATGACGTAACGAAGCCTTGTTTACTGAAATCACGTGACTTTGGAAGTTTGATACACACACCGAAAGCTTTATGAAGCAGTGTTTCAAAAGGGCACATCACTTATTAGCAGTGGAAGGTGTCTAGCAGCTCAAAACCAAAACAAAAGAACCTTGAAACGAAAACAGTTTGCAAGCAAAAGTGCGAAATAAAACACGGATCAACATTGCATAGCATCACATCACATTAGCTGTTAATCGACAAGTTTCAGAGCAATGATTATGTTGGTAACAATGCAAAACTCTAAACCAGTTACTGCTTTGGTCATTTGCCTATAAATGAATAGCCTTTCCAAGTTATAGTTCCCGCCATTATTATCTGATATGAACAACAATCGTTATGTCTGTCAGTGTTGCCAAACTTCTGTAACATCACATTCCATTCAAAACAATTGTTTTCGCAAGCCAAAACAACAGCAGTAAATAACTTAAGCCACTTACCTGCTCATAAGACGCATTTTCGGATATCTTTCTGTGGTTATTGGGGCAGTTTTAATGTCAGGCCATCCTTAAAAATATTTTGGTTTGCAGTAACAGCAAAAAAAAGAAAAAAAGGGTCGGTAGGTAGGTATATATTTTTTTATATATAAAAAAAATTATATAAAAAAAGTGTTGTTTTGTAATAAAAAAAAAAAAATTCGGGGTCGGAGGGGGAGGGGAGAGAGTGAACGAACATTTTTCACCGATGTCTAGGGGCTGTTTACACCAGGCCACTTCATGCGTTTTCTCAGATCGGATTGCAATCTGATTTATCAAAACGATTCCATTTACAACTGGTTACATAGGCTAAATGTATGTGTTTTTTGCGGATATAAATCCGATCTTCAATTCCCGCTATATGCAGATTTAATGGAGTGCACGTCACCGAAAGCAATAGTTATGAGACGCATTATTTTATTGATCATCAGCTAAAATTTCTGAATCAAAGCCCGCAATAAGAGAAAGCGGAAACAGCCCTGGTAAGATCATTTTGTTTCTTTACATTTAATGAAGATGATTGTGTGTTAAGTAGGGCTGGGTAAAAAATATCGATTTCTCGATTTTAATCGATTCTCATTTTTACGAAACGATATCGATTCTTAAATCCCAAGAATCGATTAGTCATCCTGTTTTCAGTGATGAATGAATGGAACATTGTTGCGCGCATTCCCATTCAATAAATCGCTATAATATTTGTGCTTTGTTATTATTAATATGAAACAGTCTCAGATTTCAAATTACGTCCAGTTTCTTATGAAATTCAAAAACATAAATACCGTTTTGGCGCTGTGGCGTGAGATCGCTCTGGCTCAGCTCAAGAGAAGCAGCAGCGCGGAGCGCACACACTCTTCTCTTCCGCCTTAATAATATCCGTTACAGCGCGAGATAAACATGAATGAGCATCTGAAAGTGTGTTAAAAGGTAGAGTACAACTTATCGAAGTCCGTATCGTCACATGGAGTCGCTCAATCAGTGTTTCAACCGTGGAAAGACGTTAGTAAGCAATGTCATGTAACGTCACATTTACCTCAGAAAAACATATCCAGTGACCATAAACTCGTTAGTCAGCTAGAAAAATTAACTCTAGAGAGGAGCATTTTGTTAAATACAGTATATGCACCATATTACATATTCATTATATTTTTTAATGTTCTTCAATATTTAATGCATGTTTGAATAAATCTGGAAAGTTTTTTTTATGACAGCCACCATTTAAATTTGTATATAATTTCATATAACTTTATTATTATAAAAATAAGTGTATTTTAAGTGTTTGTATACAAATCAGTTATTTTTTACCTTCAATATTATAGTAGGCTAATGAAGCCTATAGGCTACAACTGACTCCCATAGTTTACAATAATAGTTAAGAGATTTGTTTTCCTTGAGAAAATTTGCAGTGTATTGTACCTGATATCCAAAATAATCGATATTGAATCGAATCGAAATCGAATCGAATTGCAAGCTTGTGAATCGAAATCGAATCGAATTGTGAAATTTGTGTCAATACCCAGCCCTAGTGTTAAGCGTCTGCGACTTACTTTCACTTTGATTTGCGATAGCACGTTGATGCTCAGCTTCATCTGCGGCGATGCGTGTTGCAGTAGCGTCGTCATATCTGACAATAACATGACATATAGCCTATAACACGCTCTCACATGTTTATTTTTTAATAAACCATATTCAACAACATATAAAAATGAAATAATCTTTAGAGTAAAGCCGCAGCCATCATTACCAAGCGCGAACCATTGACAGTGAATGAAACGAAGCGAACTTAGCCTACAGGCCGTAGTGTGACATGCGTAAACCAATGGTGTAAACATAATCATAGATGACGCGCCACGGGTTTTTATTTAAAAGAAAGAACGTAGCTTATGTTTGTATGTAGGTCTAGGCAATTTATATTCACAATACTTAATAACTATTATTTTATTGCATTTGTATTAGTTGTTTGAAGAGAAATCGGTCAGTCTTAACGCAAGTTTACAACCGGCAAGTCGGTCGGACTAAAAGGGAAAAAATAATAATAATTGGGTCGGTGCTAAATTGACAGGGTCGGTCGGGTTACGGCAAACAAGAATATTTTTAAGGATGGCCTCAGAGAGACATCCGCTCTGATGAGGCGATCATCTGTAACGCTTCAGATTCATCCGCGCAGAACAGCGGAGCAGGAACAACTCACATAAGGACCAAAAACATTGGGTCTCATTCACTAAGCACGCGTATGCACAAATTTGTTTGTAAAATGTGCGTATGAATGATTTTAAGGGAAAAAAAATATGTAATTCATTACATTATTTAATACAATTGCAATTTTCAGTGTAAATTATTTAATTTCATCAGCCCTACCTAGGGTAACAGTCCTATAGTGTCGTCTTATTCTAAATAAATTAATTTATTGATCAAATTTAGGAATTTAAAATGAAAGATGAACATTTAATAAGATTGGGGGAGGGGATGCCCTTTAAAGGTGCAGATATTACAATATGCAGATTTAAATATATCAAAGCTGATTGAACACTGATGAGAATATTGCTTCAGAATAAATTATATTTACAACACACACAAAAAAAATATTTCTGCACAAGCAACTTTTTTACTCGGACAAGTGAATGACAGATTTACTTGTCCGAAGGACAAGCACATGAAAAGGCTTAATGTCTGTATAAAATTGTATAATAAAATTATTAAATAATACAATTGAACTTAATCTTAAAAACATTCCATCATATACTTGTACAGTTAAAGATTATGCTAAGTGCGGAAAGCCCTTATATGGAGATGGTTTGGGTTTTATGCAAATGCCTAACCTCAAAATTCACTAACATCAGAACGACGTTAAGAACAAATTCATGTGTTACGAACGTGTTGTGAATTAGGCAGAGATTTTTCGTGAGAAGTTCTCCTGTGCGTACAAATACAAAATAATCCACGCAATTATTAGTGAATGAGACCCAATGTTCTTCGCAAATTACGTGTAGTTTTATGCTTCAACCACTAGAGGGCCAAAGGCTGCAGTGTTGCTTCAAGTAAATGTTAAAATGCAATACAATTCCAACTGTTTAAATGCACTTTAACTTTTGAATCCGTGTAGATTCATTATCATTTGGATGCAAATGTGACCAACGGGCCAATATAGACACTTTATAGCTCAAAAAACATTCTTTTTTGTTCAAAATAATTAAAATAAGCATATTAACTTCACATTTCAGCACTGAATCCCTCCAGCATGTCCATTGTAAGTGCTGTACTGTAAACATAATTGATTGTTTTTATAAAATGAGCAATGAAAATCTTTTCTGTGATGTTTGACAGCATGTCACAGATACTACTTTCAATATAGAACTAGATTTGCAGAGCAATTCGCACATTTTACTGCTCAGCTAAGCACATTTCACAAACACTGCAGTCCTACTGCACGTTTACTAGCGATATAACACCAAATATAGAACAATATTCACCAGACGAACATGCTAATCCACAATCCACAAGAAACTGTGTCACGTAAGATGTCTAGCAGCTCAAAACCAAAACAAAAGAACCTTCAACCGAAAGGTTTGCAAGCAAAAGTACAGAATAAAACACAAATCAACATTGCATAGCATCACATTAACTGTGCATCAACTAGAACCACAGAGCAATGTTTATGTTGATTACAATCCCAAACTCTAAACCAGCTGGTCATTTGCCTATATAAGAATAGCCTAACCAAGTTATAGTTCCCGCCGTTATTATCTGATATCAACAAACGTTATGTCTGTCAGTGTTGGCAAACTTCTGTAACATCATATTCAATTCAAAACAATTGTTTTACAAGCCAAAACAACAGCAGTAAATAACTTAAGCCACTTACCTGCTCATAAGACGTATTTTCGGATATCTTTCTGTCGTTATGGGGCTGTTTTTGATGTCGTTAGTGAAATTCGCTCTGATGAGGCGATCATCTGTAACGCTTCAGATTCATCCGCGCAGAACAGCAGAGCAGAAACAACTCACATAAGGACCAAAACATTGGGTCTCATTCACTAAGCATGCATACGCAAAAGTTTGTGCGCGAAATGTGCGTACAAACTATTTTAAGAACAAACCACGATTCACCAAAATTTTTGTAGTAAAATTTATAAATTTACAAAAAAATATAGTAACAACCAAAACCACAAGTAATCACTTACTCTGTGCGGCCTTATAATCGTGTTAAGAAGTTATATTTCATCCGAACACGACTATAATTATATTGAAGTATGTTGCACTCATTGTATTAAATAATCTGTAAAATTATATAATAAAGTATTAAATAATACAATTTTATTTTTACACTAAGTGTGGAAAGCCCTTATATGGAGATGGTTTGGGGCGTGTTTTATGTAAATGACTAACCTTGTGCATGCGGTCGCTCATTTAGAATACTCCAAATTCACTAACATCAGAACAACGTTAAGAACAAATTCATGGCCGTACGAAAGTGTTGAATTAGGCAGAGATTTTTCGTGAAAAGTTCTCCTGTGTGTACAAAAAGCCAAAATCATCCATGCAATTATTAATGAATGAGACCCAATGTTCCTTTGCAAATTACGTGTAGTTTTATGCTTCAATCACTAGAGGGCCAAAGGCTCCAGTGTTGCTTCAAGTAAATGTTAAAATGCAATACAATTCCAACTGTTAAAATGTACTTTAACTTTTGAATCTGTGTAGATTCATTATCATTTGGATGCAAATGTGACCAATGGGCCAATATAGAGACACTTTATAGCTCAAATAACAATTTTTTTGTTCAAAATAATTAAAATAAGCATATTAACTTCACATTTCAGCATTGAAACCCTCACATCAAGCACATTTCACAAACATTGCAGTCCTACTGTACCTTTACTAGCGATATAACACCACATATAGAATGGTGGTGGTGGTGGTGATGGCGGGTGGGTGGTGAATGGTGGGTGGTGAATGGTGGGTGGTGAATGGTGGGTGGTGAATGGTGGGTGGTGAATGGTGGGTGGTGAATGGTGGGTGGTGAATGGTGGGTGGTGAATGGTGGGTGGTGATGGCGCAGTGGATAAGACACATGCCTTTGGTGTGAGAGACCCGGGTTCGAATCCACTGTGAGACACCAATGTGTCCCTGAGCAAGACACTTAACCCCTAGTTGCTCCAGAGGCGTGCGACCTCTGACATGTATAGCAATTGTAAGTCGCTTTGGATAAAAGCGTCAGCTAAATGAATAAATGTAAATGTAGAACATTATTCACTAGACGAATGAGCTAATCCACAAGACACCATCACATAAGGTGTCTAGCAGTTCGAAACCACAACAAGAACCTTCAACCGAAAACAGTTTGCAAGCAAAAGTATGAAATAAAACACGAATCAACATTGCATAGTATCACATTAGCTGTAACATCGACAAGAATCACAAAGAAATGTTTATGTTGGTAAAAATGCATGCCAAACTCTAAACCAGTTGGTCAGTTCCCGCCGTTATTATCTCATACCAACAAAAGTTATGTCAGCCTTGCCAAACTTAAGTAAGGTATTCAATTTTCAAACATATTCCAAGCCAAAACAACAGCAGATATAACTTAAACCCACTTACCTGCTCATAAGACGTATTTTCGGATATCTTTCTGTCTTTATTGGTGCAGTTTTTAATGTCATTAGTGACATTAGCTTGGATGAGGCGATCATGTTTAACTTCAGATTCATCCGCGCGGAACACGAGCGGAGCCGAAGCACAACTCACGTGAGGACGGAAACAATGTTCCTCCGCAAGTTGTGCGTAGTTTCATGCTTTATGCCAAAGGCTCCAGTGTTGCTTCAAGTAAATGTTAAAATGTAATACAATTCCAACTGTTAAAATGCACTTTAACTTTTCAATCTGTGTAGATTCATAATCATTTGGATGCAAATGTGACCAATGGGCCAATATAAACACTTTTTATAGCTCAAATAATTTTTTTGTTCGAAATAATTAAAATAAGCTCATTAACTTCACATTTCAGCATTGAAACCCTTCAGCATGTCCATTGTAAGTGTTGTACTGTAAACATAATTGATTTTTTTATAAAATGAGCAATGAAAATCTTTTCTGTGATGTTTGACAGCATATCACATTACTTCCAATATAGAACTAGTTTTGCAAAGCAATTCGCGCTCTTTTTACTGCTGTCAAGCACATTTCACAAACATTGCAGTCCTACTGTACCTTTACTAGCAATATAACACCAAATATAGAACATTATTCACTAGACGAATGAGCTAATCCACAAGAAACTGTCACATGAGGTGTCTAGCAGTTCGAAACCACAACAAGAACCTTCAACCGAAAACAGTTTGCAAGCAAAAGTACGAAATAAAACACGAATCAACATTGCATAGCATCACATTAGCTGTGCATCGACAAGAATCCCAAAGAAATGTTTATGTTGGTAACAATGTCAAACTCTAAACCAGTTGGTCATTTGCCTTTTTGAACGTCACAGTTCCCGCCGTTATTATCTATCAACAAAAGTTATGTCAGCCTTGCCAAACTTAAGGTATTCAATTTTCAAACATATTCCAAGCCAAAACAACAGCAGTATATAACTTAAACCACTTACCTGCTCATAAGACGTATTTTCGGATATCTTTCTGTCGTTATTGAGGCAGTTTTTAATGTCGTTAGTGACATTAGCTTGGATGAGGCGATCATGTGAAACGCTTCAGATTCATCCGCGCGGAACACGAGCGGAGCCGAAGCACAACTCACGTGAGGACGGAAACAATGTTCCTCCGCAAGTTGTGCGTAGTTTCATGCTTTATGCCAAAGGCTCCAGTGTTGCTTCAAGTAAATGTTAAAATGTAATACAATTCAAACTGTTTAAATGCACTTTGACCTTTTGGTTCGTTATGTAGCTAGATTAATTATCATTTGGATGCGAATGTAACCAATAGGCCAATATAGACACTTCATAGCTCAAATAACATTTTTTTTGTTTTTGTTCAAAATCATTAAAATAAGCACATTAACATTTTAGAAATCAAACCCTCCAACATGCAAGTCAATTGTAAGTGCTTGCAGTGTGTTAACATAATTTATTGTTTTTATAAAATGAGCAATTAAATTATTTTCTGAGGTGATTGACAGTGTCATGGATACTTCTAGTGTTGAAGCCGGAGTTTAGGCAGCTGATTATGTGACTGTAAAGTTTTTTTCTTTTTTCTAGATGAGAATGAAAGCATCAGAGATATGCGTTTCCAGATGCACTTTGGTTGCAAACTTATTCACTCTTGTTGTACTTGTAGATTGATCACAAAGCCTCAAACTGTGCATCCGATTTTAGGTTTCCCAGATTTGGCATAGAGCTGAATGGTGCATGAAACTGTGATTTGCTCCAAAATGTAAATAGTAGAGAAGATTGTGATTAAATGATAGTTGCCAGGACCGATAGAGTGGGTTCCCCTGATGGGCCCGTTCCGCTGCTCAGCCTCAAATGTGCATCTGTGGTCTGGAGGACGTCCAAACAGCATCTCAGTGCTGGCAGGCTCTTCCAGATTCCTTCAAATGCTCATTAGAAGAGTGCGTTTATGGGCATGAGTGTTGCTACTTGTACTTAGTTCCTCCCAAACACTAGAAAATGTACCTAATTTTTAAAAGGCCGTCTTTGATAGTCATAATTTGCCTTCAAATTTCAATTTGAACAGACTTTGAACTCGGCATGAGTCTGTTTGTTTGTCTTTCCAGCTTTCATCCTTAAAATATGCATGAATTATGTCATTTAAAAACAATAAAATATTATAAATCTGATAAATCTGAAACAGCACAACTGTTTTCAACATTTATAATAATCATAAATGTTTCTTGATCATCAAATCATCATATTAGAATGATTTCTGAAGGATCATGTGACACTGAAGACTGGAGTAATGATGCTGAAAATTCAGCTTTGATCACAGGAATAAATTACACTTTACTATATATTCACATAGATGTTTTAAATTGTAATAATATTTCACCATTTTTAATGTTTTTTTTTTATTTTTCAAATAAATGCAGCCTATAGGTGCGCAAAAATACTTCTTTATTATCTTACATGTGAGCTAAAGAAATGAACCTAAAAGTTATGCACATTTTTCATTTAAACCGAATAGTATTTCAGTGTATGACTGATTTGCAACAGCAAACATTTGCAAAATGTCAACTACATTTCTAATTAAAATGTTGCAAAACTCATTGCTAAGATGCTTGAATGTAATCGGTATTTGCAAAGCTGATAGTTTTCTATACACTCAACTTTAAAACTAAAACACATGCAATAGCACTAAATCACATAAGTTTAGCTTAATTCAATGTGAAATTTGGTATGTCAAATGTGTCTAATTTCTCTTAAACACATGTTGAGTTCTGCTGTGTTTTTGTCTCAGCAGTAAAACACACTCCTCCTCGTACATCCTTGAAATGATTTATTCCCCTGTAAGTTGTGAAACTGTTTCTAGTGTCTGGTTTTCCTGCCGTTGTGTCGAGGTCTGCGCTCAGGGCAGCGCTTGCGTGACTGCAGATCCTGACGTGTGTGTATGTGTGTGTGTGTGTGTGTAAGTGGAAACCCACCGCACAGGGGCATCTGGGAAGCCATCATTCATTTTTATATTACCCTAATGACGTGGAGCTCGTAACAGGGGTCATTCAAATGAACGACTGATTCGAGAGGCGCTTTACTGCTCGTGACTGAACGCAGACAGAGATTAAGAGTTCAACACACGTTCTGTGTGAGTATTTAGGCATAAATTAAGCTGAATTGCATATAAAAATCCATCTGTTTTAACATAAAGTAATAAACTGGATGTGATGCATATTTGTCAGACGTATGTAATTGAAACATGTCAGATTTCTGTAATTGCACTAATAAACTGAACGTATTATAAATGCACAATAACCAGGTTTAAATATTAATCATCAATAAATCCAATTAGTTTCAATCTCATGCATTCTGACTAACTGGAAATCGCTTGTTCCGCAGCTATCCATATTTAACCAACCCTTTTAACTGAATACAGATTTATGCTGATTCTATTTGCATTTTGAAAATTTGATTATTTAAATAAAATTAAATTTTAACTAAATAAATTGTCATGATTTTTTACATTTGTATGTATTATTGACAAATATGCATCAAATTAAGTTTGTTTGTTAAAACAGAGTAATCCAAATTTGATATGCAATATAAATAAATCATACATTTATAAAATCATTTATATGAATAAATACAAACAAATGAAAATACATACATTTTAAATTTAGTGTAAAAGTGCCTTTAAATGTAACTTTTTCAAAGCAGTATTACATGAAGCTAAATACATTGCCAGAAAGTCATTCTTTAGTGTCTCTAATGCCTTTAAAATCCCTGTTAAAGAGTTTCACCAAGTTCAGTGTTCAGAGTCACGCTAGTCGTGCAAAATTACTTTTTAAAGTAACCTTTTACTGGTTATTGAACCCATAAAGCGTCCCGTGCGAACGGCTCATTGAACGCCAGCGGGGTCAGAGGTGCTTCAGGGTCAAAGGTCAGAGTGAGCTAATGCAAGCCAGAGGTCTGTTGCTCCTGATGTGTCGTGTGTGTGTGTGTGTGTGTGTGTGTGTGTGTGTGTGTGTGTGTGTGTGTGTGTGTGTGTGTGTGTGTGTGTGTGAAAGCGTTCAGACGGTGAGCGTGACCTCAGTTTCATGCCTGTGATCTTCTGCTGCTCTTCTCACGAGAGCCTCTTCATCCTCATCACAACACAAACACATGTTCAACTAATTCATTCCCTCGCTTCGATTTAAGTGAAACAAGGGAACGATGCACATGATTGACTTACAGTGAGGAAAGGGATTAGTATATTGAGCTAAAGTATTAGTAAGTCATGGGAACAAATTGTTAATTCATGGCCACAATATACATCATTTTTGTTCTTGCATGTCATATGAGGGAATATTTTTTATCAAATTTATTTATATATTATAAAATATCAATAAAAAATATTCCCTCATATATATATATATATATATATATATATATATATATATATATATATATATATATATATATATATATATATATATATATATATATATATATATTATCAAATTTTATTTTAAATAATAATTTCAAAATATTTTATGATCAATTGTTATTTTAAAAATTATTTTAAATTATTTTATATACATTCTTTAATCATA